>CM062294.1:121775472-121854302 GCA_031216915.1 Pictodentalium vernedei | reverse complement strand
TTCTTAGAAATCACTCATGCAAAGAAGAATGAAGCTTGTATATATGTTTTTGTTATTATTCATGTTTATTTCTCTGTACATTGTGCATATGCAGTTTCCAGCGCTGTACACAAGTGTCTCTCTGCATTTATATAATTGTAATAAAGGGTCAAAAATCAAACGAGTTACAAATACAGAAACAGTTGAATATTATAAAAAATCTACCAGCATGAAAATGAAATATCCTTCTTCGATATTCTGGTATGATACATCATTAGGACTTGGTGGTATCTTTGCTTACGATAGTAATGGCGGGTAATTTTGGATTGGACGAGGTGCAGACGAATGCAGAATTTGATCTCATAAAAATTTATAATGACAGAACATGTGAAATGACTAATGAAGAAGATTCCTTATTTAGATATCCTTGCGGTGAATGTAAATACTACTCCCCAAATGAATTTAAACTATTAAATACCAATCCAAATGAGCGATTTTCAGTGTTTCATCTAAACTGCCAAAGCCTAAGCGCCCATTGGGACCCCCTAAATGAACTCCTGTCTAATCTACAGGATTCGGCAGTAAACGTTTTTAATATTATAGGGTTAACAGAAATTTTTAAAATACCATCGAATATGTCATATCATTTGGATGGCTATTATCCACTCATTAAAAAAACACGACCGGAGGGAGATGATGGGCGAGGTGGTGTAGGCATTTATGTTAAGGAGGGTCTAATGTATTCAATACGGAATGACTTGTCTGTCTTTATCCCTCATGTGATCGAGTCTCTCTTTATCGAAATTAATGTAGGCAATACGAAAATATTAATTGGGGTCATATATAGACCCAATACTCAACCCAAAGCAGATATAGATCTTTTCCTCGAGAAACTAAATGAAATAACCGATGAAATTAACCATGAAAACAAAGAGGCATATATCATGGGCGACTTTAATATTGACCTATTGAAAACAAGTTCCCACCCAAAAACCCAAAATTACCTTGACCTTATGGTGAGCCAGGGATTCATACCTCGTATCACCAGACCGACCCGGATAACCAGTCATTCAGCAACTCTAATAGATCATATTTTTTCAAATGATATATCCAATTGCTCATCTGGAATAATTATCACAGATGTCTCTGACCACCTTGGTACTTTCTATATTGGAAATAAAGCCCTCAAAAAAGACTGTCCGAAAATGGCCTACAAACTCAACTTCAGTGCTACGAATTTGGCTACTTTTAGTTCACTTCTATCACAAAGTGATTTTACGTCTGTACTTGAAACCAGTTGCACAAATACGGCATATGAGAGCTTCATGAATATTTATTCCACTGCCTTCGAAAATGCATTTCCTTTGGTAAATGTCCAATTAAAAAAAAAAATACATCAGAAAACAACCGTGGATAACTAGGAGCCTTATGACTTCCTCAATCACCAAGTCAAAATTTTACAATAAAAAAATTAAATCCCCAACGGAACAGAATACAAAAAATTATAAAAATTATTGTAAAATCTTCAATAGAATTAAAGAGCAAAGTAAAGTAATGTACTTCAATAAAATATTAAATGAGAATAAAAATAATTTGAGAGGAACTTGGAAGATACTCAACGAAGCAATAAAAAAAGCAAGTCGGACGGCAAGTTTACCCTCAACCTTTATCAAAGAGAATAACCATAAAACAAATGATCCGTACGAAATAGCTTTAGAATTTAATAACTTTTTTACAAATATAGGAACACGAACTAGTGAGGATCTAAAACAAACTGACAAACATTTTATAGATTACATGGACCCTCCAAACCGAAATAATTTTTTCATAACACCTGTTACCCCCAATGAAGTACTAAATATTGCCAATCGAATGAAGGCCAAAAACTCTGAAGGCTGTGATGGTATTACGACTTACATCTTGAAAAATAGCATAGCTGTTTTAGCTGAAATTATTGCTCATATTGCCAATCAATCCTTTATCAGCGGAGTTGTGCCTGATAGAATGAAAATCGCCAAAGTAATTCCTATCTTTAAAACTGGGGACGAAAGGCAATTCAACAATTACAGACCAATAAGTATTTTATCAGCCTTCTCAAAACTTCTAGAAAAGTTAATGGCCAATAGAATGGTCAATTATTTGAACACATTTGATATTCTTTACCAGCATCAATATGGCTTCAGAAAAAAACACAGTACAATACACCCTGTTCTGCAATTTCTCAGACATATTGGAATAGAAAATAATAAACCAACTAAAGACATAACATTAGCCGTTTTCATAGATTTCTCAAAAGCTTTTGATACGATAAACCATGGCATACTGCTAACTAAATTGGAAAGGTATGGATTCAGGGGAATTTGTAACGATTGGTTTAAAAGTTACCTATCCAACAGGTCTCAGTACACGAAATACAGTGAATATAATTCTGAGATGACCGAAATAACATGTGGAGTTCCCCAAGGCTCCGTACTTGACCCAATTCTATTTCTACTGTATATAAACGATATTGGCCGTTCGACATTGCTAAACCTACTTTCTTTTGCGGATGACACAACAGTCTACGCGTCTGGTCCTAACGCAAGTAATTTAGCCAAATACATTAACGAGGAACTAAATAAAATAAGCGATTGGTGCTTAGCAAATCGACTTGTTTTAAATGCAAGCAAAACAAAATATGTACTTATAAACCCCACTCGTAACACGAGAGGCATCGAAAATGTAAATATACGCATACAAGACAAAACGATACAACGAACAGGATGTAATGAAACAGAAAAATCACTAAAATTCCTTGGTATCAACATTGACGATAACCTTTCGTACAGCGCTCATATCTCGCAATTGTGCTCTAAAATAGGACGGGTAAACTACGCCTTAAATAAGGTGAAAAAAGTTCTGCCCCATAAAGCTATGCAGACGCTATATTTTACTCTCATCCACAGTCATATGCTATATGGAATCCACATTTGGGGTAATGCCAGAACTATTAGAAAAATTTTCATCATGCAGAAACGTTCAGTTCGTATTATTAATAATTCCAAATACAATGCCCACACTGATCCCCTGTTTGCCAAAGATAAAATACTCAAAATTAATGACATGTTTAAACTTCAAGCATGCCTTTTCATATTTGATTGGGAAAATGGAGGACTCCCCTCGTCATTTCAATCATTTTTCACACAACCAGAACTTACCTCACAGAGAGCAACGCGACAATCAGAAATGCTACACATTAGCAGAACCCGTACAAGAGCACTAGACAGGCTTCCAATTCACGCGTTTCCCAAGTTATGGAATGAGCTTGACCAAGAAATAAGAACTATCTCAAACAGAAAAATATTCAAAAGACTGCTAACACAAAAATTCATTTCCCAGTATCCAAATAACGTAGAGTGTGACAATCCTTATTGTCAGGAATGTAGGCATAACAGCACAAGATGATTCTACATCTACAATTCTCAAAAGTACGTAAATAATCAAGTTTCAACTTAGTCACCAAAACAGAGCTGTACTATTACAAGATCTCCTATATCGAATTCCATGAAGGAAATACAACTACGATTCGCGGAGAGCGGAATGTCATTGGGGCGCTCGTGGGGTGGGGTTTCGTCCGGCCAATGAATTATCGATTACAGGGCTGTATGGGGGAGGTGGGAGAAATTACGGATGATTGGCCCCCGGGCTGACACGGGGTCCATTGGCGGAGGCTTTGCTTGTCCTTTATATGACTTAGTAGGTGTGATGTCCGCCCCCAAAATGTTCGTGGTGATGCTCGGCTCTCCACGTACCGTAAGACAAATTGTCTCTCTGTTATCTCGTCCTACAAGATATCCTACAAAATATGCAATGTCTGACCGGCCAAGTCCTTAACTTCTGATGTCAATAGGTGTAAAATCCAGCTTCATAGATTACAACAGACTCCCGGATTTGTGTACAGTGCTAACAATTAGGCTAATACGTGTGGGAGACGGCAGGTAGACAGCCAATCTGGCTATGTCATCTCCCTACGGTATAGATATTGATTTGTTTTGTCTTATAAATGTGTTTTTTATAAATGTGTTTCCAATGCAGGTTATGATAATGTTAATGTATTTCAATGAACTATTGTATCACATTCTATCTATACCGTTAAATAAAATAATCTAATCTAATCTAAATCAGATATACCATACTGTTTCAGCTTGAAAATTATGCCAGGATGCCGCACTCTATCAAAAGCTTTATCGATATCGCAGAAAACACCACAAGTAAATTGCCTGCTATCAGCTGAGACGCATAAGCTGTGGTATATCTCAAGCAGCTGATGGACTATACTATTCTGAGGTAAAAAACCTGAAGTCTATAGAAGAGCTCATTTCTGTCAAAATATTCATTAAATACCACTCGTTCCCACAGTTAAGGCAGCTTAAGAGAGAAATGGGTCTGTAATTATTGGCATCAGATTTATCACCTTTCTCAAATAGTGGTATCACATTTGTAAGCTTCCACTCAGTAGGAAAAACAGAATATTCCAGAGATTTATTAAATAGCATTGTAAGAGGCTTACATATAGTAGTGCATGTTAATTTTAATAATTTATGACTAACCTCGTCATGACTATAGGTCAAGGAAAAGGGGGCCGCGGGGGCCACGACCCCCTCCCCCTCCCACCCCCCACACCCCCCCAAAAAAAACAATGTATGGGGGCACCGTAGGCTTTGCCCCCCCCCCCCCCCACCCAAAAAAAAAAACAACAACAAATTCTGTGTATGCCATGAAATTGATGCTCATAATGTTTCTGTCAGCATCGACGGCACCTTTAAGGTTCGTAAATTCGACTTGTTTTTGTTTATATCTCAATCACAAAAAAATCTGTTTGTAAAATAATTGTTACCGGTAAACAATGTTAGATTTTTCATCGTGTTCTATTTTTACTGTATGTTCTTTTGTTGTTTCAGTGCTTTTAACCTGTGAATCATTGAATAAAAATTGAGTAAAATGTTATTAATCAGAAGATACTATTACTTGTACCTAACCTTACAATTCCACGCCAGCCCTAAGCTTATTATTTAACAAGTACAGAGGATGAAACTTCCCACTAACTGGGGACGAAACTTCCCCGGGACGTAATTTCTGGGGAACGAACTTCCCGGGAACGAAGCCTCCCCCCCCCCCCCCCCCCCCCCCCACCCGATCCCGTCAACTTCTGCATCACGCAACACATTTTATATCTTCTTACTGACAAAAATACTCATCAAAAGTGGACCAGATTTCACTCATGAGTTAAATATACCAATACACACTTCCTCTACCCTTTTTAAACCTTTATTAGCCTATATTTTGCCATTTTTTTTACTTGTTTTCGTTTATGTTTGTTTGTTTTCGTTATTTAGTAGGACCGCCCGACACCCAAGCTTTAAACACCACAAACAATTGGGACCGAAACTTCCCAGGACCGAGACTGCCCACTTCAGCGGGATCGAAACTTCCTGGGACAGAAACCTCCCAGGTTCAAACTACCCGATCCCAAGTTTTCGAGCTACAGACAGATGGAAGAAACACCCAAACTCTCTTTGGGTGCCTGTAACTCAACTTTCTGTGTTTAGAGTATTAATGAAATCTCCCCTCACATGATGCCCATGTGATGGACTAGGAAGTTTTCTGCGATGTTTAGGGAATTAAATTGCAATTGATTTGTTTATCAAAAGAAAACAATTTTTCTTTAAATTGGTCTGTGTATTATGCAACGAGATGTAGTTTTATTATTTGTCCTCAGAATAAGTAAGCAAGCAAAAAAAAAAAACACCCAAAACACCGATGTACTTAAGAAGCTATATAACTTATGAGTAGGATAATGAAATTTTGTTTATTTTGAAAATTCTCACCTCTGATAATGATATTCCTTAAATTCAGATTAAATAACCACAAATTAACATCAAAATGAAGGTTGGTATGTATAGAACACGAAACACATATGTAATCAATTTATAGAGCTGACAGCAGGCACCACTGCACTGGTTCCTGAAAGTCTGTTGTCGTATATAGCCCCTTAGCCTAGGTAGGTAAGGGCAAAGGCTTCCAAAAATGGTTATATTCCAAATGTACATTTAAAAAAAAAACATCCTTAGAAAATGCTGATATGTCCTTGAAAAGTCGTTAAATTCTGTTGGTCCTTGACTGTAAGAACCCTGTTTAAAATGATGGTTGAGATGAAAAGAACACGGAAAATATATGAAATCAACTCACAGAGTTGACAGCAAGCGCCACCCTTATAAAAAAGTACCATGGTAAATCCCCAAATACCCTGGTAATACCATGGTATTACCAGGGTATTTTGGGATTTACCATGGTACTTTTTTATAAGGGCAATGGTTCCTGGAAGTCTCCTATCGTATTCGTACCAGAACTGATAAAATAATATTTTCAGACTCTTTCTGGTAAGGACCAGTGTGAGAGGGGTTTCTCATACAAATGATGCTACCTCTCTCCAAAGGAGCTAGCTAGGTGGTGTAGTGGTGGTGGTATCTTCCTCTGGGTTGAATGCCAGCATCAGATGGACTCTCTCGCCTGTCGTCTGGAGAGTCCAGTTGATGGGTCAGGAGACGTCCAGAGCTGACAGAGCCTACTGTAATTTAATTGGGATTTCCAATTTAGCTGTCATGGTAATTTGCCAGGTCTGCATGCTTTGAAGTCAAAAGCGAGAATGCGAATGACAATGAAACAAAATGAATCAGTGGTTTCGGGGTACTGAAGGTGTGCAGGGACATTTTAGGGCAAGCCCCTTTCGACCCTCTATGACAGTAGAATAAAGTTTTCCACAACATGTCAAAGGAGGAAATGGGTCAGGTCCAGGTTAGTGGCGTCTGTTCTTTTTCTTTATCTGTGGAGAGGCAGGAATGTTTCTGATGTGACGGTAGAAACCTTGATCGCAGATCTTATGTGCTTCAAATTCCTTGTTGGTGTATTGTTCTAATATTATCAGTGGTTTGTTTTACAGTAGGTCTTTTTTACGTATTTGGTATTTTGGTTGTTGCTGCCAATGAAGTTGATTTTTAGGCTGTTGTGATCTTGGATGGCGAGCTGGTCAAGGATTTCAATGAGTAGTCTTCTGCTTCCTCAATATCTGAACGGTGGCCATATTGGTCCATACAGGAAGGAGATCCTGGTTGGGATTGGGGGACTTCCATCTCCATCTCCATCTCCACCTCAGCCTCCTCCATCTACCTGCCTTCTGACCTCTCTGGATGAGAGGTGGTTGGCGTGGGAGGGGAAGGTGGTTGTTTTTCGATGGTTGTCTCCCTTTCCGTTTCCTGTTTCTTCATCTCTGCCTTTCTCTTATCAAGTCAGGCCTCCAAGCGCGGGCGTCCCTGCGCTTGGTTGATGGATTGTTTCGAGGACCTTCAGACTCCTTCAGGTGAGGACTAGTTTGACCCCAAAGGGGACACTACAATGGGCATAACTCTGTGCATTCAGAAATTTCTTTTTAAAAATTAAAAAATCTACATCTCCATAACCAACAATCAGTAATTTTTGATATTTGGTTTTCTTAGAGGGGTCAGATTCTATTTTGTTCAAATCAAGTCCATGGGTTTATATTTGGATTTCCAAAGGGAGCTTGACTTTTAACTTAATCCAATTTGGGGAATGATCTTAAAAGATCTTCTTTTTCAAAACCACCATTCAGAATCTTTTGATATTTGACATGCATCTTCCTCAGGGGATCAGATTCAAGTTTGTTCAAATCAGGTCTCTGGGTTCATATTTGGGCTCACCTGACTAAAAGTCGGGGAGCTTAAGTGATCACTTTCTGTCCATCCGTCATCTGTCCAGCTTTACATTATCGATTTCTCCCCCTAAACCCCTTAACAAAATTGAACCAAATTTGATATGTATGGTCCCTGTCATATGTCAATTCAAGTTTGTTCAAATAAAGTTGCCATGCTCCAAAGGGAAGGGGTGGGGGAAAATGTTCAAAAATGTTTTTAAAAAATCTTCTCATAAACCAGTGGGTACAATGACTTGATATTTGGTATGGGGGTTCCTTTTGAAGTGTAGAATCGAGTTTGTTCAAAAAAAAGTTCTTAGAGCAATATTTGCCTTCATAATGGGAGGGGCAAGATTTTGGGCCCTACCCAACATTTCTATTTTCTGAACTGATGGTCCGATTTGAACCAAATTTGGTATATGGTATTATTGGGTCATACTTACTTGATTCATGCAAAAATAAAAATTCCTGTGTTCCCATGGGAACCCCAGGATTTAAAAATAGAAGTATTTTCAAACACCCACAGGGCCATATCCATGGATAATTTGGGGACACCTGTCCATATATGCAGCAGGCATAACCGAAGGCCATAGGTGGTAGAGACGGAAACTGTAAGTAGGATTAACATACTCAATTCTAAATTTTTAAAAGACACAAAAGTACAGTAATGTCACCACATGCTTTCCACATACCTGTTCTGTGCGTTTTTAGCTCACCTTGACCAAGTCAAGTTGAGCTTATCTAAATGCTCTCAGTTCATCGTCCGTCAACAATATGTTGTGGACTTCGCCTCCAAACCTACTTGGCCATTTCAAGTGAAAGTTTGTGTGAGTATGGTCCTAAAATCCATTTTCCTAGGTAATAAATTTGCCAAGGCATTTTCATGAATGTTGCGATTTTTAAGCACATGGTCAAATTTTTTCCTGTAGGGAACACCAAACTCAAAGGATTATCACATTAAAAACTGGTTTTGAGGTCGATTTTGATGTTTATATATCAATGTTTATTCTGAACACAATTCGCAGTGGCGTTGAGGTTTGAGATAAATCCACTGAACGTACTGAAAAGCCATCTTATGATGTGTTCAGTTGACAGGCTACTGTGGTGTGTAATAAACAAGCTTCAACTTTCTTCAAATCGTGTTCCTGGGTTAATATTTGGGCTCCTTATGGGAGCCAAAATTTTAACTTGTTGTAATATGAGGAAATTTCTTTAAATATCTTCTTCAGAACTACCAGTCAGAATGGTTTCATATTTGGTATACAACATCTCTAGGGGGATCAGATTAAAATATATTCAAATCAAGTGTCTGGGTTAATATTTGGGCTCCACATGGGAACCCAAATTTTAACTTAGTGCAAGAGGGAATTTCTTCAGATTCATCAGTCAGAATCCTTTTATATTTGATATACAAAATCTCCAAGGAGGTCAGATTCAAGTTTGTCAAAATTGGGTCCATAGGTTAATATTTGGGCTCCCTGTGGGAATCCAAATTCTAACTTAGTGCAATATGATGGAGTTTCTTCAGAAATCTTCTTCAGTTCCTCCAGTCGTAATGCTTTCATATTTGGTATACAACATCTCTAAGGGGGTCAGATTCAAGTTTGTTCAAATCGAGTGCCTGGGTTCATATTTGGGCTCCCTGCGGTAGCCTGAATTTTAACTTAGTGCAATATGAGGAAATTTCTTTAAAAATCTACTTCTTCAGAATGCTTTCATATTTGGTATACAACAGCCCTAGTGGGGTGAGATTCAAGTTTGTTCAAATCAAGTGCCTGGGTTAATATTTGGGCACCCTGTGGGAGCCGGAATTAGTCATGTAGCTGAAGAATTAGAAATTTTTAATTAACTGCCCTCTAGAGATGTGTAACTAGGATTAACCCTTTACCTAATGAATTGCCTGCATCCGCCTGCGTAATATGCAAATTCAGCAGTTGAAAAAATATTATTTTTCAGACAATTTCAATAAAACCACATCATGTGACCCTTCGTTGGAATGAGCTCATTCCAATGTGGGGGTCACATGATATGGTTTTGTTGAAATTTTTTGAAAAATTTAAAAAAATGGTATTTAAAATAATAAATCTTGATATCATCTGCGTTGGGTAAAGGGTTAATCCAAGCATCATGCTGTTTCTTTAGTTATGATTAACTGGTGGAGTGCTAAATTATTTTCAGCCATCAAATCGTGTACATGTGTCTTTGCCTTGTAACAATTTATGGGAGAGTGCCAATGGGCACTCTCCCATAAATTGTAACAAGGCAAACCCTTACAGACTAAATAATATCACTTCAAAGATAATACAAAGCACATCCAGTGAATATGAGCCTTCAAGTTGTGGCACCTACACTTCAGAATAAAGCCCAAATATGGGCTTCCAGCACTCTACCAGTTAACTGAAGAAACAGCATGATGCTTGGACTCTTCTAGCCACTCCTGAGGGGCTCAAGGATTGACAGTGGATCTTATGGAGATTGATTGCTCAATGTAGATTGATTCTTTGACTCTGTTTATATCATGTTCTGTTCAAGGTGAGCACTTGAGGTCCCAAGGGGCCTCTTGTTTTTATCAGAGTGCAATTGCCCCTTGTGTATTTTTAGTCAGCTAAAGTATGCAAGTTCAGGATTCAAGGGATTAGCTTCGTGTTTGTTTTAGTCATGTATAATTTTTGCTGAATTTCAACCATTTTAGCAGACTATGGGATGGTAATTATACACAATGAGTTTGGGCATCTGGAGTTTGGGCACCCAAACTAGTAGACCGGCACCAAAAACGTCCTAGATATGGTCCTGGCCCATTTTTCCCAAACCACATGAAACAGAAAAACTGTTACTTTTGTGTTTGGAATAAACATGCACGCATGTTTATTATTTTCCCGAAAATTTTCCACCCTGCGCCATGCTTATTCCAGTCTGCACTTCTATTTAATTTTCGACAGAGTGGAACACATCCGAGGGAAAAATTGTGAATTTTGACTGCAGCAAATAAATTATCGCATGCATTTACTTACCGGTACCTCTATAATAAACTGTACAGGTATGTTTATATTGGCCTCAAGGGTAAGGAATCTCAAAACCGTACAATTCAAAGTAAGTTGCAGGATCACCACTTGGCACCATATTGACTGTAAATATGTGTCCCACTTTTCCTACATTGGTAGCACCAGGTTCTATGTGGGCTTTCCAAAAAAAATAATGCAAGAACGGTGAGAACCAGGTGTTAACATTGTAGGAAATGCAGGACACATACTGTGACATTGCCTATAGTGGTCATCTAACCATTATCTTACAACTTATTTTGACTTCTAATGTACATGTCGCATGCTCCGATGGGATTTCCTACCCTGCACTTATATTCCAGTCGGCACTTTTATTAATTATGGCCATTTTTTCTACCCCACACTTATATTGCAGACCACACTTCTATTCGAAACACGAGAATATTTGATATGAAGCATCCTTAGGACCAGTAGAATGGAATGGTAAAAAAAAATTGCCGTCGGTGGTGTCAGGGTGTTCTGTGATGGGGGGGGGGGGGGGGGGGGGTGGGGGGGGAGGTGTAGGGAGAGAGATCATAAAAATGCTGTGTCAGTATATTGCAAAATTTTTTAAAATTTTCTTCTCCAGAACCACTGATCAAAATCTTTTGATATTTGTTATACAGCATCCATAGGGGGTCAGATACAAGAGTGTTCAATTTAAGCCCCCTCCCCTTGGTTCAGATTTGGGCTCAATACAGGAGCCTGAATTTTAACTTAGGTCAATGGGGAATAAGCTTTAAAAATCTTCTTAAGAAACCACTAGTCATCAGAATCTTTTAATATTTGGTATACATCATTGTTCCGAGGGTCAGATTCAAGATTGTTCAAAGCAAGTTCCTCCGTTAATATTTGGGCTTCCTATGGAGGGGGGTGGTGGTATTTCAACTTAATAATCTTTAAAAGTCTTCTTCAGATCCACCAGTGGGGGGGGGGGGGGGGGGGGGGGGGGAGCAGATAGAAGTTTGTTCAAAATCGAGTTGCTGTATTAGTATTTGGGCTCCCTATGGAGGTGGTATTCAAGTATGTTTTCAAATTGAGTTAATAATTGAGCTTTATATTGGAGCCCAAATTTTAACTTAGTGCAATATGAGGAAATTTCTTTAAAAATCTTCTTCTTCAGATCCACCAGTCAGAATCCTTTCATATTTGGTAAATAACATCTTTGTTGGGGGGTGGGGGATCAGATTCATGTTTGTTCAAATCGAGTCCCTGGGTTAATATTTGGGCTCCCTAGTGCAATATGAGGGAATTTCTATAAAAATCTTCTTCAGATCCACCAGTCAGAATCCTTTCATATTTGGGATACAACATCTCTAGGTTGGTCGGAATCAAGTTTTTTCAAATCAGGTCCCTGAATTAATATTTGGTATCTCTATTGGAGCCCAAAATTTAACTTAGAGCATTATGAGGAATATTCTTTAAAAATCTTCTTCATCAGATCCACCAGAGAAAATATTTTGATATTTGCTATGCAGCATCTCTAGAGGGGTCAGATTCAAGTTTGTTCACATGGAGTCCCTGTGTTAATATTTGGGCTCCCTATGGGGATTAGATTCAAGTTTGTTCAAATTGGGTCCCTGAGTTAATATTTGGGCTTTATATTGGAACCCAAAGTTTAACTTAGTGCAACATGATGGGATTTCTTTAAAAATCTTCTCCTTCATATCCACCAGTCAGAATTCTTTAATGTTTGGTATATAACATCTCTCTGCGGATCAGATTCAAGTTCAATTTGAGTACCTGGCTTAATATTTGGGCTCCCTATGAGGGGGATCAGGTTAGGTTCAAGTTTATTCAACTCAATTCCTTACTGTTTTTCCTTAAAATTTGCCTTTCAAACTGCCGTGACATAATAACCCTTGGAAGTTTGGCAGTGCCTGTCTACAGCTGATAAAATTGGAAGCAGTCAGGAAGACCTATGACAATAAATATCTGGCATGGACACCAGAGTTCTGAATAATTTCATGACTTCACTCCTCTATGGTGTTGATGAACCATGACTAACTGAATGTGACCCAGAATACTTCTTTGAACGATTTCATCAGGTGAGCGATTAAGGCCCCTGGGGTTTCTTGTTAACTCTTTCAACATGAGAGGCCGCTTTTCAGGCCCAGGAACATGATACGTCATGATTTCATTAAGTAGGATGGCTACTAAGTGAAAGTGTGTGGTAGAACAATTAATATTTTCAACGTGCAGCCTGCTCTACCCCCAAGTAATGGATATGAACTCTTCCAATTCGTTGCCTGAGTGCTAGAATGTTCTATGTCCCCTATGGGACATAGAACATTCTAGCACTCAGCTGCAGGGATGTGGCGACGTGGGGTGTGGGGGTGTGCCCCCCCCCCCCCCCCCTGCCCCCAGCTAGGAGTATTTTTTTTCAGTAGTCGGAAATTCCGTGGTCAAAAATCAAATAGTTGGAAATTCAATAAATTAACATTGTTCATGAAAAATATTAAAATTCCAACTAATGATGAGAAATTTTGATCTTTTATTTCCAACTGGAAACTTGAGTTTCAAATTTCCTACTCTAAAATTGACATGGCCTCAAAATTTCTACTCTGACATCAATCTGGTAAATTTTCTGACCCAGATACATTATAAATGATGCTTTTTCCGTTTCAGGACTAGTGAAAATTTTCAGAAGGGCTCATAACCCATTACCCAACGCAGACGATTTCAAAATTCATTATTTTAAATATCATTTTTTTTAATTTTTTAAAAAAGATTTCAACAAAACCATATCATGTGACCCCTCTTTGGAACGAGCTCGTTCCAAAGAGGGTCACATGATACGGTTTTGGTGAAATTTTTCGAAAAATAATACTTTTTCAGCAGCTGTAATTGCATATTACGTGGGCGGATGCAGGCGATTCGTTGGGTAAAGGGTTAAAAGATATCACCCAGCGCTGCAGTGCAACCACCTATTGAAACCACTCACAGTTAGAATTTACACCAGTGGCAGCCCCCACTCCACTCCCCTCACCCCACCCCACCCCCAGCTGAAACCCTCTAGCCACATCCCTGCTCAGCTGACAAATTTCTACCATTTAGCTGGCATGGAAGATACCATCAGTGTTTAAAGGGTTAATATTGAATACAATACCTAAGTAGAGACTGACTATATTTGCTATAGTCCACAGTTGTAAGACTGGGAAATATCCACAACTTGAAAATCAGAGAGATTTGATTCTATTCAAAATCCTTTGACTGATTCAATTTGCGATTGAATTCGATTCAAAATCTCTGATTGGCAGGTTTACCAGGCCTGGCATTCCTAAAAATGCAGGAGGGCTAAAAATCACTCTCCTCACATAGCCGAGGGGAGCGATTAGCTCTCCTGAAGCCTACAAAAGCAAAAAAGGGGCAACATGAAGTTGTACTATTAATGAATTCTGCCTAGTGGTATTTGTACATTTTATTTGGTGCTGCTAACAAGGTGGTCTGTGAGACGGTTACACTGCCCCTCCCACACCTCCGGGCCTTGAAGGCCCGGAGGTGTGGGAGGGACAGTGTGGCCACCTTGCAGAGACCACTAACATAGCACAGATCTGAAAACCTGTGGCTTTTAGGAACATGTTGTTGTGGTAATTATTATTTTCTAAGGCTAGGAGGGCTATTTTTCGCTCTCCTTAAATTTTTTAAGGCGAGCAGTAGGCGAGCGAATAAATCGCTCTCCTGAAACTGCCAGGCCTGGTTTACATGTATACCTTTACTACTGCCACTGACCTCTTCCCAGTTGTTGATACAGTGAAACCCTGTTTATTGCATAGCCACTTTGCCAATGAAAATTATTCAATTAACAGGAGTATTCAATTAACAGGGATTGTGTCACTCTCCTGTATTCTAGAGATAAACTTAGCATTTATTCTATTTTATCTTGTTTGACTGGGCTCTATGAGCTCTGTCAAACAAAATATAATAGATTAAATGCCTATATTGGATGTACTAAGGCCAAATGGGTCTATAAACAAAAAAAAACTGAGGAGAGTCATGGTAATTTCTCGACAGGTTACAAGATTTTTTATTCAATTAGCAGGAGTTTACTCTATAACCTATATTCAATTAACAGGTCAAATTTGTACTGGAGGTACGGAAAATGGTTTTGTGTTGGGAAATTATGTTCAATTAACAGGGATATACAATTTGGAGATATCCAATTAAATAAAGTGGGCTCCACTTTACTACCAAAGGAATAAGACAGAAGACAATGAGGGTGAAGTACTGGGTACTGGAATCAATGACCACAGGTCTGGCATTTTCAGGAGTGTGATTTATTCTCTCGCCTATTGTTTGCCTTAAAACAGTTACGGAGTACGAAAACTAGCCCTCCTGACCATATAAAATAATGATTACCATAACGGCCTATTCCTAAAATGCACATCATATCACATCTCTGCTATGCTAGTGGTCTCTGTAAGATGGCCACAACTCCCGCCCCCCCCCCCCCCCACACCTCCAGGTCTTTCCGAGGCCCAGAGGTGTGGGAGGGACAGTGTAGCCATCTCACAGAGACTACCTTATTAGCAGCTCAAATAAAATATACAAAGCCCACTTCACAGAATTCATCAATAGTAAAGGCCTAAAGACATGTTTTTTTCTTTTTCTCAGAGAGCTTAATATTATATGTTGTTTTATTTTCAGGAAGGAAGCTACATGCCTTAATGATATGTGAATTCAAGCAGCAGAAACCTTACGCCAAGAACGAATAAATTTTCTGGAGGTAACAACCACCTGTACATGTAGTTTAAGAAAAGATATTCAACTGCAGACATAATAAAAATGGCTGGTGATGAGAGAGCTCGGTTGATTTCAAGATCTGAATCAGAAGACCAGAATGGAGGTTACAAAGTAACATGGACGTGTTTCTGCATTTTGGTGTCAGTTGTTTTTGAGAGAATTGCTTTTTACAGTATAACAGGGAATTTAGTTCTGTTTCTTAATGAAAAGCCGTTAGATTGGAGATCGTACAATGCCCTTGCTGCATCATTTTATTTTCTGGGCATCTCCTTCATAATGTCATTCTTTGGTGGATTGATTGCCGACACATTACTTGGACGATTTAAAACAATCTTAATATTTTTTGTTGTGTACATTATTGGATACTGCTCTCTTCCATTGATAGCCGATTTCAAACATATAACCCAGAAAAACACTCCAGAAAAAACAGGTTCTGTATTGGCACTGTCCACTGTTTGTGATGCCAAGGACCACCACAATGGAACATTATATCCTCTTTTAGAATCAGGAAAAACTTCTTTTGAAGAAAAATGTGCCTGGCTCATATACCTTGGACTTATTATTGTTGCAGTCGGTACAGGGGTCGTAAAAGCAAATATTGCACCTTTTGGAGCTGATCAGGTAATATATACTTGTAGAGTTAACTCTTTACAAATTACATGCTGCTGGCAGATATTCCTGCCCAGCACAGAGTTTCTCTTGTCTCTGAAATTAGTATGATTTGTGCATATTTAATCATACTGCCTCTCAGTAAATGGAATGGATTTTTTCAGCAATGATCTCTTGTGTTACATTTAGATTAATTTTTCATCAAATCTGGTCATGGCTGCTTTAAAGCAGCCATGACTAGATTTGATGAAAAATATTGAGAAAATACTCAGTAGGTTAAGAGTTAATGTTTGTGTTGAAATCTGGTAGAAATGGAGATTGGAATTCCATCTTCTGCCAGTAGAAATTAAGATCAAGGATTTTTTAAATGCAAAAGCTCAGTGTTTCTGCTCCAATTCCTACATGTTGGTGGAAACTGGAAATTCCTGATTTACTTTTTTAACCCCATTTCTCCCAACTGAAAATTCGAATTGGGCTTTCTGTTTCTTTTGATAAAAACTGTGATCTTTTTTTTCATAAAAATTAAGCGAAATGGGAAAACACGATCAAAAGAAAACAAACTTTTCACATAAAATACCAAATTTTCATGTAGTGCAATAGAAAATTAAATTTATTTCCACTTCTATCTATTTGTAACAAGCTATTTATACCATGATTACCTATTCTACAATATATGAAAAGCCTATGACATAAATTTTAGCTTTACACACCAAACGTGATGAACACGTCAGCAATGGGATTTCAATAGTTAAAATTTACGCCTATAGTGGAAGTACATCCAAGCTGAACTTCGGTGACCTCGACTTGTATGCAAACTTGTCTAAATTTATCACTTGTCACCTCGCGAAGAGTGAAATGAAACACACAGTTATTTAGTATGTTTTTAAATGAGCTTACCTCATAAGATATCAAAAATTACCAAACATGCATTGCCTCATGTTAATTAGGGCTGTCACAATTTTTGAATTTAGGAATCGATTAATCGTCGCAAATAATCGATTATATTTGATTAATCATACATAGTTGACCCCGCCCCCACATTTTCCTCTCTTTGAAGTTGTTAAAAATGAAGTTCAAGTCAGTTGACCTTCCTCGAGTAAACAACGAAGACGGTCCTCTTTTAGGTACATTCAAAGGTTTGATGTTCTGAACTTTTGAACTGTCAGTGTAATAATCAAGACCGGTCGTCAGTTGGGAACATCGCAACTGTCGACCGGTCTTGATTATTACACTGATGTTTCAAAAGTTAGAACATCAAAGCTTTGAATGTTCCTAAAAGGCAAATGCTTCTAATGGCTTCTTGAGATTTAACGTCGACGTTCTTGACCCTTTACCTTAAGAAACAATAGTTTTTTCATCCAATTTTTTTAAATTATTAAACGTCTATAACGGGGTAAAAATTTACTGATTCTTTGACAACGAAAAATACTAATCGATTTCGGCGTGATCGATCAGCAATCAGTTAATCGTGACAGCCCTAATGTTAATAAAGCACCCATAACTCAAAATAGTTTGTTATTATGTTATTAAAATGAAAAAGGCCCCGTGTTTTGCGTGTTTCATTCTCCATTTTGTTTCGGCGAAAAAATTGACAGCAGAAGTACCACCCACCGGTGCTCATGTAAACAAAACCAGATTCGCATGTGTGAATATTGTATTATTTAATATTTAAACTCTTATTAATCTAACGATCATGGTATAAATAAAATATACCCAAAGTAGCTTGGTGTACCAAATGTTCACCACTCGTGGTGAACATTTGGTATACCAAGCTGCATTGGATATATTCTATATATATACTCCAAGTGGATAGTTGCAAAAAACAAATTTTTATGCGCCCGTTTTGAAAAAACGGGTCGTATTATGGTATACCTCTGTGCACCTGTCCGTCCGGTCATATGTCGTACGATAACTCAAGAACGCTTTGAGAGATTTTCGTGATTTTTGGGTATGTGATGTATATCGATGGGGGGAAGCTCCCTTTCGTTTAGTGTCGCCGTTTGATTAGTCATTCCAGTGTTATGGGACTTTATTACTTAGAAAATTGTTCATTTTTTACACGTCGTACGATAACTCGAGAACGCTTCGAGAGATTTTCACGATTTTATGGTAGGTGGTTTATGTTGATGGAAGGAAGCTCCCTTTTGGTTGGTGTTGCTGTTTGATTAGTCATTCCAGAGTTATAGGACTTTATTTTTCGCATGTCGAACCATAACTTGAAAATGCTAAGAGCAATTTTCATGATTTTTTGGTTGCAAGTATGTGTTGATAGAAGGAATCTTCCTTTCGATTTGTGTCGCTGTCCGATTTGTCATTCCAGAGTTATGGGACTTTATTCATCAAAATATAGGCAGTTTTCCACATGTTGGACTTTGAGCAATTTTCATGATTTTTTGGTGGCAAGTATATGTAACCTGACAAGTACACATGTATACTCATATTGTGTGGTTCCCTCTTGTAATTAATAACGGGCGTATCATGCACTCATGGCGCAGCTGTTTATTTGATATGATACCAAATAGTGATTTACTCATCATAACATACAAAAAAAAATTATTTTATAAAATTATAAAAAATATTTTCATCTCTCTGACTGCTTGAGTCCTTTTTTTTTGCCCTACAACAAAACAAATTTCAAACTTTTACCAATAGAAACTTGGATTTCATCTTCTACATGTACCATAGAACGCTGTTGTTTCGGGGCCTCCCGACTTGACCACGTCTGGTGTGAGTTATACACCCTCCGTGGGGGATGTGCAGCTCCTCCTGCACCCGCAGGGGGTGGGGAACACTGTCATTTCAGGGCTTCCCGACTCGACCACACCTGGTGAGAATTTCTCCCCCTCTGTGGGGGGATGTGCAGCTCCTCCCGCACCAGCGGGGGGTGGGGAACGCTGTCGTTTCAGGGCCTCCCGACTCGACCACGTCTGGTGAGAGTTATTCCCCTTCCGTGGGGGATGTGCAGTTTTTTTTACTGTGGTGGATACTGCAGGTACTGTTGGATTTCTGGTGAAGAGATGCCTGGTTCCGGGACCATGCGTCCTCTCCAGTCGACATCTGAGGCTGTCACTAGGGTTGTGACTCCTCCTTTGTGACTCTCCCCTTTTCCGCCAGTTCCAACAGCTCCTGTCATATCTGCTGCTACTGCTGTTCCGTGTACAACGTCATCGGGCACCGTTTTTAGCCGGCCTCGGCTTATCCCTGCAAGGGTCTGTAGTGTGGTTGTGGGGTATCAGCCTCAGCCTTCCCTGACTTCAACTCGGCGAAGTCGGACGTGGCTGCCGGCTGAACCCCTTGCTGTGCCCTCTCAGCCGTTGAGCACAGCAGTTTTATACTTGCAGTGGTCTGCAGCGGTGTCTGGTAACTGTAGACGTAGGGGTATCAGCCTCAGCCTTCCTTGACTTCAACTCGGCGAAGTTGGAAGTGGCTGCCGGCCGGACCCTCTACTGTGGTCTCTGCGCTGTTGAGTACCACAGTTTTGTCATTGGCGTTTTCCGTCCACTCATTCTGGTCACACGGCCAGTTTTGTGAGACCAACACCTTCTGTGTTGCCCGGACCTTCTGCACCGCAGAGGTCCGTGGCAACTCTCCTGAGTTCCCGCTATGTTGATCCTCGGGGTGTGTCATACCCCTATACACGTCTGCCCTCAGATGATTCGGCTGTCGCCTGTCGCGCCGCTTCGGGTGTATTGGAGGATCGTGACCCTTTGCTGGTTAAGAGGGTCAGGTGTGAAGCCACTTTGCTGGTTCGTCCCCATGTCGAACCGGCTGGTACGGGCAGTGAGCTTAGGGAGGCCCTCTCCTTACTCACTCAGGTTCTGTCCAAGAGCCTTCCCATTGCTTCCAGCGAGGCAGCGAATGGTTTCCAGGCACCCCCTATGGCGCCGCCTCCCGGGATTGGAAACAGGCCGCTTTCTGATCCCCCTGGTGCCTGCACCATTGGAGGCATAGGCTGGTTTGCCCACGATGGGCAATGTGTCTTCTGACTCTGGGGAGGAGTCAGACATCTTTGATGTCGAGAGCCTACAGTCTTCTGACTTGGGGGCAGCTCTTGACTTTGTGTTTGGGTTCCTTCCAGATCTCCAACCATCCAACCAGCCGACAGTGTCAGCCAGGCCGCGCTCATCGGTTGTGCACCTACAGCCTGTGGAGCAACCTGTTTCGATTCTGGGCGTCTACGACCGTGCCAGGTGATTGAAGCATTTTCAGCCTTGGACTCTAAGAGTTCCAAGGCTATGAAGGCTCCGTTCTTCACCAGGGTTGACACCTTTTTGCCTCCGGTGCGTTATCGTTACTACGATTTCGTCAATCCGTCAGTCTGCCAGACTTTGACAGTTTTGGATCAGGACTCCAATTCCCTTGGGCTTTCCAAGCCCAAGTCTGCCGTCATTCCTATGACGACTCTGGAGTCCATGTTGGGCTTATCGAGAGGAATGCTGGGTATGCTTTCTCTCTCTGATCACGTCGTCTCTGCCTTAGCTGCCTATCTGCCTCCAGATAGGTTTGACAATCTACAGGCTCCTTTGCGTGTGCTGTCCAAGGCGCTCATGCATCTTACTCACACGCATGCCTGTGACACAGCTATTTTGGAACTAGTTCGAAGGGACTCTGTGCTGGACACAGGCTGATCCCTTCCTGGGGGCAGCGCACTGCTCTTCGATCTGCTTCTTTGGCAGGTCCGCTACTGTTCCATGGGTTTTGTGTCGACGGTCCGGGTGATGTCCTACGTCATTCCAAAGATCAGCTGTTGGTTCGTCAGCTTGATAAGCCTTCTAGGAGAGGCAGAGACCATTCAAAGCCTAACAAGTACCCTTCTGCTTCCTCTGCAAAGCAAAGGGCTGATCCTTCTGCCACCGCTTCTACTTCTTACTCACAGGGTAAGGGTAAGCGTTGGCAGGCTAGAGGGAAGTCTCAGGATTCTTCATTCAGTAGAGGAGGTGGTTTCTCCTCTCATGGGCCTCGTTGGGGCTTGAACTGAAGGTCCTCACCACGATTCGTCCCATGTTGGAGGAAGGATAGCAGGGTTTGCGGACTGTTGGGCCACCATCACATCCCATCCTTGGGTGTTAGATGTTGTTCGGTCCGGGCTGCGAATATCCTTCCGAAGGCACCCCACTCTGTGCAGAGTGCCTCTTCCAACCACAGTTCCTTCAGACATTTTACGTCGGGAGCTTTTGTCCATGGAGATAGACAATCTCCTGGCCAAGGGGGCGTTCGAGGTCATCAAGAACATTCAGTCAGTGGGGTTTTATTCCCGCCTGTTCTTGGTGCTGGTTATCGATCTGAGTATCCTGAACCTGTCTATCATTGCTCCCAAGTTCAGCATGGAGACTTTCAGGTCAGTCCGCCATTCCATTCACCAGGGAGATTTCGCTTCCAGCATCGACCTGCGAGACGCTTACTTTTATGTTCCGATTCATCGGGTGTCACGGAAGTATCACAGGTTCGCTTTTCTGGGGCGAGTTTACCAGTTGAAGGCCATGCCTTTCAGCCTCAACCTTGCTCCTTGGACCTTCACCCAACTGATGTCATATGTGATAGCCTCCCATGGCACACAGTCCAGGGTGACTACTTCGGCATATCTAGACGATATCCTCCAAAGGCATTCCAATGCTGCCTTACTGGAGTTGGATGTCGACACTCTGTTGAGCTTGCTCACGTCGTAGGATTCAGAGTCAACGAGGAGAAGTCGGATCTGCTCCCTTCTCTGTTGTTTTGTCATCTGGGGATGGCCTTCCGCACTCAGTTCAATACAGTGGCGGTTCCCCAGGCCAGGGCTGTGATTCTCTCAGCTTTTGTTCTGACTCTGTCCCAGTCCACATCCGCGACAGCACGGGGTATTCTCCGTCTGCTTGGTTTCTGCGGTTCGGTGACGGATCTCATTCCTCTAGGTCGGCTGCATGTCAGATCTCTCCCAACACTTTCTGCTCGGTCGCTGAAGGCCGAATGTCGATTCTCTGGATCTCATTTACCAGAATCTCTTCATCCTCACCTTCTCCACTGGACGAATGTTCAGTGGATCACGCAGGGTGTCCCATTGGACTTACCCTCGTCCGATCGCATTCTGACGGCAGTTGCCAGCGATCTCGGATGGGGTGCGACGTTGGATCCTCTAGGTCTTTCATTTCACAGGATGTGGGACCAGGATCGGGCATCTCCACGCATCAACCAGAAGGAGCTTCTTGCTCTTCTTCTGAGTTTTGTCATCTTACGGTGGCGGTTCCCCAGGCCAGGGCTGTGATTCTCTCAGCTTTTGCTCTGACTCTGTCCCAGTCCACATCCGCAACAGCATGGGGTATTCTCTGGCTGCTTGGTCTCTGCGGTTCAGTGATGGATCTCATTCCTCTAGGTCGGCTGCATGTCAGACCTCTCCAACACTTTCTGCTCAGTCGTTGGAGGCCGAATGTCTATTCTCTGGATCTCATTTACCAGAATCTCTTCATCTTCACCTTCTCCACTGGACGAATGTTCAGTGGATCACACAGGGTGTCCCGTTGGACTTACCCTCGTCTGATCGCATTCTGATGGCAGTTGCCAGCGATCTCGGATGGGGTACGATGTTGGATCCTCTAGGTCTTTCATTTCACAGGATGTGGGACCAGGATCAGGCATCTATACGCATCAACCAGATGGAGCTTCTTGCTCTTCTTCTGAGTTTCAGGCAGTGGATCCCTCACCTGTCGAATCGTCAGGTCCTTCTGTTGTTCGACAATTCGACAGTGCTTGCTTCATTCGGAACCAGGGCAGGACGCACTCGGTTCCAATGTACGAATTGGCTTGGGATCTTCTACTGCTCGCTCAGGATGTCAATGCCGGGGTGGTTGTTAGTCACATTTCCAGTTGTATGAACGTCCTAGCCGACTCCCTGTCCAGACGGGGCAGGTTCTTTTCCACCGAGTGGATGCTCCACATGGCGGTGTTCCATTGATCTCTTTGCGACTCGTTGGAACCATCAGGTGGACACTTTCGTGTCCCTGTGTCCAGATGCTCTGGCTTTTTCCGTGGATGCTCTGGACCTCCTTTGGGACGGTCTTGTCGGCTATGCCTTCCTGCCGGTTCTGATTCCGCCTCAGGTTCTAGCCCAGATATGAACCTGCAGTCATCAAATCCTTTTGATCACACCCCTGTCGCCTTGGTGGGTGTGGATCAATCTGCTCTGCTCTCTGTTAGAGGCGGTTCCGGCATGTCTCTCTCTACGTCGCGACTGTCTTTGCCAAAGTCACCCAAGGAGGTTTCAAGTTAACCCGACTTCATTGTGCCTTCGCGTATGTCTTATAGGGTCCTGTCTCCTCCGTAGTGGTTTTTAGAGACAAGCAGTGGGGTTGCTTTTCTTCAAGGAGGCACTCACTCCACTGGTTTAGCCTCTGTGGCTAAGTAGAAGGTTCTTCTGTCGAAGGTGTGCAATCACTCTGTTGCTTCTGTCATTCCTTCGATCACACCGCTTGGGGAGTTTCTGGTATATGTTTGTTTCTGGGGGTCTCCAACAATGGGTACAAGTCCATGCTTCGGAGACCTTTTTCATATGTGGTACCGCATTGTTTCAACACTCATCCTTGCCTCTCCAAGCTTGTTCAGCTCTTTTCCTTGAAAAGGCCTAGGACATTGCAGTTTACTCCAAGATGGACACTTTCTTGGGCGCTGCTCTGCTTGAGGGGGGGTGGGGGTGGGGGGGGGGGGGGTTGTGCCTTTGTCCTGGATGGATATGCGTTTTCTCACATGCCAGATCTCTCCTGCATCCATTTCTCGATGGATTTGTCTTGCTATTCGTGCGGCTTCCACTCGTCTAGCTACGGGTGATTGTATTACCAATCGTTTTTTCTGCCACAAGGTGCATGCATTGTCTTCCTCTTTTACTAACTCTGTCATGTTGTCGGATGTTATACTGGCAGCCTACTGGAGAAATGCTACCTTCTCCTTTTATCTGCGACAGTTGCAGGAGCCGACAGAGTACCTTTGTCCTACGGGCCCTCTTTCTTCGACTCAGGCTGTTGTCTATCCCAGCCATTCAGCTTTTTTTACAGCGTCAGTTCCAGCGCCGTGCTGTTACTGCCCTTTCTGTCTGTGCGTCGCACTTCACCATACGCCTAATCTTTCATTGTCTTTTACTAATGTTTGTGATGCTATGGTTTGATAAGCCTAGGGATCTCATCCTCTGTCAACGGTTCCAGTACAATTGAGTTATATGTGGGTTGGTCATGTGATTCCCTCCATCCTATTGTCTATTCAGCTTGTAGTAAACAATTGTAGGGTAGGTTGATAAGAAATATAAATTTTATAGTAAATTTCCTTTCTTATTATACCTACCGCAATTGTTTACATGGAGGCCCTCCCATCTTCTTTTTCGGGTAAGAATCCTTCCTCCCTGCTGATCACATAACTCCTATGTTGGTGGCCTCAAAAGAATGATGAAGTGATGATGCACTGCGCATTGGTTAGCGGAAGTCGTGGTTTTGTACTAAGGGAAGAGCGTCCCATACTGGGTGTGCGCCGATGGCGCTCGGCCCAGTTTTGGCTTATTTTTTTGTGGTGTTTTTTACACCACTTTTCTTTCCCACATCTCTTGGGAAAGATTAAAATAGAGAGTATTTTTATCTAAGTTAGGGTCTTCCACTGTAGTGCAAGCCTGTAGTAAACAATTGCAGTAGGTATAATAAGAAAGGAAATTTACTATAAAATTTATATTTCTATGGTAGCATCCCAATACTAGAAAAAAAAATCATCTGGTATGGACAACAGAGTTATGAATATTTAAATAACTTCATTCCTCTGTAGTGTTAACTAGCCATAGATGCTCATTAAATCTATCTTTAAAAAAACATTGTCAGGTGAGCACCTTAGGCCCCATGGGGCATCTTTTTCAATTAACAAGAGTTTACTCTATAACCTATATGCAGTTAACAGATGAATTTTCTTCTGAATGTATGATAAATGGTTTTGTGTTTGTACATAATATACAATTAACAGAGTTATTCAATTGAAAGGAATACAATTAACTGGGTTTCACTGTATTCGATGTTCATTACTGTCTATGTTGTTTGTTCACCCACCAGAGATATACATGTAATCTTGTAAGCAAAATTTTATGCATACCAGATGAAAAGGGTTAACTCTTTGAGACTTTAATTATTCTGACGTTCAAACGTCACTGTGAATTCAGTTTCTTCAACGTTTACTAAAGTGCGACGTCAAACGTCGGAAAGTACAAATAACAAGATATTTTTCACGTTAGTTATTATCTGGTTGAGGGGTAGATTATTTTTGGTGGTCTGAATTTGTTATTCTAAACTTGTTTAATTACAAATTATTGGAGAGTGCCCACAGGCACTCTCCAATAATTTGTAATAAAACAAATTTATATAAACAAAATATTATTTGTGTTTGACTGAATATGAAATGTAAACTGGGAAAGTGTTGGTTTTTGCTCTGGTATCCTCATTTTTGAAAGCCCTGGTAGTGGCTTCAAGCACTCAACCAGACAGCAGGATTATATTAGTATTTTAAGCTGCGATAACATTTGGCTCAACGGTTATCACTGAGCACTATTCAGGAGAAAAAAATAATTTGAGGTTAAAACTTTACTGAAAAATCGAAAAATAATAACCAAACAAATTACCACAATGTATCCACGTGCTGTTTGATTTCGTACGTACATGTAATAACACTTACAAAAGTATCAAAGGGTTCAATTAAACAAAAGATTGCATACGTAACATGTACAAAAGTATTAAAGGGTTAATGCCAAATGCAAGTGAATTGATGTTCACCTTTACGAAAAACTTTTTTAGGCCACACAAAGTAGATGTTCTGTTTCTCAGGCCAAGTTTTGTAAAATTGCATGCGGGCGGGTGTTTTTTTATTTTATATTTTATTTTTGTAATTATTTCTTTGCCATCAGAAGTTCATATTCTTGGTTTATTTTATGTTTTAGGCCTCATAATCTACAGAATACAGTTAAAACTAGAAGTCCTGTCACGAATAGTGCGCTTATGTAGGCTTAATTGCGCTTTGTAATTGCGCGCAATTGCCATATCGAATGGCATCCAAAGCACGGCAGGTTCTCCTGGTTACTCATAGCAAACACATGCAATGTTTCTGCCAATGGACCTCCGGGTTACCCGGAGGTCCATTGGCTGAAACATTGCCTGTGCACAGGCCATATGTACAGAATATGATAGCTTTAACTGAGCCATAACGCGCACATTAACACGCATATCAACGTGCTATTTGTGCGCATTTCATGACAGGACTTCTAGTTTTAACTGTAGCAAGGGTGGTAGTGTATTTCGTCCCTTGGGTGGAACAAGGCTTTGCAATGCTAAAGCATTGCAAAGCCTTGTTGCACTCAAGGGACAAATTTATCAATTTTATTAACTTGTGTAAAATATCAGACATAACCATTTAATTTTTATTTTTTCAAGTTTGCATTGGTCATAAAAAGAGAGTGTGCAGCAGCCAAAAAGACCATGCAGGAGGGCCTGAGAAACAGATTTTTAATTTTATTAAACCTTTTATATTTTTTTTTTTTTTATCAATTTACAGGTACGAAATGTTGGACCTCAGACAACACTAAAGTTTTTTAATTGGTTCTATTGGTGTATTAACTTGGGTGCCTTCATTGGATTAGGCTTGATTACATTTATTCAACAGAGATATACTTTCTTATATGGCTACATAGGATCAATTTCTACATTGGTGTTTGCTACCTTAATTTTTATAGCAGGTAAATAGTGAGATGTCAAATACAACTTTTTTGTTTCTTTCACCCATTCAGCTACAATCTGCCCCATTTATATTGCTCTGAAAAAGTTGTTCCAGATGTCTTCTTTCTTACAAACTCTATCGGTAGGATGCATTTTTCTCACCCCACTGCATGTGTAACATACGTCTGTCCAGGGTGAGATAGCAGGGAGAGACAGATGTATCCCACCCCACCCACGTGACGTTATACATTTATAACGTTATTATGATGCGATGCATAGTATTTGGCTACCAACTAATTCATATTGACGTCATCAGAATGCCGTGTGTTCAAAGTTTGATGCTCTAAAACTCTTTAAACCGCAAGATGCCCTCGGGTCAAGATATTTGGTCCAGACACTCGGCAAGCCTCGTGTCTGGCTCAAATATCTTGCCCTCGGGTGAGATTTTCCCATCCCACACCCATACCCATCAGGGATTATAATATTCTTGACAGTGTTTTTACATCATTGTTAGTTGCTTGTACATGCAGTCAACAATAAAGTAGAAACACTGTTAACCCTTTATCCAATGAATCGGCCACATCCGCCCGCATGTAAATCGTGGTGTTGGCTGGAGGGTTTCAGCTGGAGGGGGGGGGGGGGGGTGCCAGCGGGGTAAATTCCAACTGTGAGTAGTTTCGATAGGTGGTTGCACTGCAGCGCTGGGTGATATCTTTTAACCCTTTAACCAACGAATCACCTGCATCCGCCCGCATTATATGCAAATTCTGCAGCTGAAAAAATATTATTTTTCAAAAACTTTCAACAAAACCATATCATGTGACCTGTCTTTGGAACGAGCTCATCGAGCTCGTTCCAGTGAGGGGTCACATGATATGGTTTCATTGAAATGTTTGGAAAAATTTTAAAAATTGATATTGAAGGCCACACAAAGTAGATCTTCTGTTTCTCAGGCCATTATTTGTGAAATTGCATGCAGGCGAGCGTTTTTTTTATTTTATTTTTTATTTCAGTAATTACTTTTTTGCCATCAAAAGTTCATGTTCTTGGTTCAAGTTTTAGGCCTCATAATCTACAGAATAGCATGGGTGGTGGTGTATTTCATCCCTTGAGTGCAAGAAGACTTTGCAATGCTAAAGCATTGCAAAGCCTTCTTGCACTCAAGGGACAAATTCATAAATTTTTTTAACTTTGGTAAAATATCAGACATAAACCATTTAATTTTTATTTTTTTTAAGTTTAAATTGGTTATAAAAAGAGAGCATGCGGCAGCCAAAAGGACCACGCGGGAGGGCCTGAAAAACAGATTTTTTAATTTTTTTAGGCCTAAAATAATAAATTTTGTCTTAATATGTCAGATCAGATCAAATGCTGTAGAAGAGACATATTAAGTCTCACTAACGTAGAATAGAATGATACCGACTTTTGTTTCAAGTCAATTTCTTGTCCAATGAGTCTGTAAATTGTTTGTTTTACATCACCTCACAATTGATTGCATGTCATTATCATGGCTGTATTAACTGTCTGAGCGGTATAAGGAACCCTGGAAAGTGGAGCAATGATTGCTTATTTTGGGGGGCAAGCTCTTCTTGGAGCACCCTTTCCAACCAGTTAATAATATGTGACAGAATAATAAGACAGCACTTCATTAGCAAAATTATTTAACCCTTAAAACGTCGGATTAATTTTTATGATAACTATCACCGTGTATACATGCACATAGTTTCAGATGATGTAATAGTGTTTCTTTTTCTGAACAGGCAGCAAACAATGATGTAGTAACACTGTTAAGTCATCTGTGGCTGTATACTTGTATATTCAGTAGTTATTAACATCAAATTTATCCGAGGACTTAACCCTTTACCTAACATAAAAAAAAGACAACACTTAAAAAAAAAATTCTTGAATAACTAATAATGTTTTTCTGGCGACAACTCGCTTTGGAGAGATTGCATGTCTGTTTTTGCTATTTATTGTGGTGGAAATTCTGTTAACCCTTTACCTAACATGAAAAGCAGACTACACTTTCAAAAAAAATTCTTGAATATCTATATTTTTATACTGTACCAATGACCCAGACTTAGCTGGTGCTAACTCCACAAAAACCAGGGCCAAACACAAATTTTGCCCCCCAATCCCCAAAATTTGCATCCAAAACAAAAAGAAATCATGTCCTAAAGGACCTCCATAGTACGACTCTACTGCGCATGCGCAGTGACGCAGTTGTCCCGAAATTGGCGCCAAATATCATTCTCTGTTTGGCCCTTCATCAGTCAACATCTCACTGATCTTTGTGCTTGTAAATCTCAGTTTAAAGGATGCCAGACACGTAATTTTTGGAGAAAATGTGATTCTAAGGAGGATAGAAGGAGGAGAGGAAAAAAGAAGTGGCAAAAAATAATCAGGGCTGTACTTAAAATTTTTTGTTGAAATTATGTTAAGTTGCCTATTTTCGAGGCATGGGCCTCTTGTTGTCATTCTTGCTAATTGTTGCACTGCTTATTCAGTGTTTCCTCTCCCCTAGCCTTCTAAAGTCCCCCCTTGCAATTCTCCCATGCTTTTGGCATATTTTTGAGAAGTTTCATTTCTAAAATTTCCTGGGAGAGTTGCTTGGTTACAGAATGTTTTCTGTTATTTTCCCCATAGTTACGTTTTCACCCATGGGTGTATAACGTTTGTGTTCTGCATCTTCCATCTGATGTTCTGCAGATTCTCCCCTGGGAGTCTCTGTTTTGCATCAGATAGAGTGTAATTGATGACTGATTCCGGGCCAGTTTTTTCAGTGCCTGGAGTCATGTTTTCTAGTGTGTTTACACTGTTTGTTTTCATTGGCAACAGCCTTTTTTGAGGGGGGCTGTTTGCCTTTGTGGTAGTTTATCTCATTATAAGATACATTTATATTATCCGAAAGTGTCTCATTAATTATTTTATATAATTTTAAAATTTTTGACCACACTTTGCCATCGGATCCATCGGGGCTCAATGTTACTTTTCAGCAACTTTTCAAAATTTTTTTGTTTTGCAATTGTTTTTTCATTTATTAATGGATCATGTTATTATGTATCTTTGTGTCAGGGGTTTTTGCGAGTAACTAGGACTTATTGTTGTTCTTTCACAATGAAGGGACATTGTTCAAATTGTAATAGGAAGAAATCTTCCTCTGACTTTCATGATCATTGTATTAATTGTAGTCAGTGTTCTCGCATTAATCCCTGTCCTATATGTGAACATTGGGATGAGAAACATTGGAAACGTGTGTCACGATATGTTGTTTCTGGAGAAAGAGCGATGCCGGCTCTTTCTCCACAAGGTCACTCTACTCTCTCAGTTTCTATTTCAGAGGAACCAGAACAGGGTGATGTTTCCATGTTATCTTCTTCAAGTGTGCGTCCGTCGTCACAAATGAATTCAGAGCTAGCGGCAAAAGTGCTCATGGAGATTAGACAAATGTCGTCCGCTAGCTCGCCCGGTGTAGCGTCCATTCACCGAATGGTTCGGCAGCCGGGTTCGTCCGATGCGGTCCAAGAGGAAATTTTGGGTGATGCGAGCACTATAAAAATAATAGATGCACACCCAGTGACGGCGGATAGTGAACGAGAACGGAGGAAGCCTTTAGCTCGTCCAGGTCCAGCCGGGCCGCGAGCGAGAGAGGCCCCTCTCTCGTACAACAACATCTGGGACCAGATGTTGTGGTACAAAATGTGTCTTTAGCGGAGCATACGTCCGTCGCTCGGGACGCTCCGTTGTATAAGCAGTCCGCAGAGACTGTTAAGGCTTCCTCTTCTCGTCGGCGCACACGACCGCACCTTGGCTGCGTGACCTCCGATATTTTGCCAGCTTCGCCGATGAAGGATTCTTCGGCGACCAGGTCACACCATCCGGCAGCCAGGGATTCGAGACCGATGGACTCCGGACGTTCGCATAGGAAAAGTATGCGGGAGCCATCTGATGCGGAGCTGCCCTCGGCGAAGCAGCGAAAGACCGCGCCTCCGCAGGTCTCGACGTCGGACATTCTAGTGCAGATAGCACAGCTTATCGCAGCATCCCAGCAGCCGACAGAAACGGTGTCGGATCGAGAATTATCTACGCTCCGCCGAAGCATCGGGGGCGGACGACCGGGAACATCGGGAGGTCCGACCGGATGGTGAAAGGGATACGGATGAATTGGAGCTATCCCTTTCGGAACAACATAAAGCTGCCGTGGACTTCATCCGGCACTTTCTTCCTCAAGTTGTTCCGTCGGGCCAGACTGCTGCGCTTCCGGACAGGAGAATTATAGCGTCATTGGACTCTGAATTTTTTGAGCGGTTCAGGGACATCGCTCCCGAGTTTCCGTCGCAGTCCAATAATGTTGCAAGGACATTTGAATTATTGAACGACGCTATTTTTAAACTTGCTTCCAGGACGGGGAAAGCAGGTTTCTTGTCCGCAAATACTCTCAACCTGCCTTTCATTAATGCAAGGAATAAATTCGACACGGCAGGTCAGGGTATACCGAGAGTTCCTCTGCGTATGGACGACGAGGCGGAAGACTTAGAGCTATCATTACCGTCGTCAGCTTCTATTCCAACCGCAGTGTTGGAAACAGCTATTGCGTCTAACAGAGCCAATTTAGATGCCTTATCTTACGCAGATCACCTTACTAAGGCGTTATCACTGCGCCTTCAAGGGGAAGAGTTTCAGGATATACAATCCTCTTTAAGACTTCTTTCAAGGGCAGTAGCTTATTCCACGTGTAACTCCGCCCTTTCAGTGGCAAATCTGGAGTTGGTTAGACGTGACGCAGCCCTGTCTACATCCACACTAGTGGATTCTAAGGTGAAGAACTCTCTTAGAGTCGCTTCGGTCTCAGGAAATCTTCTCTTTGACGGCAAGCTTTCCGCTATTTATGATAATATTAAAAAGAAAGCTAGTGATTCTCTGTTGTTCAGATCCGCTCCTAAAAGGTCGGATACAGCAGACACGAATAAGGCGGGCACTTCTGGGTCTTATGCGCCCAAGAGAGGTTCCTATAGAGGTTCCGGTGCGTCCTCTAGCTCTTATTCGAGAGACCGTCAGGATAGCGACTCTCGTTCGGGACGTCCTTCAGGCCGGGACAATCGGTCGGACGCCCCGAGGTCGACGAGGCGAGGTGCGGGTCGTGGAAGACGTGGTTTCTCCTACCGCAGGCCTCGCAGATCCAGGAGGTGATGGCTTAAACCTCTATCGCGTTCCGGTTGGCGGAAGGTTGTCGAGTTTTTCTCAAGAGTGGGCGTCGATTACGGACGACCCGTGGGTGAGAGGAGTGACTTCGGAAGGTCTAAAGATATCCTTCAAACGAAAGCCTCCATTAACTCGAAGTCCAAAGTGGACTCATCTTCCGTCAAATCCTCAGAAAAGAGACGCTCTGGTATCAGAGGTGCAGTCTCTTTTAATGAAGAACGCGGTAGAGGTCGTAGAAAACCAGGAATCGCTGGGATTCTACAGCCATCTGTTTCTGGTTCCGAAACCAGACGGCTCGTTCCGTCCAGTCATAGATTTGAGCTGGATAAACAAGCTGATCGTCGCTCCGAAGTTTTATATGGAGACGATTCGATCGGTCAGAGTGAGTATTCGGGTGAACGATTATGCAACGAGCATAGATCTCAAAGATGCGTACTTTCACGTCATGGTACATCCGACATTCCGAAAGTATCTATGCTTCGCAGTCCTAGGAGTGGTGTATCAGTTCCGGGCCATGTGCTTCGGATTGAATCTAGCACCCTGGGCTTTCACTCGGGTAATGAACTCGGTAATGATCTACTTCCGAGCTCATTCGTCTGCGGTAACGTCGGCCTACCTGGACGACATTCTTCAGAGGTACGGCAACGAGTTAACGCTTCAGAACGATGTTCAGAATCTTCTTCTTTTGCTCCGACGTCTCGGTTTCATAGTAAACGAGGAGAAGTCGGATCTGGTGCCGTCCAAGTCATTCACTCATCTGGGAATGAGCTTCGAGACGCACAACAATCTCGTTCGTCTGCCGTTAACCAGAGCGAAATTAGTCAGTTGTTACGCTCGCTATTGTCTGAATGCAGACAAAGTCACGGCGAGAGAATTTATGAGACTGATAGGTCTGTGCGGAGCCGCCGCGGATCTCATTCCGATGGGACGGCTACGCACACGGCCTCTTCAAATTTTCCTGACTCAGAATTGGAGTGTGAAAATTCATTCGCTCGATGTAGACGTTCTCTTGTCAGATCAAGTGAAACAAGAGATTCAGACTTGGGCAAACATTCAGTGGTTAACTCAAGGAGTTCCGCTGCAGTTGCCGGATCCGAGTTTTACCATTATGACGGATGCCAGTCAGACAGGTTGGGGTGCATCATTAATCCCAACGGATTCGAGATGCCAGGGTCTTTGGGATCCGCAATTCCTGTGCAAGCACATAAACATCAAGGAAATGATGTCAATTTGGCTTGCGTTACGTCACTGGATGGACATTATTCACGATGCTCATGTCCAAATCCTATCCGACAATACGACAGTAGTGGCGTATATACGGAATCAGGGAGGCACTCATTCAGTTCCGTTGTTCAATCTAACGGAAAGAATCCTTCTGTTTGCGTTGGAACATCACGTTCTTCTTTCGGTCCGTCACATACCGGGTCGTCTGAATGTGCTAGCAGACTCCCTTTCACGAAAGGGTCGCTTGTTGCCGTCGGAGTGGACTCTCAACAAACAAGTATTCAATCAGATTTGCTACCAATGGGAACGGCCAATGATAGACTTATTTGCGACACATCTCAACAATCAGTTGCAGACGTATGTGTCCCCGTGTCCGGATCCAAGAGCATTTGCAGCAGACGCTCTGTCGATCCCTTGGGACGGAATGATAGGATATGCGTATCCTCCAGCGCCGTTAATTCAACAAGTATTGCTAAAGATAAAACAATCTCAATGCAAGATTCTGTTGGTAGCATCTCTGTCGCCACAGAGACCGTGGATAAATCTACTCAGGTGTCTGTTGTGGGACCTACCGCGGAAGCTTCCTCCACGAGAGGATCTTCTTTCGCAGGGGAAATCGCTCCAACTCCATCACAACCCGCAAGGTCTCAACCTTCACGTTTTTCCGTTGTGCGGTCCTTCTTGCATGGCAAGCACTTTACAGGACGAGCAGTGGACGCGATTTCTAACTGTAGGAGGACCTCCTCTTCGCTAAACTATGCGGCTAAGTGGAAGGTTTTTCGTCGTTGGTGTAGGGATCATTCTGTAGATATATTTGATCCCTCTATACCAGACATTGCAAACTTTCTAGTTTACTTGTTTGACGAAATCAAACTGCAGCCTGTTACTATTAAGGGTTATAGATCTATGTTATCTGATACCTATGCACATCATGATAGTTTACAAATTGGATCTAATGTCTCTTTATCGAAATTGGTTAGAAACTTTTCGATAAATAGACCCAGAACTCTTAGATTAATTCCTAAGTGGAATTTAGCTTGGGTTCTCCTTAAATTGAAGGAAAAGCCATTTGAACCTCTTGGGACAGTAGATTTCAAATTCTTATCTTATAAGACAGCTTTTCTCTTAGCTTTCTCTTCTGCCAGAAGAGTCAGTGAGCTTCATGCACTATCGGTGGATGATTCTCATTATCGTAGTGTTGGGAACACTATCACCTTCACTACTAATGTCGGTTTTTTAGCTAAGAATCAGGCTCCTAATAAATATCCGGAACCTATTGTTATTAAGGCTCTTCCGTCTTCAGACGGGCGTAGGCCTTTACTCTGTCCTGTTAGAGCACTACGTATCTATAAACAGAGATCTCAGTTCATCAGAAAGGGACGGAAACGTTTCTTTCTGTCTTTGATGCCTAATAGAAAGGACATTTCAGTCCATTCTATTGCTAGATGGATTCAGTTAACTATCCGTACTGCGTATGAAGATTTATCTTCTTCTCAGCAGTCTGTGCTTAAGATTTCTGCTCATGAAGTAAGAGCTCTTTCTACTTCCTGGGCTTATGCTAATAGTGTTGCTATTACAGATTTAATGAAGGCTGCTTATTGGTCTCAGCCTTCCACATTTTCTAATTTTTATCTCAGAAATATTGAGTCCATTTCTGGAGACCTGCATTGTTTAGGTCCGTTATCTGTTGCTCAGAATGTCGTCCACTAAACAGTTGCAACTATAGTTATGCAGGCTTTCTGTTCCGGCAGTGACTCCGTCCGGCTGCCCTCTTCGCTCTGGGCTATTTGACCCAGGGCAAGGGGAAGGGGGGGGGGGGGCGGGTGTTCCCTTAGGTCACCTGCTTTATAGTGAAAAGCAAGGGAATGCCTCCTCCAAGACAGTATTTCTGAGTCGCTTCCGGGATGGTTTTAAAGTGTAATATTAATGTTTAATTTCATTCATGTCTTATTTTTAAAGTGTAGCTCGGTGTGAAGCATTTGTATATGTCAAGTGTCAAACGGGCTTTAATATACAATACTCGGACACTTTTAAATGATTATAAAGAGTCTCAATTCTCTGGACTACTTTATTTATTGGCTTGCTTTAAAAATAATTAGTATAAGGGTTATACTGGATGTTAATAGAGAACATGAATGTTATTGTGCTCAATTATTAAGGGTAGTGTATCTTTCTAATTTAGTATTAAATAAGAAAGATACATGTAAAGCCTAATACTCCTTTTCTCCTTAAGGGGTTACCTCTTTATTATATAATTGAGCTTATTGGATTTTCCTCTATGTCCTAGGCCCTCCAGCCTGTTTACTATTCAGCTAAGTCTGGGTCATTGGTACAGTATAAAAATGTTAAAAAATTTATAGTAATTTATATATTTTTTATACTTACCAATGACCCAGACGGGGATGGCCCTCCCTGAGTTGGGAACTCTTGCCTCCCCGCTGAGTACATAGCGCTGACCAGGCACTGCCAGTAAGAATGATATTTGGCGCCAATTTCGGGACGACTGCGTCACTGCGCATGCGCAGTAGAGTCGTACTATGGAGGTCCTTTAGGACATGATTTCTTTTTGTTTTGGATGCAAATTTTGGGGATTGGGGGGCAAAATTTGTGTTTGGCCCTGGTTTTTGTGGAGTTAGCACCAGCTAAGTCTGGGTCATTGGTAAGTATAAAAAATATATAAATTACTATAAATTTTTTAACTTTTTTTCATTTTTTGTCTCAAAAACATAGGTTGTGACCCCTAATTGGAATGAGCTCATTGCAACGAGGGGTCATAACCTATGTTTTTGAGACAAAAAATGAAAAAAATAATGAAAATTAATTGACGATTTTTTAGAATACGGCCGGTCGGTTTTGTCCGTTGTGATGGGTAAAGGGTTAACAGGTTAATCCTTTACCTAACGAATTAGTTGCATCTGCCCATGTAAAATACAAATTCATCAGTTGAAAAAAAAAAATTTCAACACAAACATATCGTGACCCCTCATTGGAATGAGCTCATGAGCTTGTTCCAATAAGGGGTCACATGATATGTTTTTGTTGAAATTTTTGGAAAAAATTTAAAAAACAATAATTAAAATAATAAATTTAAATTTAGATATCCTGTGTATTGGGTAAGGGTTAACCCTTTACCCAACGAATCGCCCGCATCCACCCGTGTAATATGCAAATTCAGCAGTTGCAAAAAATATTATTTTTAAAAAATTTCAACAAAACCATATCATGTGACCCCTCATTGGAACGAGCTCATCGAGCTCGTTCCAACGAGGGGTCACATGATATGGTTTTTTTAAAAAAATTTTAAAAAATGATATTTAAAATAATAAATTTTGATATCGTCTGCGTAAAGGGTTAAAGCCCACCTTTGTAATAATGATGATAAGGCCAAAAAAAATAATGGTTTGGTTCCGGTTACCCGACCAACCCTAATTTTGCGTCCCAAACGTAACAATTTTTTTTATTGAAATTGAAAAAGAAACAGAAAAAACCCACACAAACACCAACTTTTACAGCAACGACACAAATAGAGCTGGGCGTTGTTTTGGTATACCGATTTATATATATAATCAGTACCATGTTCAAAACTGTCATCAGCAAATTAAATCATAATTGGTAATTGTATACCAAAGTTGTTTTAACTCTGATATGCAAATTTCAACTTGTTTATCACAATTTACGAGAAGTGAATTTACTTCACTGGTGCGGATTACTGTTGGTTTAAATTTGGGTCTTTCCCTTTTTACCACCCTGTCTAACCTTGCAGACTATGGGACCTTTCTTTATTACTTTTCATTCCAAACTATTCAAGTGGTTTGTTTCGACAATCACCATTATTACGAAAACCATAGAACATTGTTTACCTCTAACTTGTCAGAAACAAGTTGAGGTTAAAAACCACAACCACGTGTACTGCATTACACAAAGTTTGCGTAGTCAGCCACATTGAACATTCGATCAATCGCGTTCCTGCTATTTAAAACCAGGAAGTTTGGGGATTTCCTGCAGTTTTATACTTGTATTTCAAAGTGATTGGCTGTTTGCACACATTAACGTCATGATAGCATCTTGCCTTCAAAATAGTGTGCACGCAAGTGATTGCTACAAGACTGACACAAGGTACATTGTTTTCAAATAAACAAAAGCAAGTCATTTGTGCTTCCTCTGCCAAGATAAATACGATGATACTTAACCAGTCCATTACCGCAATCATTTAAAATGTCAGTTTATTTCATGTGCTGAGGTGCGCTAAGTTTGACACATCCTGTGATAAAATGAGACGTGCGAACATACACTTCACTTCAGAATCTGAGGGCAGCTGATGATAATATTATCAAGACGCCTCCGAGTCCGTTTCATTTTAAAGTTGCGGAATTACACTCGGAATGGCCACTGCAATCGCAAATAAAGCATCTGCTCATAAACTGCCATTTTGGGTGTAATTTTGCAATTCTAACTCAACAGAATATCAAAGCAGTATATTTCATTCACAACTGTTGGAAGAATTTGGACCTAAAAATTAACTCAAGCACAAATTCAAGAAAAAAAACATATCCTGACCTACTGACCCTATTTTTTTCTGCTATGTAACCGGAACCCAACTATTAATTTTTTTTGGCCTAATATTATCATGATCAAGATAGCAAACCAGCTATGTCTAATTATTCCTTCAAGGGTTACTTCCCTAGATGGATTCAGAATCTCTTGTCATCAAATTACCATTTCTTGACATTATATTTTTCTTCTAAATTCAATATATAACTGTTTGGTGATAAAATTATGAACAAGATTGTGAACTAGATTTTTTTTTAATTTAATACATGTACATGTATATAGGTTTTTGGTGATAAAATTATCAAGGGGATAGTGAGCTTGCTGTGTCTCATATTTTCTTGAGAGTTATTGCAATTGTTGGATTAAGGTGGTTGGGGATTGGCCATTCCATCAAGTTATACTTGTTTCAGTTGTGTGTTTCATCATGGTATATCATTGGATTGGGAAAATTGTTACTTTTACAGCCAGTGTAAGAGAGCACTCATGAAGAGGCGAGTTGTCAGTTGTGTGTAGCTCACCTAAATTGCAAAAATGGTGAGTGTTAGATCGCTAGCCTGTATTATCAGAAAATATCCAAATTCTTGTCACAAAAAGAGTCATCTGGTATAAGCAGGCCTGAAAATAACCAGTCTGACATTTGCAGAATGAGGTTCCCAGAGGGTGAATTTGATGATGCTATTCCATACAGTGAGCCAATTTATCCTCTGGGTACCTCTTTCTGTTTAGTTTTGATACCATGATTCAGATTGAGGTTCATAGAGGGTAAATTCAGTGATGCTACCCTGCTGACTGCAGGGTAGCATCACTAAATTCACCCTCTGGGGACCTCATTTTGCAGATGACAGTCTGCTTATATTCTGGCTTGGGTATAAGCAATAATACATGCACAAGGCTTAAAATAATCTATTTGGGTTGATAGAATTTGCAAGTGTGGTGAACCGCTGGACAGGCCTGAAAATAAGCAGTCTGACATTAGCAGAATGAGGTCCCCAGAGGGTGAATTTGATTATGCTATCCCATACAGTGGGCCAGTTTGTCCTCTGGGTACCTCTTTTGGTTTAGTTTTGAGATCCTGATTCAGATTGAGGTTCACAGAGGGTGAATTTAGTGATGCTACCCTGCTAGGCAGGGTAGCATCACTAAATTCACCCTCTGGGGTCCTCATTTTGCAGATGACAGTCTGCTTATTTTCTGGCTTGCTGCTGGACCAGAGTTTTCTAGTTGCGTTCTGTTCAGATTTAAGTCGTAGCTTATAAATCAACATTTTTTCTAATGATTCTTCATTTTTTTCTCCAATAAGTGAATAAATTGCATAGTGCTGCTTAAAACTAAAAAACAGTGAGAAGTATAACTTATAACACAATGACAAGGAGTTGAAACAATATTTTCCTAACTGAAGGCCTCTCATGAGTGAGCACAACACACCTGTTCTGATGAGTGATCATAACCTTTTCTTCAAAGCAAAAATTGAAAATTTAAATGGCAGTTCGTGTATACAGTAGAATAGATAGCTCTGATACGCAAAATGTTTAGTGGGGGCGCGGTGGCGTTGCAGTAACCGGTTCTCGTCAGATCATCGAAGTTAAGCAACATCGAGTCTGGTTAGTCCTCGGATGGGTGACCGTCTGAGTGATCGATTCGGACTCCCGCGTTGTGTCCTTGGGCAAGGCACTTAACACTGATTGTCTACATGGGAGCACCATGACGTCATGTACTAAGGCATACTGCACGTCAATGGTGCACATGTCTTCAATCAATCTAACCCTGCCTGAGCTGCAGTGTGGAGTTACGATGTTGGGGAGCTGGCCGCTGCTCGTCGTTGCTCGGTGGTTCTCTCTGGGTACTCCGGCTTCCTCCACCCGTAAAACTGTCACGGTCATGATTAGCCATTGTGCATAAATATGTGACCTTAAACACCAATAAATAAATAAATAATATAAAACATGAGAATAAAGCCCAAATATGGGCTTCCAGTACCTAACCAGTTAAAAAAGCGATTTCCTTCAAACTAAACTAAAAGTGTGTGTTGTATATTAACACAACAGAAAACTGGACATCAGAAATAACAGGGGCTGTAGTAACAGACTCAATTGTCCCAAATGAATAATTTCCCTCATTAATGTGTCCATGTCACTACTTTGGCATCATAACTCTAAACGTCACTGATGTGTTGTTCACACTTGTGTACATGTTCGAAAGCTGACATGTAAAGTTCTCTGTGTTTACACCACTGATGAAGGCTAATAAAGACCCCGTGGGAAACCCCGGGAAGTGAAGCAGTGCCTGTTCACTGCGGTAAACAGGCTCTGTTTCACTGGTAAAATGGGATCCAGTCACAAATGCTTGGGAGGTGCAAACCCTCTCTAAAATGGGCAGCATGGCTTATTAACGCACACCTCTGGTCTTGAGTTGATACTCATGTTGTGGTCATGATTAGCCATTGTGCAAAAATATGTGACCTTAAACACCAATAAATAAATAATAAATAGGCTAATAAAGCCAAAAGCCATGGTACTAATGAGCAATGTTTTTTGTGTTTTTTCGTAATGTAACTAAAAATGTAGGGGACATGGTGGCTCAGTAGGTAGAGGTGCAGACTGCAAGCTGAGAGGTCCTCGCTTTGAATCCCACCTGTGGCAACCATGTTGTGTCCTTTGGCAAGACACTTCACCCCCATTGCTCATGTGTGGGCATGGTGGCATTGTGTACTAATGCGTACTGCACGCTGATGGTGCACCTGTCTTCAGCCAATGCTAACCCTGCTTGTGTGGAGTTAGTATGTTGAGGAGCTGACAGTTGTTGGCTGTTGCTCGGTGGTTCTCTCTGGGTACTCCGGCTTCCTCCACCCGTAAAACCGTCATAGTCATGATTAGCCATTGTGCAGAAATATGTGACCTTAAACACCAATAAATAAATTAATAAAAATGTATTATAATTTTACATTTTAATTAACCTTTTACCTAACATGAAAAGCAGACGACACTTGCAAAATAAATTCTTGAATAACTAATTTTGTTCAATTTTTGTCACAAAAACATAGGTTATGACCCCTCGTTGGAACGAGCTTGATGGGCTCGTTCCAACGAGTGGTCATAACGTATGTTTTTGAGACAAAAAATGAAAAAATAATGAAAATTAATTGGTGATTTTTTAGAATAGCGCTGGCCGGTTTTGGCCGTTACGTTGGGTAGAAGGTTAATCAATTTTAATTTTTATTCGAAGGGTGTGCGTTCTATACCAGACGACCACCTGCTGGAAGTGTGTTGACTAATATCTATAAAATTATCAGAGAGGCATTCAGAGTAAGAAGACAGAGGCGGGCTCAGTATGATGCAGACTATGACAGGTAATTTATAAAAATAATGACTGGGCTTAAGGGTAACAATGTGGCTTGTTTCCCCTTGGGACCATTATCTCCCTCGGCTATGCCGAGAGAGATAATGGTCCTTCGGGCAGACAAGCCACATTGTTTCCCTTAAGCTCAGTCATTATTTTTTTTATTATACCAAATGAAGATTCCGTCTTGATACAATTATTTATGGATTATTTTCTCAGTCAAATATGGAAGAGGAACCATAGTTCTTAACTTTTAATAGGGAAAGAAGTGAATGTCAAAACACTTTTTTTTATTCTTCAAAACGAGCACAGTAAATTAGCTTTTCAATCAAATGTCCTTACAGCAAATCATTTTGAATTGCTCAGTTCTTTTACTGTCCATATTTTCGAGAAGTTTCTCTATTTCTGACTAACAAATATCGGGAAATCTTCTGGTAGACATTTTGCATGTTAACATTATTTCACAACACAGAAGTCATTTGGTAAAGAAACTACGTCATCACATGCACATTCAGCAATAGTTTGGGTGTCTCTGCTGACATTATCAGGAATCTTCAGCTGAAGTGGGTAATAATACTAAAATTATTGACCGGCATTATTCATCGCAGGTGGAACATTGTGAAATGTTGAATGGGATTACATGGCGGATTAGCGTAACATTTGTAGATGAGTTATAATAATAGCAATTATTAGTACAGTGGAGCCCACTCAATTGGATATCTCTTAATTGTATATCCTTGTTAATTGAATATAATTTTCAAACACAAAACCATTTACCATACCTTTAGTACAAATTTGATCTGTTAATTGCATATGGGTTGTAGAGTAAACTCCTGTTAATTGTATATAAATTTTCGTAATATATCGAAAAAATTACTGTGACACACACCAAATTCCCCTTATTTATCAACCTTTTTTGGCCTCACTACATCCAATACAGGAATATCTTCTTTTATATCTTGTTTGACAGAGCTCTTTGAGCTCTGTCAGACAAGATATAATAGAATAAATGCTCAGTTTACCTCCAGAACACAGGAAACTGACCAAATCCCTGTTAATTGTATACTCCTGTTAATTGAATAATTTTCCGTGGCAAAATGGATATTCAATTAAGAGGATTCTACTGTATAATGAGGCTTGGTTCTTTTGTCATTGTTTCACAAAGAGCCTATATTTCCCTAAAGCCTTCCCACAAAACCTGAAAAGGACTAGAGAAACTGAATAAATGAGTTCAAAGCTTTAGTTTAAACAATATTTATTCCATAAGTATGCTATATGTTACAGGACTAAATACCAAGAAAAGTAACAGTATATATAGTGAACATCAAGAATATAACATATATTTACATATTGCCTAAGCGTTCGGAAGACCGGTGCATTTCGCTATGCGATATAGGAACTTCCTCTGTCTCATTAGCTTCCTAATTTCATTGAGCATCCATTTCGTTTGACTTGATCGCAGAGTAATAATTTTGTTCGGAATATATTTAGACGCTGTATCGAATAATTTGTCTGCAAAACTGGAAACAAAAGTATCAAGACATACGTTGTCAAAAAGAGCATTCCAGTCAATGTTCGAGAGGGCCTCATTGAGTGCTTCATAATTACCCTGTGAATATAGCCATACCCTTCTCTTAAAGGAAAGAGGAGATGGTTTTAAAAATTTGACGTCAATTGAAACTGGACAGTTTTTTTGAGTCATGTCTGGGATAATTGGTTCCAGGACCTTGCAGGCATTCACATTAACTGTGTTACTCGCATCAAAAAGGTCTAGCAGAGTGGCCGACGACTCAGTAAAACATGTTGGTTCATCCACAAGCTGCCTCAGATTAAAGAGATTGCATATTGCAGTAAAACCGGCCCTCGAGGGAACCAGCTGGTTGTCATTAAAGTCACCCGTAACAATTAAATCAGCAACTGAAGTGTCTCGGGCTTTTTCAATGGATGCCGATATGGAATCCCATGTATCATGGGAACTGTTTGGTGGACGGTAAAAAGCCTCTAACAATAGGGACTTACTGTGTTTTGAAAATTACTTCAGCCCATACGTACTCCGTATTCAGCACCTCAAGGTCGGGCTGATGTCGAAAAGAGATATTATTTTTAATGTAGATGGCAACCCCACCTCCCCTTGTCGGCCGGTCGCAGCCAAATGGTTCGTGAAACCCATGGAGTAAGACATCAGATGTTGGATCGTTTTTGTGCAGCCATGCCTCGGTTAAAGCCAAGATGTCTCAAGAGATGAGGATTCACATTGAACAGTATCTAATTTGGGTTTTAGGTTCTGGATATTAAGATGCAAAATCTTCAATGTATTCTGGTTAGGGTTTGAGTTGGTAGAGCTCAGTCCAGGATTGGGTTCGATGTCACCCGACAACAACAATGAAATTGTAACCATGTAAAGAAGAGTCAACGTGGCACGAAAATTGGAGATTAATACTTTCAAGATGGACAATATTCTTGAGATGGGCACTTTCTTGTAAGGATACGAGGTTGCTTCAGGAGACTCAGTCACACATGAGGTAGCTGATTCAATGACATTTCTGTGGAAAAGAGCAGCCATAGCAGTGAAGCTTCTATGGACATTAACCCCAGACACAGGAGTTGGTAAATTAAGACGCAAACTGATTGATGCTACGACAGCTTATGTTTTAGGATATGAGCATCAACTGTAGTATTGAAAGTACCTATCCGAGCACGGTATAGTTCAATATGACACATTACGTAATCTGTTGTGCAAAATGTGGACGATAACGTAAACATAGTGCACGGATGTAAGTACTATTCATGATCACAAGCAAGCCAGAAAATAAGCAATCTGACATATGCAGAATTAGGTCCCCAGAGGGTGAATTTGATAATGCTATCCCATACAGTGTGCCAATTTATCCTCTGGGTACCTCTCTCTGTTTAGTTTTGAGACTCTGATTCAGATTGAGGTTCACAGCGGGTAATTTTAGTGATGCTACCCTGCTGTGCAGAGTAGCATTACTAAATTCACCCTCTGGGGACCTCATTTTGAAGATGACAGTCTGCTTATTTTCTGGCTTGATCACAAGTAACAGAATGATATTGTCTGGAAAGCAAATTGGATTCAAGCTGGCTTGCAAGAGAAGGTTGTAGTGGAAAATAGTTAATGTAGGATAATTAGGCATGAAGGTGGATAAAAAATAAAATACTAGAAAAAGGTGAAGAAAAGTAGTATGTACAAGGCCTGTATTGGATGTACTGAGGCTAACTTGGGTGATATACAAGGGTAATTTAGTGATTGACAGGGTAATTCATGATATATTGCAAGATTTTTATTCAACAGGAGTTTACTCGATAACTTATATGCAATTAACAGAGCAAATTTGTACTGAAGGTATGGTAAATGGTTTTGTGTTTTGAAATTATATTCAGTTAACAGGGATATTCCATTAAAAGGTATCCAATTAAGTGGGCTCCACTGTGTTGGATAATCTTACAGATATAGAATATAGCAAGTATTGTCAGTTTCCACTTGAGTAATGTATTAATCGCGACTCATCTGTTTAGGCAAGTCAGTCAAAAGAAAGCAGAAATTACCATATTTACTCTATGTATTGGGACAGCTAAAAATAAATATTTTCGCAGATGTCCCACATCTTAGAAAATGGAGAAAAAACACAACCTGGTCTTGTTTTGATGCTGAATCAAGTTGTGTGTGATTCGTTTTCCATCACTATATACGAAAATCGCCATCCAATATTTTTTTAGATTTTCATTTTTTGCTTCCAAAACATAGCTTGTGCCTCTCATTGGAACGAGCGCATTGCGCTCGTTCTAATGAGGGGTCATAAGCTATGTTTTGGAAGCAAAAAATGAAAATTTTTAGTTACACAAGAATTCTTTTTATGAGTGTCATCTGCCACTAGCGTTCAGTAAAGGGTTGAAGACTGTCACAATGTAATATTAAATAGTCTTCCTCATGTCAGTCTGGACTGTAAATATTAAAACTTAGGAACAGATTTAAATAAAAACATCACAAATCAGTATGTATTATCAATTTTTTATTGTATAAAAAGGAAAATTAAACACAAACTTAGCTTTAATATTGAGTATTTTGCACCATTTTCAGGTGACTGGGCCAACTGGAAACAGGTCTCCTGAGGGTCCCAAACATTGGAGCATAAAAAAAAAAATATATTTTTATACTGTACCAATGACCCAGACATAGCTGGTGCTAACTCTTAAAATATAGGGCCAAACACAAATTTTGCCCCCCAATCCCCAAAATTTGCATCTAAAACTAAAGAAAACATGTCCTGAAAGGCCCTCCACACTTCGCCCCTACTGCGCATGCGCAGTGTCAAGGACGTTCCGAAATTGGCGCCATTTATCATTCTAAGTTTGGCCCTTCATCAGTTAACATCTGACTGATCTTTGTGCTTTTAAATCTCAGTTTAAATGATGCCAGACACATAAATATTAGTGAAATGGTGATTCTAAGGAGGATAGAAAAGGAGGAGAGGAAAAGAATGTGTGACAGAATATTATCAGGGCTGTAACTTAAATTTTTTTAATGAAATTATGTTAAGTTACCTATTTTCAAGGCAGCAGCCATTTTGTTGTCATTGATTATTTGGTTACACTGTTTTTTCAAGTGTTTTCCTCTCTCCCTGTCCTTTAAGTTCCCCCTTGCTATTCTCCCATGCTTTTGGCATAGTTTCTGTAATTATTATTACTAAAATTTCTTGGGAGTTTTAGCTGAATAACAGAATGAATTCTGTTCTTTCCCCATGTTTACGTCTTCACCTACGGGTGGTTAGGCGTTGTGTTCTGCATCTACCATCTGATGTTCTGCAGTTTCTTCCCTGGAAGTCTCTGTTTTGCATCAGATGGTGTATTTTTGGTAACTGATTTCGGGCTTGGGTGCCTGGAGTCTTATTTTAGTGTTTTTACACTCATTGTTTACATTTACAACAGCCCTCTGTGTGAGGGGGGGATTTCTAAATAATAATATCTTTATGTTATTTTAATCATAACTAGATACATTATTATTGTTCGTAAGTGTTGAATAAATTGTTTAAAATATTTTTAAAATTTTTGTCCACACTTAGGCTTGGGATCCATTGGGGCTCAACGTTACTTTTCAGAAACTTGGGCTGTTCTGAAAAAATATTTTTTCAAAATATTTTGATTTCATTTATTTTTTCTATATTAATGGATCATATTATTATTATGTATTTTGATTGCCAGGGGTTAGTGCGAGTACCAGGACTTGTTTTCTTTTCACATTGAAAGGATATTGATCAATTGTTTTAAGAGGAAGTCTTCCTCTGACCTTATTATCATTCTATATGTGGTCAGTGTACTCGCATTAACTCCTGTTCTGTATCGTATGATTTCGATGACAATATGGGAAGCGTATGTCACGGTATGTTGTTGGGGATTTGGACACTCCGGTCCTTTCCCCGCAGGGTCACTCTACTTTATCAATTTCTATTTCAGACGATCAAGATTAGGGTGATGTATCTGTGATGTCTTCCAACAGTGTGCCTCCGTCGTCACAATTAATGAAGGGCTAGCGGAAAAGTGCTCATGTAATACGCCAATTGCCTAAGAGGACCCTAGTAGGTTCGACGGCCTTTGACGTCCGCTAGCTCGCCCGGTGTAGCGTCCATTCACCGAATGGTTCGGCAGCCGGGTTCGTCCGTTGCTGTCTAGAAGGAATTTTGGGGTGATGCGAGCACTATAAAATTAACTTAATGCACACCCAGTGACGGCGGATCGGAGGGAGAATGGAGGAAGCCTTTTAGTCCGGTTCATAGCTCGTTCCGGTCCATCCGGACGGCAAGCGAGAGAGGCCCCTCTCTCGTTCAACAACATCTGGCCCCAGATGTTGTGGTACAAATGTGTCGCTAGCGGAGCATACGTCCGTCGCTCGGGACGCTCCGTTGTATAGGCAGTCCGCTGAGACTGCTAAGGCTTCCTCTTCTCGTCAGCGCACACGACCGCACCTTGGCTGCGTGACCGCCGATATATTACCAGCTTCGCCGATCAAGGATTCTTCGGCGACCAGGTCACACCATCCGGCAGCCAGGGATTCGAGACCGATGGACTCCGGACGTTCGCATAGGAAAAGTATGCGGGAGCCATCTGATGCGGAGCTGCCCTCGGCGAAGCAGCGATAGACTGCGCCTCCGCAGGTCTCGACGCCGGACATTCTTGTGCACATAGCACAGCTTATCGCAGCATCCCAGCAGCCGACAGAATCGGTGTCGGATCGAGAATTATCCGACAGCGCTGGGTCGGTAGCCGGGGACTCGAGACTCCGGACGTTCGCATAGGAAGTGTGCGGGAGTCAACGTACACAGAGCTTCCAGCGGCAATGCATCGTAAGTCCGCTACTGCACAGGCCTCGGGAACGGACGTGCTTTCCTTAATAGCACAGTTTATCGCAGCATCCCAGCATCAACTGAATCTGTCGCATATATTTTATCCGACGATGCTGGGTCGGGACGCTCCGTGGAAGCGGGTACGGACGTCCGAAAGTTTCATCCGGTCCGACGGGATACCGAAAGGGATTCGGAGGATTTCAAGCTTTCCCTTTCGGAACAACATATGCTGCGATGCCGGATAAGAAACTGATAGCGTCGGTGGACTTAGAAATTTTTGGTTCGGTTCAGGGACATCGTCCCTCAGTTCCAACATAGTCCAATAATGTCACACAAACTTTCGAATTATTGAACGACGCTATATATATTATTATTTTATGCTTGCTTTCCAAGCATTTCTGGTTTCTTGTTCGAAGAGTTATGGAGATGTCTTTCAAAAGTGTGCCTCTGTCGTCATAGTTAATGAAGAGTTAGCGGCAATAGTGCTCATGGAATATGTCTATCGCTTACGGAGTGACATTCGCTAGCTCACCCGGTGTAGCGTACATTCATCGAATGGTTCGGCTGCCGGGTTCGTCCGTTGCGGTCTAGGAAGGAGATTTGGGTGATGCGAGCACTTTAATTACTTTAGTACTCACCCAGTGACGGCAGATTGAGGACAGATCGGAGGAAGCCAACAACATAGGGGACCGCATGTTGTGGTTCAGATATTTTACATTCGGAGCATATGTCTGTTGCTCGGGACGCTCCGTTATATTGACAGTCCGAGAGACTGTCTTTAATGCTTCCTCATCCTCACAGCAGGGCACACGACTGCACATTGGCTACGTGACCTCGAGTATCCGATCAGTTTCGGCATTCAGTGATTCCACAGCGAATAGGTCGCGCCATCCGGTAGCCAAGGGACACGAGGCCTATACACTCCGTTCGCTCGCATATTGGAAGTATGCACGGGGTAACGATCTCGGAGCTTCCTGCGGCAATGCATCGTAAGACCGCTGCTCCTCAGGCCTCAGTGACGGACGTGCTATCCGAGTTAGCACAGTTGTTTCGCAGCATCCCAGCAATTGACAGTTTCTCGGTCGAATCAGGAATTTCCGACGGCGCTGGGTCGGTGCGGTCCGCGGTTGCATCAAGCTACGGACGACCGAACGCTTTATAGGGTCCGACAGGATGGCGAAAGGGATTCGAAAGATTTCGAGTTTTCCCTTTAGTAGTATCGGAAGATGCCTTTCATATCTTCTGGCATTTCTTCCAGTGATTATTTTTCGGACTTCATTGCTGCGATCTTGGATAAGAGACTTATAGCGTCATTGGACTCGGATTTTTCGATCGGTACAGGGACTTTGTCCCTGACTTACCGACGCAGTCCAATATTGTCATTACAACATGTGTTTTATTTTTCGACGCTATATATTTATATATATATACAAGCCTGCTACTAAGCATGATAGTTTAGTTTCTTGTCCGCGTGGCTCATTTCTGCCATTTTATCTTTTTTACAAATAGTTTATTTTGGCAGAGCAGGGCATACCGAGAGTTCATATGCGTCTAGACGGTGTGATTAAAGACTGCATATATTCTTTTTCGCCGTTTATGTCTTTTCCAATTTCAATGTTGGGAACGACATTATGTATAGTAGACTTAACTTAGACGCCTTATTATACGTAATCCGCCTTACTGAGGCGTTATCATTACGTCTTCAAGAAAAGATTTACGGGATATTATTCTCAATGTAATTTCTTTTGAGGGCAGTAGTTTGTTCACGTATAACTCCGCCCTTCAGTGGCTGATTGGAGTTGGTTAGACGTGATGCAGCCCTAGCTACATCCACGCGTGGATAGTAGGTTAAGAACTCTCTCAGAGTCGCTTCGTTCTCGGAGGAGCTTCTCTTCGACGGCAACTTTCCGGCAATCCATGAATTGCTTGATTATACATTCTCTTGTCTATCTAGTGTTACAAGAGATTCAGACTGGGGCAAACATTCGGTGGTTGACTCAGAGAGTGCCGCCGCAGTTGCCGGACCCGAGTGTGGCTGTTATGACGGTTGCCAGTCAAACAGATTGGGATATATACTGATCCCTACGGATTCGAAGTGCCAGGGTCTTTGGGTTCCGCAGTCTTTTAGCTATCAGTTTATCTTCCGCGGAATAATGTTTTTTAGGCTTGCTTTATGTCATTGCATGAACATTATTCAGAAACGCATGCCCAAATTCCTGTCCTTTAATTCGACAGTAGTGGCGTATCTCCGGAACCAGGGAGGCACTCTTTCGTTTCCGTTATTCAATTTAATGGAAAGAATCCGTCTGTTGGTTATAGTACACCAAGTTCAGTTTTGGTCCGTCATATTCTGGGTCGTCTGATTGTTTTATCGCACTCCCGTTCTCTTACGGGTCGCTTGTTGCTGTCAGAATGGACTCTCAACAAACAAGTATTCAATCAGATTTGCTATCTATGGGAGCGCCCAATGATGTTTTATTTATGACACAGCTTGCTAATCAATGGCAGACGTATGTGTTGGCTTGTCCAGATCTCTGAGCTAATACTGTTAACGCTCTATTGATCTATAGGACGGAATGATAGGATACGCGTATCCTCCGGCGCTGTTGTTTTAGCAGGTATTGCTAAGATAAACAACCACAATACATTTCTGTTGATAGCATCTCTATCTTCACAGAGATCATGAGTAATTTACTCTCTTGTCTACTGTGGATCTTAACGTGAAATCTTCCTCTATGTGAGGATCTTTTTTCACTGGGTAAATCGTGTCATCTTTATCACAACCAGCAAGGTCGCAACCTTCATGTATTCCGTTGTGTGGTCCGTATTGCATTGTAAGCACTGTACTGGACGAGCTTTGGACGCGATTTCTTACTATAGGAGATCCTCTTCTTCGCTATTCTATGCGACTAAAGTGGAGGCTCTTCCGTCGTGGTGTAGGGATCATTATGTTCATATTGTTGATCCCTCCATACTACTCATTGCTATTTTTTTAGTATACTTGTTTCACAAGATCTACTGCAGCCTGTTGTTATTTAGGTTATAGGTTTATGTTACCTCATACCTATGCACTCTACGATAGTTTACAATTGAGTCTTTTGTCTCTTTATCTAAGTCAGTTAGTAACTTTTTGATAAATAGACTTAGAATCTTTAGATTAAATTCCTATACGGATTTTAACTTCGGTTCTTATTTAGCTAAGTAATCATTTGAGCCTCTGGAAACAGTAGTTTTCAAATTCTGACCTTTTAGACAGTAATTCTGTTGGTTTCTCTTTTACTGTAGAGTCAGTGAGTTTCATGCATTATCGATGGATGATTTTAACTTTCATAGTTTCGGAATCAATACTTCCGTTACTATTTAGGTTGGATTGTTGCATAAGAGTTAGGCTCTTATTATCCGGAACCTATTATTTTAAGGTCCTTCCGTCTTCGTATGGGCATAGGCCTTTACTCTTTCCGGGTACAGTTTATGTATTTATAAACAGATATCTGTTTATTACAGGGCGTAAGCTTCTTCTGTCTTTGATGTCTAGTAGAAGGACGTTACGCTCCATTTTATTGTTAATGGATTCTATTAACTAGCGTACTGCTTATCATATATCATTGGCTTAGCAGTTGTGCTTAAGATTTCGGCTCATGAAGTAAGAGTTCTTCTACTTCTTGGGCTTACATTAATAGTGTTGCTATTATAGATTTTTGAAGGCTGCTCATTGCGCTCAGCCATCCACATTCATGAATTTTATCTCAGAAATATCGAGTCCATTTCTGGAGGCCTCTATTGTTAGGTCTATTATCTACTGCTCAGAATGTCATTCACTTAACAGTTGCTACTATAGCTAGGTAGGCTGTCTGTTTCGGCAGTGTCTCCGTTCGGCTGCCCTCTTCGCTCTGGGCTATTTGACCCAGGGCAAGAAAAAGGGGGGGGGGGGGAGGGTGTTCCCTTGGGTCACCTGTTTTTACTATGAAAACAAGGGGATACCTCCTCCGGAGTTAGTAATTCTGAGCTGTTATTGGGATGGTTGTTTAGTGAGAAGTTTAAGTTTATAAAATTCATTCAAGTCTTAGTTTTTAAAGTATAGCTTTTCAATATTGCATATGTCAACGGACATGATTATGCAATTCTCTCACACTTTTAGGAGTATAAGAGTCTCTATTCTCTAGACTTACTTTATTATTGGCTTACTTTAAAAATTATTAGTATAAGGATTATTGGATATTAATAGAGTACATGGATGTATGAAGCTCAATTTTTGGAAGGTGTTGTATCTTTCTAATTTATCATAAATAAGAAAGATACATGTAAGGCCTATTACTTCTTTTCCCTACAGGGGATGACTCTATTTTATTTTATTGAGCGTATTCCATTTTGCTCTATGTCCTTGGCCCTCCAGCCTTTTTACTATTCAGCTATGTCTGGGTCATTGGTACAGTATAAAAATGTTAAAAAATTTATAGTAATTTATATATTTTTTATACTTACCAATGACCCAGACGGGGATGGCCCTCCCAGGAGTTGGGAACTCTTGCCTCCCCGCTGAGTACATAGCGCTTACCAGGCACTGGTTATTAGAATGATAAATGGCACCAATTTCGGAACGTCCTTGACACTGCGCATGCGCAGTAGGGGCGAAGTGTGGAGGGCCTTTCAGGACATGTTTTCTTTAGTTTTAGATGCGAATTTTGGGGATTGGGGGGCAAAATTTGTGTTTGGCCCTATATTTTAAGAGTTAGCACCAGCTATGTCTGGGTCATTAGTAAGTATAAAAAATATATAAATTACTATAAATTTTTTAACTTTCCTGGAAAAAATGTGTGCCCCAAATTATAGAGTGTCCCAATATATAGAGTAAATACGGCACCTGAAATGTAATTTTGGAAGTGAAACCTCATTGAACCATTTGTCTTAACTAGAGATCTGATGATAGAAGAAGAGTCAAGAGGAGACACTTGGTGGCAGGCCTGAAAATAAGCAGTCTGACATTTGCAGAGTGAGGTACCCAGAGGGTGAATTTGATGATGCTATCCCATACAGTGGGCCAATTTATCCTTTGGGTACCTCTTTCTGTTTACTCTTGAGACTCTGATTCAGATTATTGAGGTTCACAGAGGGTAAATTTAGTGATGCTACCCTGCTATGCAGGGTAGCATCACTAAATTCACCCTCTGGGGACCTCATTTTGCAGATGTCAGTCAGCTTATCTTCTGGGTTGCTTGGTGGGACTTTGAGAACATTTTGACGATTCGAAAATTTCAAAATTGGCGCCACTCAAATCAAATACAATAAAATTATCAGGATGATTTTGAAACAAATTGAATCTTCGCAGGCATCCTACAGTCTGTTGTCAATAACAAGAAAAAATGCAATTTTTCATTCAAATTGCATCTGATGAACTAACTTTTAAACCATGATTACCTATTCCACTATACATGAAAAGCCTATGACATAAATTTTAGCGTCGAGCGCGGTTAGTAGTTGGATGGGTGACCATTTCAGCGACTGATTCGTGCTTCCACGTTGTGTCCTTGGGCAAGGCACTTAACTCCGATTGCCTACATGGGGGCATGATGACGCTGTGTACTAAGGCGTACTGCATGTCGGTGGTGCGCATGTCTCCAACCAATCTAACCCTGCCTGTGCCGAGGTGCAGAGTTCAGAGTTACCATGTTGGAGAGCTGACAGCTGCTTGTCGCTGCTTGGTGGTTGTCTCTGGGTACTCCGGCTTCCTCCACCCATAAAACTGTCACTGACATGATATGACCCTGGCTGTTAATGTGTCGTTAAACCATCATAACTAACTAAATAAATAAATAAATTTTAGCTTTACACACCAACCGTGGTGAACACGTCAGCAATAGGATTTCAGTAGTTAAAATTTACACATACAGTGGAACTACATCCAAGTTGACCTTTGGTTACATAAATCTGAATGCGAACTTGTCTAAATTTATCACACATCGCCTCGTGAAGAATGAAATGAAAGTGGCAATTATTTATTACGTTTTTAAATGAGTTTACCCCATAAAACACCAAAAATTAACAAATATGCATTGTCTCATGTTAATAAAGCATCCATAACTCGAAATAGTATGTTATTATGTTATTAAAATGAAAAAGGTCCTCTTTCTTTTTCAATTTGGTTTCGGTGATAAAACTGACAGCAGAAATCCCCCCTCCCCAACCCCCCCCCCCCCCCCCCCCCACCCCCGATCCTCATGTAAACAAAAATAAATTTGCACATATTTACAGCTGCTGCTCAGTAAAATGGAGAAAAAATAATAGCGACTTTTAATAATTTGACGATCATGGTATAAATAAAATATACCTAAAGTAGCTTTGAATACCAAATGTTCACCATTTGTGGTGAAGTGGTGTTAACCGCGCACCAAAAGCTTGTGGTTAACACCACTTCACCACTTGTGGTGAACATTTGGTACACCAAGCTACTATGGGTATATTCTATATTTATACCATGCCCACCTATGTTACTACCTATGAAAAGCCTGTGTGTTGAATTTTAGCTTTTAACCCCACTACCCGTGTAAAGCTTCTACTGTGGTTAAAACATTTTCAATGGGAATTCCATTGCAAATATTTACACCTACAGTAGGAACTACATCCAACTTGACCTTTGACATGACCCAATTTGCCAACTTTGTGATGTTTTATTCAAACATGTAACATTTTGTGGTACTATCTACTACGTGCATTCCTTATTAAGTTAAAAATACCTACAATTAAATATTTAAAATAAAATTTAAGAATTGTTAATAATAATTTGACTGAAAAAGCAAGGTAAAGTCAATCAACTTTGACGATGTGTCTAGCTGTCAATCAAGCATTCATGTGCAGCCGGAAGTACTGCCCACCGGGGCAGATATAAACAAAACAAACTGATGTGTTTGCTATAGAAAGTATTGTTTTTTCTTCATTTTAAGTGGCAAAGTCAATTATTTATTAAGAGCATGGTATAAATAAAACTAATAGGTACTAGGGCCGGTAACCAGATTTAAACCACTCATTGTATAAGGGTTTTAACCACTCGGCAGAGCCTTGTGGTTAAAACCCTTATCCTACTTGTGGTTTAAATCTGATTACCGGATCTAGACCTATTTATTCTCCATTTGAATGAGCTCAGTCAGCCTGTTCCAACGAGAGGTCAAAAGTTAAGGTTCAAAGGGAGATAATTCAATTTGAATAGTGATTTTTGTGTTATAATGGTTGCCATATTTGTGTTATAATGGTTGCCAGATTTCAAAGTTAAAAGTTTTATTTTATCTTTTCAGGGTGGACCAAACAGGAAGACTGCAACTAAAGCCTAAACTTCTAGATTTTGCAAAATTTAGATATGGTGGAAGTTACCATGATTCTGCAGTTGAAGATGTCAGGCAGCTGGGAAAGATTCTCATTTTTTTCCTAACATTGATTCCTTATTGGGTGGTTTATTTTCAGGTTAGTGCAGAGATTATTCATATGCAGTCTATATCTCTTTCTGACTAATAATAATATAACCCTTGACCTAACATGAAAAGCAGACGACACTTGCAAAAAAAATTCTTGAATAACTCATATTTTTATACTGTACCAATGACCCAGACATAGCTGGTGCTAACTCTTAAAATATAGGGCCAAACACAAATTTTGCCCCCCAATCCCCAAAATTTGCATCTAAAACTAAAGAAAACATGTCCTGAAAGGCCCTCCACACTTCGCCCCTACTGCACATGCGCAGTGTCAAGGACGTTCCGAAATTGGCGCCATTTATCATTCTAAGTTTGGCCCTTCATCAGTTAACATCTGACTGATCTTTGTGCTTTTAAATCTCAGTTTAAATGATGCCAGACACATAAATATTAGTGAAATGGTGATTCTAAGGAGGATAGAAAAGGAGGAGAGGAAAAGAATGTGTGACAGAATATTATCAGGGCTGTAACTTAAAATTTTTTAATGAAATTATGTTAAGTTACCTATTTTCAAGGCAGCAGCCATTTTGTTGTCATTCTGATTATTTAGTTACACTGTTTTCTCAAGTGTTTTTCCTCTCTCCCTGTCCTTTAAGTTCCCCCTTGCTATTCTCCCATGCTTTTGGCATAGTTTCTGTAATTATTATTACTAAAATTTTTTGGGAGTTTTAGCTGAATAACAGAATGAATTCTGTTCTTTCCCCATGTTTACGTCTTCACCTACGGGTGGTTAGGCGTTGTGTTCTGCATCTACCATCTGATGTTCTGCAGTTTCTTCCCTGGAAGTCTCTGTTTTGCATCAGATGGTGTATTTTTGGTAACTGATTTCGGGCCTGGGTGCCTGGAGTCTTATTTTAGTGTTTTTACACTCATTGTTTACATTTACAACAGCCCTCTGTGTGAGGGGGGGATTTCTAAATAATAATATCTTTATGTTATTTTAATCATAACTAGATACATTATTATTGTTCGTAAGTGTTGAATAAATTGTTTAAAATATTTTTAAAATTTTTGTCCACACTTAGGCTTGGGATCCATTGGGGCTCAACGTTACTTTTCAGAAACTTGGGCTGTTCTGAAAAAATATTTTTTCAAAATATTTTGATTTCAATTATTTTTTCTATATTAATGGATCATATTATTATTATGTATTTTGATTGTCAGGGGTTAGTGCGAGTACCAGGACTTGTTTTCTTTTCACATTGAAAGGATATTGATCAATTGTTTTAAGAGGAAGTCTTCCTCTGACCTTATTATCATTCTATATGCGGTCAGTGTACTCGCATTAACTCCTGTTCTGTATCGTATGATTTCGATGACAATATGGGAAGCGTATGTCACGGTATGTTGTTGGGGATTTGGACACTCCGGTCCTTTCCCCGCAGGGTCACTCTACTTTATCAATTTCTATTTCAGACGATCAAGATTAGGGTGATGTATCTGTGATGTCTTCCAACAGTGTGCCTCCGTCGTCACAATTAATGAAGGGCTAGCGGAAAAGTGCTCATGTAATACGCCAATTGCCTAAGAGGACCCTAGTAGGTTCGACGGCCTTTGACGTCCGCTAGCTCGCCCGGTGTAGCGTCCATTCACCGAATGGTTCGGCAGCCGGGTTCGTCCGTTGCGGTCTAGAAGGAATTTTGGGGTGATGCGAGCACTATAAAATTAACTTAATGCACACCCAGTGACGGCGGATCGGAGGGAGAACGGAGGAAGCCTTTTAGTCCGGTTCATAGCTCGTTCCGGTCCTTCCGGACGGCAAGCGAGAGAGGCCCCTCTCTCGTTCAACAACATCTGGCCCCAGATGTTGTGGTACAAATGTGTCGCTAGCGGAGCATACGTCCGTCGCTCGGGACGCTCCGTTGTATAGGCAGTCCGCTGAGACTGCTAAGGCTTCCTCTTCTCGTCAGCGCACACGACCGCACCTTGGCTGCGTGACCGCCGATATATTACCAGCTTCGCCGTTCAAGGATTCTTCGGCGACCAGGTCACACCATCTGGCAGCCAGGGATTCGAGACCGATGGACTCCGGACGTTCGCATAGGAAAAGTATGCGGGAGCCATCTGATGCGGAGCTGCCCTCGGCGAAGCAGCGATAGACTGCGCCTCCGCAGGTCTCGACGCCGGACATTCTTGTGCACATAGCACAGCTTATCGCAGCATCCCAGCAGCCGACAGAAACGGTGTCGGATCGAGAATTATCCGACAGCGCTGGGTCGGTAGCCGGGGACTCGAGGCCTGCAGACTCCGGACGTTCGCATAGGAAGTGTGCGGGAGTCAACGTACACGGAGCTTCCAGCGGCAATGCATCGTAAGTCCGCTACTGCACAGGCCTCGGGAACGGACGTGCTTTCCTTAATAGCACAGTTTATCGCAGCATTCCAGCATCAACTGAATCTGTCGCATATATTTTATCCGACGATGCTGGGTCGGGACGCTCCGCGGAAGCGGGTACGGACGTCCGAAAGTTTCATCCGGTCCGACGGGATACCGAAAGGGATTCGGAGGATTTCAAGCTTTCCCTTTCGGAACAACATATGCTGCGATGCCGGATAAGAAACTGATAGCGTCGGTGGACTTAGAAATTTTTGGTTCGGTTCAGGGACATCGTCCCTCAGTTCCGACATAGTCCAATAATGTCACACAACTTTCGAATTATTGAACGACGCTATATATATTATTATTTTATGCTTGCTTTCCAAGCATTTCTGGTTTCTTGTTCGAAGAGTTATGGAGATGTCTTTCAAAAGTGTGCCTCTGTCGTCATAGTTAATGAAGAGTTAGCGGCAGTAAGTGCTCATGGAATATGTCTATCGCTTACGGAGTGACATTCGCTAGCTCACCCGGTGTAGCGTACATTCATCGAATGGTTCGGCTGCCGGGTTCGTCCGTTGCGGTCTAGGAAGGAGATTTGGGTGATGCGAGCACTTTAATTACTTTAGTACTCACCCAGTGACGGCAGATTGAGGACAGATCGGAGGAAGCCAACAACATAGGGGACCGCATGTTGTGGTTCAGATATTTTACATTCGGAGCATATGTCCGTTGCTCGGGACGCTCCGTTATATTGACAGTCCGAGAGACTGTCTTTAATGCTTCCTCATCCTCACAGCAGGGCACACGACCGCACATTGGCTACGTGACCTCGAGTATCCGATCAGTTTCGGCATTCAGTGATTCCACAGCGAATAGGTCGCGCCATCCGGTAGCCAAGGGACACGAGGCCTATACACTCCGTTCGCTCGCATATTGGAAGTATGCACGGGGTAACGATCTCGGAGCTTCCTGCGGCAATGCATCGTAAGACCGCTGCTCCTCAGGCCTCAGTGACGGACGTGCTATCCGAGTTAGCACAGTTGTTTCGCAGCATCCCAGCAATTGACAGTTTCTCGGTCGAATCAGGAATTATCCGACGGCGCTGGGTCGGTGCGGTCCGCGGTTGCATCAAGCTACGGACGACCGAACGCTTTATAGGGTCCGACAGGATGGCGAAAGGGATTCGAAAGATTTCGATTTTTCCCTTTAGTAGTATCGGAAGATGCCTTTCATATCCTCTGGCATTTCTTCCAGTGATTATTTTTCGGACTTCATTGCTGCGATCTTGGATAAGAGACTTATAGCGTCATTGGACTCGGATTTTTCGATCGGTACAGGGACTTTGTCTCTGACTTACCGACGCAGTCCAATATTGTCATTACAACATGTGTTTTATTTTTCGACGCTATATATTTATATATATATACAGCCTGCTACTAAGCATGATAGTTTAGTTTCTTGTCCGCGTGGCTCATTTCTGCCATTTTATCTTTTTTACATATAGTTTATTTTGGCAGAGCAGGGCATACCGAGAGTTCATATGCGTCTAGACGGTGTGATTAAAGACTGCATATATTCTTTTTCGCCGTTTATGTCTTTTCCAATTTCAATGTTGGGAACGACATTATGTATAGTAGACTTAACTTAGACGCTTTATTATACGTAATCCGCCTTACTGAGGCGTTATCATTACGTCTTCAAGAAAAGATTTACGGGATATTATTCTCAATGTAATTTCTTTTGAGGGCAGTAGTTTGTTCACGTATAACTCCGCCCTTCAGTGGCTGATTGGAGTTGGTTAGACGTGATGCAGCCCTAGCTACATCCACGCGTGGATAGTAGGTTAAGAACTCTCTCAGAGTCGCTTCGTTCTCGGAGGAGCTTCTCTTCGACGGCAACTTTCCGGCAATCCATGAATTGCTTGATTTATACATTCTCTTGTCTATCTAGTGTTACAAGAGATTCAGACTGGGGCAAACATTCGGTGGTTGACTCAGAGAGTGCCGCCGCAGTTGCCGGACCCGAGTGTGGCTGTTATGACGGTTGCCAGTCAAACAGATTGGGATATATACTGATCCCTACGGATTCGAAGTGCCAGGGTCTTTGGGTTCCGCAGTCTTTTAGCTATCAGTTTAACTTCCGCGGAATAATGTTTTTTTAGGCTTGCTTTATGTCATTGCATGAACATTATTCAGAAACGCATGCCCAAATTCCTGTCCTTTAATTCGACAGTAGTGGCGTATCTCTGGAACCAGGGAGGCACTCTTTCGTTTCCATTATTCAATTTAATGGAAAGAATCCGTCTGTTGGTTATAGTACACCAAGTTCAGTTTTGGTCCGTCATATTCTGGGTCGTCTGATTGTTTTATCGCACTCCCGTTCTCTTACGGGTTGCTTGTTGCTGTCAGAATGGACTCTCAACAAACAAGTATTCAATCAGATTTGCTATCTATGGGAGCGCCCAATGATGTTTTATTTATGACACAGCTTGCTAATCAATTGCAGACGTATGTGTTGGCTTGTCCAGATCTCTGAGCTAATACTGTTAACGCTCTATTGATCTATAGGACGGAATGATAGGATACGCGTATCCTCCGGCGCTGTTGTTTTAGCAGGTATTGCTAAGATAAACAACCACAATACATTTCTGTTGATAGCATCTCTATCTTCACAGAGATCATGAGTAATTTACTCTCTTGTCTACTGTGGATCTTATCGTGAAATCTTCCTCTATGTGAGGATCTTTTTTCACTGGGTAAATCGTGTCATCTTTATCACAACCAGCAAGGTCGCAACCTTCATGTATTCCGTTGTGTGGTCCGTATTGCATTGTAAGCACTGTACTGGACGAGCTTTGGACGCGATTTCTTACTATAGGAGATCCTCTTCTTCGCTATTCTATGCGACTAAAGTGGAGGCTCTTCCGTCGTGGTGTAGGGATCATTATGTTCATATGGTTGATCCCTCCATACTACTCATTGCTATTTTTTAGTATACTTGTTTCACAAGATCTACTGCAGCCTGTTGTTATTTAGGTTATAGGTTTATGTTACCTCATACCTATGCACTCTACGATAGTTTACAATTGAGTCTTTTGTCTCTTTATCTAAGTCAGTTAGTAACTTTTTGATAAATAGACTTAGAATCTTTAGATTAAATTCCTATACGGATTTTAACTTCGGTTCTTATTTAGCTAAGTAATCATTTGAGCCTCTGGAAACAGTAGTTTTCAAATTCTGACCTTTTAGACAGTAATTCCGTTGGTTTCTCTTTTACTGTAGAGTCAGTGAGTTTCATGCACTATCGATGGATGATTTTCACTTTCATAGTTTCGGAATCAATACGTCCGTTACTATTTAGGTTGGATTGTTGCATAAGAGTTAGGCTCCTATTATCCGGAACCTATTATTTTAAGGTCCTTCCGTCTTCGTATGGGCATAGGCCTTTACTCTATCCGGGTACAGTTTATGTATTTATAAACAGATATCTGTTTATTACAAGGGCGTAAGCTTCTTCTGTCTTTGATGTCTAGTAGAAGGACGTTACGCTCCATTTTATTGTTAATGGATTCTATTAACTAGCGTACTGCTTATGGTATATCATTGGCTTAGCAGTTGTGCTTAAGATTTCGGCTCATGAAGTAAGAGTTCTTCTACTTCTTGGGCTTACATTAATAGTGTTGCTATTATAGATTTTTGAAGGCTGCTCATTGCGCTCAGCCATCCACATTCATGAATTTTATCTCAGAAATATCGAGTCCATTTCTGGAGGCCTCTATTGTTAGGTCTATTATCTACTGCTCAGAATGTCATTCACTTAACAGTTGCTACTATAGCTAGGTAGGCTGTCTGTTTCGGCAGTGTCTCCGTTCGGCTGCCCTCTTCGCTCTGGGCTATTTGACCCAGGGCAAGAAAAAGGGGGGGGGGGAGGGTGTTCCCTTGGGTCACCTGTTTTTACTATGAAAACAAGGGGATACCTCCTCCGGAGTTAGTAATTCTGAGCTGTTATTGGGATGGTTGTTTAGTGAGAAGTTTAAGTTTATAAAATTCATTCAAGTCTTAGTTTTTAAAGTATAGCTTTTGAATATTGCATATGTCAACGGACATGATTATGCAATTCTCACACACTTTTAGGAGTATAAGAGTCTCTATTCTTTAGACTTACTTTATTATTGGCTTACTTTAAAAATTATTAGTATAAGGATTATTGGATATTAATAGAGTACATGGATGTATGAAGCTCAATTTTTGGAAGGTGTTGTATCTTTCTAATTTATCATAAATAAGAAAGATACATGTAAGGCCTATTACTTCTTTTCCCTACAGGGGATGACTCTATTTTACTTTATTGAGCGTATTCCATTTTGCTCTATGTCCTTGGCCCTCCAGCCTTTTTACTATTCAGCTATGTCTGGGTCATTGGTACAGTATAAAAATGTTAAAAAATTTATAGTAATTTATATATTTTTTATACTTACCAATGACCCAGACGGGGATGGCCCTCCCAGGAGTTGGGAACTCTTGCCTCCCCGCTGAGTACATAGCGCTTACCAGGCACTGGTTATTAGAATGATAAATGGCGCCAATTTCGGAACGTCCTTGACACTGCGCATGTGCAGTAGGGGCGAAGTGTGGAGGGCCTTTCAGGACATGTTTTCTTTAGTTTTAGATGCAAATTTTGGGGATTGGGGGGCAAAATTTGTGTTTGGCCCTATATTTTAAGAGTTAGCACCAGCTATGTCTGGGTCATTGGTAAGTATAAAAAATATATAAATTACTATAAATTTTTTAACTTTTTTCATTTTTTGTCTCAGAAACATAGGTTATGACCCCTCATTGGAACGAGCTCTCTGAGCTCATTCCAATGAGGGGTCATAACCTATATTTTTGAGACAAAAAATGAAAATTAATTGGGGATTTTTGAGAATAGTGATTGCTGGTTTTGGCCGTTCCTGTTGATAAAGCGTTAAAATATATTGAGGATATCTAGTGCTTTGGAATGGATACCGATAATTTTTGGCATCCACTTAAAAACACTAGATTTTATTTTTATTATATGCGATTCAGAAGAAGTTTGTAGTTTTCAGTGATAAATCTGCGATCTTAACCTTGATTTGGTTTCAAATCAAAGCTCTAATGCCCACAGTAGGTTGTTTCCCTTTTCAACATTAATAGTGTGCGCTATGATGATAAAATATAGTGCCCAAATATACTTCCATTGATATATTTCAAAAATGCATCAAATGTTAATATATAGTATATTTATATTACCTATTCTACTCTATGTAAAAAGCCTATGACATAAATTTTATAGCCTGAAAATTTTGGGTCCGGTTCAGACTGGAAATTTTGGACAAAAATTTTCAGTTATGCGTTTTATTCATACCAGAAAATAAGTGGTGAGACAAGGACAATGTCAGGTACCAAAAGGCCAATGTCTCACTGAGGTTTAAAAGCATCAGTCAAAATGTCTGATGCCAAAATTATTAATGATGTTCAGTGATCAGAACATCCTGCATTCTGGAAATCATGTACATAAATAGCAAGTCTAAAATTAATGATTACGTGTATTGTGTTTTCTGGTCCTGGCAAGTTGGGATGTGTGAAGAAAGTGACTGTACAGTTTGTCAGTATTAACAGCATGTGAAGGAATACGATTTGATATTGCCATACATGTATCTAAATTATGGGTTTTTCAGTTCCAACTCGGAATGAAACCAATCATACCTTGTTTGGCAGGGCTCATTGAGTCCTGCCAAACAAAGTATGGTTGGATGAATTCTGAGCAGTTTTAAGATGAAGGTGCATGTACAACCAAAACACATTATTTTGAATACTCAAACTCCATTTTGTAATATGTCAGATATCATTCTTAAATGACAGACATGATTCATTTGATGTCTGACATTTTGTCTGGAAGCGCAATGAAAATTATTTTCAGGCTTGGTTTTGTTTAGTTTTGAGACAGAAAAAATTTTTTTTGGGTCCAATTGTTTTAAAAATCAAGATCCAACATGAATTGGAGTACTTTTATGCAGAAATGTTTTTACCCTATGTCCTCCCCACCCTTCTCAAGGGTGGGGGTGTGGGGGGGGGGGGGTGGAGGGCAGTTAGATGTAACAAACTGTTTGACTGCAAAATATATTTTGAAAGATTTCGAGTGATTTTATGAACTCCCCCCCCCCCCCCCCCAAAAAAAATAATACCATATGACCACCAACCCCACTCCCCACCCCCAGGGGTCAATTGAGCAGAGGGAAAAAAATTTGCTACAAAATGCATTTTGAAGGAATTAGAGTGAATTTATGTAAAAAAAGGACCCTATAATAATTTCATGACTTCATTCCTCTGAAGCCATGATAAGCTAAAATACTTCTTTGAACAACATGTTTAAGAAATCTTCAGATCCACCAGTCAGAATCCTTTCATATTTGGTATTCAACATCTCTAGGTGGGTCAGGTTCAAGTTTGTTCAAATCGGGTACCTTGGTTAATATTTTGGGTCACGATTGGGGCTCAAAGTCTAACTAAAGTGCAATGTGAGGACATTTCTTATCAACCTACCTTGCAATTGTTTACTACAGGCTTGCACTATAGTGGAAGAACCTAACTTGGATAAAATGCTCTCTATTTTAATCTTTCCCAAGAGATTTGGGAAAGAAAAGTGGTGTAAAAACACCACGAAAAAATAAGCCAACATTGGGTCGTTCTTCCATAGTACAAATCCAATGCGCAGAACGTTATCAATTCCTCATTCTTTTGATTATCCGCACACATGGTGGATGTGTGCCGCTTTGCTACGTAACAGTGATAATTCAACTCATCGATAATGGTTTTCCTGTGACTGGTTTATGGATCTGAAGATCGTATAATAACAGGACTGTATTTTATATATTCCCGTTAATATTTTCAACCACATTCTCATTGTATATTATTTACTATTCTGTTTTCGCGAATGTTTTGTTTTCGACATCGTGTCAACGCAGCTCAACAATGAATTTTATGGTTGATAAATTTAATTGTTATTGGAGTTAGGTGTCAATCGGACTGTCTGGACACGATTTCTTCAATCTGTTGAGGGCTGAATTTCTGGTTTTTTTGGTTCCTGTCGGCCATCTGGGTTCTGTCGTGTACCCACCGTTTTTTTTCTGCCACCTCTCGTAGTTGAGGGTGTTCTTCTACTTTCTGTTTCTGTTGAGTTCACCTTTTTTCTTTTACTGCTCTCACCTGTTATTTCCAGTTCAGTTCCTTTAGGGCAATTCCTTTTGCCCTCGCCTTGGTGCATTCTCGTGGCCATTTCTTCCGCACCCACGAGTGGTGTGGAACGCTGTCGTTTCGGGCGCCTCCTGACTCAACCACGTCTGGTGTGAGTTATACCCCCTCTGTGGGGGATGTGCAGCTCCTCCCGCACGGAGGTGGGTGGGGGAACACTGTCGTTTCGGGGCCACCCAACTCGATCACGTCTGGTGAGAATTGCTCCCCCTCCGTGGGGGATGTGCAGCTCCTCCCACACCAGTGGGGGGTGGGGAAGGCTGTCGTTTCAGGGCTTCCCGACTCGACCATGTCTGGTGAGAGTTATTCCCCTTCCATGGAGAATGTGCAGTTTTTTTTTTTTACTGTGGTGGATACTGCGGGAGCTGTTGGATTTCTGGTGAAGAGATGCCTGGTTCTGGGACTATGCGCCCTCTCCAGTCAACATCTGAGGCTGTCACTAGGGTTGTGACTCCTCCTTTGGAGGCCGAGCTTGGTGGCTCTCTCCACTTTTCCGCCACTTCCAACAGCTCACGTCGTATCTGCTGCTACTGCTGTTCTGTCTACAACGTCATTGGGCACCGTTTTTAGCCGTCTAAGGGTCTGCAGGGATGTCTGTAGTGTGGTTGTGGGGTATCGGCCTCAGCCTTCCCCAACTTCAACTCGGCGAAGTCGGAAGTGGCTGCCGACTGAACCCCCTACTGTGTCCTCTCAGCCGTTGAGCACAGTAGTTTTATACCTGCAGTGGTCTGCAGCAGTGTCTGGGAGTGTAGACGTGGGGGTATCGGCCTCAGCCTTCCCTGACTTCAACTCGGCGAAGTTGGAAGTGGCTGCCGGCCGGACCCTCTACTGTGGTCTCTGCACCGTCGAGTACCACAGTTTTGTCATTGGCGTTTTCCGTCCACTCATTCTGGTCACACGGCCAGTTTTGCGGGACCAACGCCTTCTGTGCAGCCTGGACCTTCTGCGCCGCAGAGGTCCACGGCAACTCTCTCGAGTTCACGCTATGTTGATCCTTGGGGTGTGTCATACCCCTATACACGTCTGCCCTCAGATGTTTCGGCTGCCGCCCGTCGCACCGCTTCGGGTGTATTGGAGGATCGTGACCCTTCGCTGGTTAAGAGGGTCAGGTGTGAAGCCACTTTGCTGGTTCGTTCCCATGTAGAACCGGCTGGTACAGGCAGTGAGCTTAGGGAGGCCCTCTCCTTACTCACTCAGGTTCTATCCAAGAGCCTTCCCGTTGCTTCCAGAGAGACAGCGAGTGGTTTCCAGGCGCCCCCTATGGCACCGCCTCCCGGGATTGGAAACGGGCCACTTTCTGATCCCCCTGGTGCCTACACCATGGGAGGCGTTGGCTGGTTTGCCCACGATGGGGAGGAGTCAGACATCCTTGATGTCGAGAGCTAGCAGTCTTCTGACTTGGGGGTAGCTCTTGACTTTGTGTTTAGGATCCTTCCGGATCTCCAACCATCAAACCAGCTGACAGTGTCAGCCAGGCTGCGATCATCGGTCATGCGCCTACAACCTGTGGAGCAACCTGCTTCTGGGCGTCTTCCTCTAAGCTGAGTTCCAAGGCTATGAAGGCGCCATTCTTCACCAGGGTTGACACCTTTTTGCCTCCGGTGCATTATCATTTCTACGATTTTGCCAATCCATCAGTCTGCCAGATTTTGACGGTTTTGGATCAGGACTCCAATTCCCTTGGGCTTTCCAAGCCCAAGTCGGCCGTCATTCCTATGACGACTCTGGAGTCCATGTTGGGCTTATCAAGAGAAATGCTGGGTATGCTTTCTCTCTCCGATCACGTCGTATCTGCCTCCAGATTGGTTTGACGATGTACAGACTCCTTTGCATGTGTTGTCCAAGGCGCTCATGCATCTTACTCACACGCATGTCTGTGACACGGCTATTTTGGAACTAGTTCAAAGGGACTCTGTGCTGGGCACAGACCGATCCCTTCCTGGGGGCAGCGCGCTGCTCTTCGATCTGCTTCTTTGGCAGGTCTGCTACTGTTCCATGGGTTCCGTGTCGTCGGTCCGGGATGACATCCTACGTTATTCCAAAGATCAGCTGCTGCTTCGTCAGCTTGATCAGCCTTCTAGGGGAGGCAGGGACGGTACAAAGCCTAACAAGTACCCTTCTGCTTCCTCTGCGAAGGAAAGGGCTGAACCTTCTGCCACCGCATCTACTTCTTACTCATGGGGTAGGGGTAAGGGCCGGCAGGCTAGATGGAAGTCTCAGGATTCTTCATTTAGTAGAGGAGGTGGTTTCTCCTCTCGCGGGTCTCTTCAAGGCTCGAACTGAAGGTCCTCACCTCGATTCGTCCAGGTTGGAGGAAGGATAGCAGAGTTCGCAGACCGTTGGGCCACCATCACATCCGATCCTTGGGTGTTAGATGTTGTTCGGTCCGGGCTGCGAATATCTTTCCGAAGGCACCCCCTCTGTCCGGAGTGCCTCTTCCAACCACAGTCCCTTCAGACGTTTTACATCGGGAGCTTTTGTCCACAGAGATAGACAATCTCCTAGCCAAGGGAGCTATAGAGGTCGTCAAGAACATTTAGTCAGTGGGGTTTTATTCCCACCTGTTCTTGGTGCCAAAGAAGGGCGGCCGACCCCGACCGGTTATCGATCTGAGTATCCTGAACCAGTCTATCATTGCTCCCAAGTTCAGCATGGAGACTTTCAGGTGGGTCCGCCGCTCCATTCACCAGGGAGATTTCACTTCCAGCATCGACCTGTGAGACGCTTACTTTCACATTCCGATTCATCGGGTGTCGCGGAAGTATCTCAGGTTCGCTTTTCTGGGACGAGTTTACCAGTTGAAGGCCATGCTTTTCGACCTCAACCTGGCTCCTTGGGCCTTCACCCGACTGATGTCGCATGTGATAGTCTTCCATCGCACACAGTCCAGGGTGACTACTTCGGCATATCTTGACGATATCCTCCAGAGGCATTCCAATGCTGCCTTACTGGAGTTGGATGTTGACACTCTATTGAGCTTGCTGACATCGCTAGGATTCAGAGTCAACGAGGAGAAGTCGGATCTGGTCCCTTCTCAGTCGTTGTGTCATCTGGGGATGGCCTTCCGCACTCAGTTCAATACGGTGGCGGTTCCCCAGGCCAGGGCTGTGATTCTCTCAGCTTTTGCTCTGACTCTGTTCCCAGTCCACATCCACGACAGCACGGGGTATTCTCCGGCTGCTCGGTCTCTGCGGTTCGGTGACGATCTCATTCCTCTAGGTCGGCTGCCTGTCCGACCTCTCCAACACTTTCTGCTCAGTCGTTGGAGGCCGAATGTTGATTCTCTGGATCTGGTGCTTCAGTTACCAGAATCTCTTATCCTCACCTTCTCCACTGGATGAATGTTCAGTGGATCACGCAGGGTGACCTGTTGGACTTACCCACGTCCGATCGCGTTCTGACGGCAGATGTCAGCGATCTCGGATGGGGTGCGACGTTGGATCCTCTAGGTCTTTCCCTTCACAGGATGAGGGACCAGAATTGGGCATCTCTACACATCAACCAGAAGGAGCTTCTTGCTCTTCTTCTGAGTTTCAGGCAGTGGATCCCTCACCTGTCAAATCGTCAGGTCCTTCTGTTGTTCGACAATTTGACAGTGGTTGCTTACATTCAGAACCAGGGCGGCACGCACTCGGTTCCAATGTACGAATTGGCTCGGGATCTTCTACTGCTCGCTCAAGATGTCAACGCCGGGGTGGTTGTTGTCACATTTCTGGTCGTCTGAACGTCCTAGCCGACTCCCTGTCCCGACGGGGCAGGTTCTTTTCCACCAAGTGGATGATCCACATGGCGGTGTTCCATCAATCTCTTTGTGACTCGTTGGAACCATCAGGTGGACACTTTCATGTCTCTGTGTCCAGATGCTCTGGCTTTCGCCGTGGATGCTCTGGCCCTCCTTTGGGATGGTCTTGTCGGCTACGTCTTCCTGCTGGTTCCGATTTCGCCTCAGGTTCTCGCCCAGATATGAACCTGCAGTCGTCGAATCTTTTCGATCATACCCGTCGCCTCGGTAGGTGTGGATCCATCTGCTCCGCTCTCTGTTAGCAGCGGTTCCGGCATGTCTCCCTCTATGTCGCGACTTTCTTTGCCAAAGTCGCCCGAGGAGGTTTCAAGTTGACCCGACTTCATTGTGCCTTCGCACATGTCTTTTATCGGGTCTTGTCTCCTCCGTAGTGGTTTTTCGAGACAAACAGTGGAGTTGCTTTTCTTCTTCAAGGAGGCACTCACTCCACTGGTTTAGCCTCTCGATGGTGTGCAATCACTCTGTTGCTTCTGTCACTCCTTCGATCACACCGCTTGCGGAGTTTCTGGTATATGTTTGTTTCTGGGGGTCTCCAGCAATGGGTACAAGTCCATGCTTCGGAGACCTTTTTCATATGTGGTACCGCATTGTTTCGACACTCATCCTTGCCTCTCCAAGCTTGTTCAGCTCTTTTCCTTGAAAAGGCCTAGGACTTTGTAGTTTAATCCGAGATGGTCACTTTCTTGGGCGCTGCTCTGCTTGGGGGTGGGGGTGTTCGCGCCTTTATCCTGGATGGATATGCGTTTTCTCACATGCCAGATCTCTCCTGCATACATTTCTCGATGGCTTTGTCTTGCTATTCGTGCAGCTTCCGCTCGTCTAGCTACTGGTGATTGTATTACCAATTGTTTTTCTGCCATGAGGTGTGTGCATTGTCTTCCTCTTTTAATAACTGTCATGTTGTCAGATGACAGATGTTATACTGGCAGCCTAATGGAGAAATGCTACATTCTCCTTTTATCTGCGACAGTTGCAGGAGCCGACAGAGGACCTTTGTCCTCGGGGGCCTCTTTCTTCGGCTCAGGCTGTTGTCTATCCCAGCCATTCAGCTTTTTTCAGGGTCAGTTCTAGCTCTGTGCTGTTACTGCCCTTTCTGTCTGTGCGTCACACTTCACCATACGCCTCATCTTTCATTGTCTTTTACTAATGTTTTTGATGCTATGGTTTGATAGACCTTGGGATCTCTTCCTCTGTCCACGGTTCCAGTGCTATTGAGTTATGTGTGGGTTGGTTATGTGATTTCCTCCATCCTATTGTCTATTCAGCCTGTAGTAAACAATTGCAAGGTAGGTTGATAAGAAATATAAATTTTATAGTAAATTTCCTTTCTTATTATACCTACTACAATTGTTTACATGGAGGCCCTCCCGTCTTCTTATTCAGTTAAGAATCCTTCCTCCTCGCTGATCACATAACTCCTGTGTTGTCGGAATGAAAAGAATGATGAATTGATGACACACTGCGCATTGGTTTACGGAAGTCATGGATTTGTACTATGGAAGAGCATCCCATACTGGGTGTGCGCCGATGGTACTCGACCCAGTTTTGGCTTATTTTTTCGTGGTGTTTTTACACCACTTTTCTTTCCCAAATCTCTTGGGAAAGATTAAAATAGAGAGTATTTTATCCGAGTTAGGTTCTTCCATTGTAATGCAAGCCTGTAGTAAACAATTGCGGTAGGTATAATAAGAAAGGAAATTTACTATAAAATTTATATTTCTTTAAAAACCTTCTTCTTCGGATCCACCAGTCAGAATTTTTTCAAAATTGGTATATAACATCTAAAGGGGGATAAATTCAAGTTTGTTCAATTTGACTCCCTGGCTTAATATTTGGGCTCTCTATGGGTGGGGGTGGCAGGGGGGAGCATGTTAGGCTCAGGTTTGTTCAAATCCATGCCTTGGTGTTTTTCCATAAAATTTCATGACTTCATTCCTTTGTAGTGTTGATGAAGCGTGTCTAACTGGAGGTGACCCCCAAATACTTCTTTGAACCACTTTGACAGGTGAGCGATTAAGGCCCCATGTGGGCCTCTTGTTTTAAATTGGCATTGGTTATAAAAGGACCATGCGGGAGGGCCTGCAAAACAGATTTTTAACTTTTTAGGCCTAGTATACTGTAATATTAACAGTAAAAATATGTCATTATTTATAAACAGCAATAACATTCATATAATACACGGAAGTGATTTTGTAACATTCTCAATGCAGTGAAAGTCAAAATTTCTATATCTTCACGGTGTTAGATATGATAATTAATTTCCGGTGACATTTTCTGTAATCTATAGTTGAGCATATAATAAAAAGAGGTACCGTATTTACTCTATGTATTGGGACACTCTATGATTTGGGACACACATTTTTTCCTGAAAACAATATTTTTTTTATGCTCCAAAGTTTGGGACATTCAGGAGATTTGTTTCCAGTTGGCCCGTCGCTAGTAGCAGATGACACTCATAGAAAAAATTCTTGGATAACTATGAATTTTCATTTTTTGCTTCCAAAACATAGCTTATGATCCCTCATTGGAACGAGCGCAATATGCTCGTTCCAATGAGGGATCATAAGCTATGTTTTGGAAGCAAAAAATGAAAATATAAAAAAAAATTGGATGGCGATTTTCATATATAGTGATGGAAAACGAATCACACACAACTTTATCCAGCATCAAATCAAGACCAGGGTCTGTTCTTTCCCCATTTTCTAAGAATTGGGACACCTGTGAAAATAATTATTTTTAGCTGTCCCAATACATAGAGTAAATACGGTATAAGTTAAACAAACAAACTTTACCCAAGCCAGGCTTATCTGAGTTACCCAATATATTCCTTGATCTAATGTGTTAAGATTATGACGCTTACAATATTTTTTCCTGAATTATTAACCCTTTACCCAACACAGACGATATCAAAATTTGTTATTTTAAATATCATTTTTTAAAATTTTAAAAAAAATTTCAATAAGACCATATCATGTGACTCCTCGTTGGAATGAGCTCGATGAGATCGTTCCAACGAGGAGTCACATGATATGGTTTTGTGGAAATTTTTTGAAAAATAATATTTTTTCAGCTGCTGAATTTGCATGTTACGCGGGCTGATGTAGCCTGTTCGTTGGGTAAAGGGTTAAATAAAAATATTTTTGCCGCCAAGATATAGGTTATGACACCACATTGGGAAACAAGTTGATAAGCTCATTTCAATAAGGGGTCATAACCTCTGCATTGGAAGCTAAAATGTTTTGTGTATAATTATGGTCAGATTTGGTTGATTTGTTGCGTGAAGGATTAATTGGAAATTAGTTTTTAATGACTCTGGAGAGCACAGTTGAAAATTCTGAATGCAATAATTATCATTGGCATCCACAAACACTTGGGATTATCCATCCAATCAAACCTGGACTGGGAAGCACATATTGACAACATTTGTAAAAAAGCCTGTGTTAGACTTTCACAGTTAAGAAAACTAAAGCATATTTTCAATCGACAGATTTTGAATAAGATGTATAATGCCTTCATTTTGCCAATATTGGAATACGGGAGTCCGGTGTGGTGCGGAGCTCCCCAATATATGATGAAGCATCTCGAGGATATACACTGTGATGCCGCACGAATTGTATCAGGGCTGATGAGATCAGTATCGCGAGATTGATTGAAGTTGTGTGGGACAGCCTCGAAACAAGAAGATACATACAAAAGATGTGTACCTTCTTGGATGATTAGGGAATTTAATATGTAAATACTATTATTATTATTATTATTCGCCGCAGGAGTGCTATGTCGGTGGTAAGATTTGAGCGCGATAGTAAAAGTATTATCTATAGTAGTAGCAGTAATGATGGTGGTAGTAGTAGTACAACCTCTCAGTGCAGCGCCTGGTCGACCCTCAGCATGGAAAATCTAATTGACGGAGACAGACTCAAGATGCAGAAAGGACATCAATCAATCAATCACTTTTTTTCTCTCTCTCTCTCTCTTTTTTATTGCGAAGTTAGAGTTTCAAATATATATTTTTTTACATTTCTCTCATTTGTTTGTTTCGCCATTGTATTGATATTTTTATACTGTACCAATGACCCAGACATAGCTGGTGCTAACTCTTAAAATATAGGGCCAAACACAAATTTTGCCCCCCAATCCCCAAAATTTGCATCTAAAACTAAAGAAAACATGTCCAGAAAGGCCCTCCACACCTCGCCCCCACTGCGCATGCGCAGTGTCCAGGACGTTCCGAAATTGGCGCCATTTATCATTCTAAGTTTGGCCCTTCATCAGTTAACATCTGACTGATCTTTGTGCTTTTAAATCTCAGTTTAAATGATGCCAGACACATAAATATTAGTGAAATGGTGATTCTAAGGAGGATAGAAAAGGAGGAGAGGAAAAGAATGTGTGACAGAATATTATCAGGGCTGTAACTTAAAATTTTTTAATGAAATTATGTTAAGTTACCTATTTTCAAGGCAGCAGCCATTTTGTTGTCATTCTGATTATTTAGTTACACTGTTTTTTCAAGTGTTTTTCCTCTCTCCCTGTCCTTTAAGTTCCCCCTTGCTATTCTCCCATGCTTTTGGCATAGTTTCTGTAATTATTATTACTAAAATTTCTTGGGAGTTTTAGCTTAATAACAGAATGAATTCTGTTCTTTCCCCATGTTTACGTCTTCACCTACGGGTGGTTAGGCGTTGTGTTCTGCATCTACCATCTGATGTTCTGCAGTTTCTTCCCTGGAAGTCTCTGTTTTGCATCAGATGGTGTATTTTTGGTAACTGATTTCGGGCCTGGGTGCCTGGAGTCTTATTTTAGTGTTTTTACACTCATTGTTTACATTTACAACAGCCCTCTGTGTGAGGGGGGGATTTCTAAATAATAATATCTTTATGTTATTTTAATCATAACTAGATACATTATTATTGTTCGTAAGTGTTGAATAAATTGTTTAAAATATTTTTAAAATTTTTGTCCACACTTAGGCTTGGGATCCATTGGGGCTCAACGTTACTTTTCAGAAACTTGGGCTGTTCTGAAAAAATATTTTTTCAAAATATTTTGATTTCAATTATTTTTTCTATATTAATGGATCATATTATTATTATGTATTTGATTGCCAGGGGTTAGTGCGAGTACCTGGACTTGTTTTCTTTTCTCATTGAAAGGATATTGATCAATTGTTTTAGGAGGAAGTCTTCCTCTGACCTTATTATCATTCTATATGTGGTCAGTGTACTCGCATTAACTCCTGTTCTGTATCGTATGATTTCGATGACAATATGGGAAGCGTATGTCACGGTATGTTGTTGGGGATTTGGACACTCCGGTCCTTTCCCCGCAGGGTCACTCTACTTTATCAATTTCTATTTCAGACGATCAAGATTAGGGTGATGTATCTGTGATGTCTTCCAACAGTGTGCCTCCGTCGTCACAATTAATGAAGGGCTAGCGGAAAAGTGCTCATGTAATACGCCAATTGCCTAAGAGGACCCTAGTAGGTTCGACGGCCTTTGACGTCCGCTAGCTCGCCCGGTGTAGCGTCCATTCACCGAATGGTTCGGCAGCCGGGTTCGTCCGTTGCGGTCTAGAAGGAATTTTGGGGTGATGCGAGCACTATAAAATTAACTTAATGCACACCCAGTGACGGCGGATCGGAGGGAGAACGGAGGAAGCCTTTTAGTCCGGTTCATAGCTCGTTCCGGTCCATCCGGACGGCAAGCGAGAGAGGCCCCTCTCTCGTTCAACAACATCTGGCCCCAGATGTTGTGGTACAAATGTGTTGTTAGCGGAGCATACGTCCGTCGCTCGGGACGCTCCGTTGTATAGGCAGTCCGCTGAGACTGCTAAGGCTTCCTCTTCTCATCAGCGCACACGACCGCACCTTGGCTGCGTGACCGCCGATATATTACCAGCTTCGCCGATCAAGGATTCTTCGGCGACCAGGTCACACCATCCGGCAGCCAGGGATTCGAGACCGATGGACTCCGGACGTTCGCATAGGAAGTATGCGGGAGCCATCTGATGCGGAGCTGCCCTCGGCGAAGCACCGATAGACTGCGCCTCCGCAGGTCTCGACGCCGGACATTCTTGTGCACATAGCACAGCTTATCGCAGCATCCCAGCAGCCGACAGAAACGGTGTCGGATCGAGAATTATCCGACAGCGCTGGGTCGGTAGCCGGGGACTCGAGGCCTGCAGACTCCGGACGTTCGCATAGGAAGTGTGCGGGAGTCAACGTACACGGAGCTTCCAGCGGCAATGCATCGTAAGTCCGCTACGGCACAGGCCTCGGGAACGGACGTGCTTTCCTTAATAGCACAGTTTATCGCAGCATCCCAGCATCAACTGAATCTGTCGCATATATTTTATCCGACGATGCTGGGTCGGGACGCTCCGCGGAAGCGGGTACGGACGTCCGAAAGTTTCATCCGGTCCGACGGGATACCGAAAGGGATTCGGTGGATTTCAAGCTTTCCCTTTCGGAACAACATATGCTGCGATGCCGGATAAGAAACTGATAGCGTCGGTGGACTTAGAAATTTTTGGTTCGGTTCAGGGACATCGTCCCTCAGTTCCGACATAATCCAATAATGTCACACAAACTTTCGAATTATTGAACGACGCTATATATATTATTATTTTATGCTTGCTATCCAAGCATTTCTGGTTTCTTGTTCGAAGAGTTATGGAGATGTCTTTCAAAAGTGTGCCTCTGTCGTCATAGTTAATGAAGAGTTAGCGGCAATAAGTGCTCATGGAATATGTCTATCGCTTACGGAATGACATTCGCTAGCTCACCCGGTGTAGCATACATTCATCGAATGGTTCGGCTGCCGGGTTCGTCCGTTGCGGTCTAGGAAGGAGATTTGGGTGATGCGAGCACTTTAATTACTTTAGTACTCACCCAGTGACGGCAGATTGAGGACAGATCGGAGGAAGCCAACAACATAGGGGACCGCATGTTGTGGTTCAGATATTTTACATTCGGAGCATATGTCCGTTGCTCGGGACGCTCCGTTATATTGACAGTCCGAGAGACTGTCTTTAATGCTTCCTCATCCTCACAGCAGGGCACACGACCGCACATTGGCTACGTGACCTCGAGTATCCGATCAGTTTCGGCATTCAGTGATTCCACAGCGAATAGGTCGCGCCATCCGGTAGCCAAGGGACACGAGGCCTATACACTCCGTTCGCTCGCATATTGGAAGTATGCACGGGGTAACGATCTCGGAGCTTCCTGCGGCAATGCATCGTAAGACCGCTGCTCCTCAGGCCTCGGTGACGGACGTGCTATCCGAGTTAGCACAGTTGTTTCGCAGCATCCCAGCAATTGACGGTTTCTCGGTCGAATCAGGAATTATCCGACGGCGCTGGGTCGGTGCGGTCCGCGGTTGCATCAAGCTACGGACGACCGAACGCTTTATAGGGTCCGACAGGATGGCGAAAGGGATTCGAAAGATTTCGAGTTTTCCCTTTAGTAGTATCGGAAGATGCCTTTCATATCTTCTGGCATTTCTTCCAGTGATTATTTTTCGGACTTCATTGCTGCGATCTTGGATAAGAGACTTATAGCGTCATTGGACTCGGATTTTTCGATCGGTACAGGGACTTTGTCCCTGACTTACCGACGCAGTCCAATATTGTCATTACAACATGTGTTTTATTTTTCGACGCTATATATTATATATATATATACAAGCCTGCTACTAAGCATGATAGTTTAGTTTCTTGTCCGCGTGGCTCATTTCTGCCATTTTATCTTTTTTACATATAGTTTATTTTGGCAGAGCAGGGCAAACCGAGAGTTCATATGCGTCTAGACGGTGTGATTAAAGACTGCATATATTCTTTTTCGCCGTTTATGTCTTTTCCAATTTCAATATTGGGAACGACATTATGTATAGTAGACTTAACTTAGACGCTTTATTATACGTAATCCGCCTTACTGAGGCGTTATCATTACGTCTTCAAGAAAAGATTTACGGGATATTATTCTCAATGTAATTTCTTTTGAGGGCAGTATTTTGTTCACGTATAACTCCGCCCTTCAGTGGCTGATTGGAGTGTTTAGACGTGATGCAGCCCTAGCTACATCCACGCGTGGATAGTAGGTTAAGAACTCTCTCAGAGTCGCTTCGTTCTCGGAGGAGCTTCTCTTCGACGGCAACTTTCCGGCAATCCATGAATTGCTTGGTTTATACATTCTCTTGTCTATCTACTGTTACAAGAGATTCAGACTGGGGCAAACATTCGGTGGTTGACTCAGAGAGTGCCGCCGCAGTTGCCGGACCCTAGTGTGGCTGTTATGACGGTTGCCAGTCAAACAGATTGGGATATATACTGATCCCTACGGATTCGAAGTGCCAGGGTCTTTGGGTTCCGCAGTCTTTTAGCTATCAGTTTAACTTCCGCGGAATAATGTTTTTTAGGCTTGCTTTATGTCATTGCATGAACATTATTCAGAAATGCATGCCCAAATTCCTGTCCTTTAATTCGACAGTAGTGGCGTATCTCCGGAACCAGGGAGGCACTCTTTCGTTTCCGTTATTCAATTTAATGGAAAGAATCCGTCTGTTGGTTATAGTACACCAAGTTCAGTTTTGGTCCGTCATATTCGGGGTCGTCTGATTGTTTTATCGCACTCCCGTTCTCTTACGGGTCGCTTGTTGCTGTCAGAATGGACTCTCAACAAACAAGTATTAATCAGATTTGCTATCTATGGGAGCGCCCAATGATGTTTTATTATGACACAGCTTGCTAATCAATTGCAGACGTATGTGTTGGCTTGTCCAGATCTCTGAGCTAATACTGTTAACGCTCTATTGATCTATAGGACGCAATGATAGGATATGCGTATCCTCCGGCGCTGTTGTTTTAGCAGGTATTGCTAAGATAAACAACCACAATACATTTCTGTTGATAGCATCTCTATCTTCACAGAGATCATGAGTAATTTACTCTCTTGTCTACTGTGGATCTTAACGTGAAATCTTCCTCTATGTGAGGATCTTTTTTCACTGGGTAATCGTGTCATCTTTATCACAACCAGCAAGGTCGCAACCTTCATGTATTCCGTTGTGTGGTCCGTATTGCATTGTAAGCACTGTACTGGACGAGCTTTGGACGCGATTTCTTACTATAGGAGATCCTCTTCTTCGCTATTCTATGCGACTAAAGTGGAGGCTCTTCCGTCGTGGTGTAGGGATCATTATGTTCATATGGTTGATCCCTCCATACTACGCATTGCTAGTTTTTAGTATACTTGTTTCACAAGATCTACTGCAGCCTGTTGTTATTTAGGTTATAGGTTTATGTTACCTCATACCTATGCACTCTACGATAGTTTACAATTGAGTCTTTTGTCTCTTTATCTAAGTCAGTTAGTTACTTTTTGATAAATAGACTTAGAATCTTTAGATTAAATTCCTATACGGATTTTAACTTCGGTTCTTATTTAGCTAAGTAATCATTTGAGCCTCTGGAAACAGTAGTTTTCAAATTCTGACCTTTTAGACAGTAATTCTGTTGGTTTCTCTTTTACTGTTGAGTCAGTGAGTTTCATGCACTATCGATGGATGATTTTCACTTTCATAGTTTCGGAATCAATACTTCCGTTACTATTTAGGTTGGTTTGTTGCATAAGAGTTAGGCTCCTATTATCCGGAACCTATTATTTTAAGGTCCTTCCGTCTTCGTATGGGCATAGGCCTTTACTCTTTCCGGGTACAGTTTATGTATTTATAAACAGATATCTGTTTATTACAAGGGCGTAAGCTTCTTCTGTCTTTGATGTCTAGTAGAAGGACGTTACGCTCCATTTTATTGTTAATGGATTCTATTAACTAGCGTACTGCTTATGGTATATCATTGGCTTAGCAGTTGTGCTTAAGATTTCGGCTCTTGAAGTAAGAGTTCTTCTACTTCTTGGGCTTACATTAATAGTGTTGCTATTATAGATTTTTGAAGGCTGCTCATTGCGCTCAGCCATCCATTCATGAATTTTATCTCAGAAATATCGAGTCCATTTCTGGAGGCCTCTATTGTTAGGTCTATTATCTACTGCTCAGAATGTCATTCACTTAACAGTTGCTACTATAGCTAGGTAGGCTGTCTGTTTCGGCAGTGTCTCCGTTCGGCTGCCCTCTTCGCTCTGGGCTATTTGACCCAGGGCAAGAAAAAGGGGGGGGGGGAGGGTGTTCCCTTGGGTCACCTGTTTTTACTATGAAAACAAGGGGATACCTCCTCCGGAGTTAGTAATTCTGAGCTGTTATTGGGATGGTTGTTTAGTGAGAAGTTTAAGTTTATAAAATTCATTCAAGTCTTAGTTTTTAAAGTATAGCTTTTGAATATTGCATATGTCAACGGACATGATTATGCAATTCTCACACACTTTTAGGAGTATAAGAGTCTCTATTCTCTAGACTTACTTTATTATTGGCTTACTTTAAAAATTATTAGTATAAGGATTATTGGATATTAATAGAGTACATGGATGTATG
>CM062294.1:121706233-121775372 GCA_031216915.1 Pictodentalium vernedei | reverse complement strand
CTGATTCAAGTTTGTCCAAATCAGCTCCCTAGATTCATTTTTTGGGCTCACTATAGAAGCTCGAATTCGAACTTAGTGCATTTCAGGCAAATATCTTCAAAAATCTTCTCCAGATCCAGCAGGCAAAATCTTTTGATATTTTGGTATGCAACATTGTAGGGTAGATCTGATTCAAGTTTGTTCAAATCGGCCACCTGGGTTCATATTTGGGCTCAGTATAGGAGCCCGATTTCGAACTTAGTGCATTTCAGACAAATTTCTTCAAAATCTTCTCCAGATCCACCAGACAGAATCTTTTGATATTTGGTATGCAACATTGTGGGGTGGATCTGATTCAAGTTTGTTCAAATCGGCCCCCTGGATTCATATTTGGGCTCACTATAGAAACCCGAATTCGAACTTAGTGCATTTCAGGCAAATTTCTTCAAAGTCTTCTTCTTCAGATCCAGCAGGCAGAATCTTTTGATATTTGGTATTCAACATTGTGAGGTGGATCTGATTCAAACTTGTTCAAATTGGCTCCCTAGATTCATATTTGGGCTCACTATAGAAGCTCGAATTCGAAATTAACGCATTTCAGGCAAATTTCTTAAAAAATCTTCTTCTCCAGATTCAGCAGGCAGAATCTTTTGATATTTGGTATGCAACATTGTGGGGGTGGATCTCATTTAAGTTTGTTCAAATCGGCCCCCTGGGTTTATATTTGGGCTCAGTATAGGAGCCCAAATTTGAACTTAGTGCATTTCAGGCAAATTTATTTGAAAATCTTCTTCTTAAGATTCTGCTGGCAGAATCTTTTGATATTGGATATGCACCATGCTTAGGGGAGTGAGATTCAAGTTTGTTCAAGCCAAGTCCCTGGGTTCAAATGTGGGCTCACTGAGGTAGCCCAAATTGTAACTTAGTTCAAAATGAGGAATTTTCTTTAAAAATCTTCTTCTTCAGATCCAGCAGTCGGAATGTTTTGATATTTGGTGGGCAGCATCCTTAGGGGGGGTGAGATTCAAGTTATTAAAGCCTAGTCCCTGAGTTCATATATGGGCTCACTATAGAAGCCCGAATTCGAACTTAGTTCATTTCAGGCAAATTTCTTCAAAAATCTTCTTCTCCAGATCCAGCAGGCAGAATCTTTTTCATATTTGGTATGCAACATTGTGGGGTGGATCTGATTCAAGTTTGTTCAAATTGGCTCTCTAGATTCATATTTGGGCTCATTATAGAAGCTCGAATTCGAACTTAGTGCATTTCAGACAAATTTCTTCAAAAATCTTCTTCTCCAGATCCAGCAGGCAGAATCTTTTCATATTTGGTATGCAACATTGTGGGGTGGATCTGATTCAAGTTTGTTCAAATCGGCCCCCTGGATTCATATTTGGGCTCACTATAGAAGCCCGAATTTGAACTTAGTGCATTTCAGGCAAATTTCTTAAAAAATCTTCTTCTCCAGATCTAGCAGGCAGAATCTTTTCATATTTGGTATGCAACATTGTGGGGTGGATCTGATTCAAATTTGTTCAAATCGGCTCCCTAGATTCATATTTGGGCTCACTATAGAAGCTCGAATTCGAACTTAGTGCATTTCAGACAAATTTCTTCAAAAATCTTCTTCTGCAGATCCAGCAGGCATAATCTTTTTCATATTTGGTATGCAATATTGTGGGGTGGATCTGATTCAAGTTTGTTCAAATAGGCCCCCTGGATTCATATTTGGGCTCACTGTAGAAGCCCAAATTCGAACTTAGTGCATTTCAGGCAAATTTCTTAAAAAATCTTCTTCTCCAGATTCAGCAGGCAGAATCTTTTGATATTTGGTATGCAACATTGTGGGGCAGATCTGATTCAAGTTTGTTCAAATCGGCCCCCTGGGTTTATATTTGGGCTCGGTATAGGAGCCCAAATTTGAACTTAGTGCATTTCAGGCAAATTTCTTTGAAAATCTTCTTCTTAAGATCCCGCAGGCAGAATCTTTTGATATTGGGTATGCACCATGCTTAGGGGGCTGAGATTCAAGTTTGTTCAAGCCAAGTCCCTGGGTTCATATGTGGGCTCACTGTGGTAGTCCGAATTATAACTTGGTTCAAAATGAGGAATTTTCCAGCAGTCGGAATGTTTTGATATTTGTTGGGCAGCATCCTTAGGGGGGTGAGATTCAAGTTTGTTAAAGCCAAGTCCCTGAGTTCATTTATGGGCTCACTATAGAAGCCCGAATTCAAACTTAGTTTATTTCAGGCAAATTTCTTCAAAAATCTTCTTCTCCAGTTTCAGCAGGCAGAATCTTTTCATATTTGGTATGCAACATTGTGGGGTGGATCTGATTCAAGTTTGTTCAAATCGGCCCCCCCTGAGTTTATATTTGGGCTCAGTATAGAAGCTCGAATTCGAACTTAGTGCATTTCAGGCAAATTTCTTCAAAAATCTTCTTCTCCAGATCCAGCAGGCAGAATCTTTTGATATTTGGTATGCAACATTGTGGTGTGGATCTGATTCAAGTTTGTTCAAATTGGCTCCCTAGATTCATATTCGGGTTCACTATAGAAGCTTGAATTCGAACTTAGTGCATTTCAGGCAAATTTCTTTGAAAATCTTCTTCTTAAGATCCAGCAGGCAGAATCTTTTGATATTGGGTATGCACCATGCTTAGGGGGGTGAGATTCAAGTTTGTTCAAGCCAAGTCCCTGGGTTCATATGTGGGCTCAGTGTGGTAGCCCGAATTATAACTTGGTTCAAAATGAGGAATTTTCTTTAAAAATCTTCTTCAGGTCCAGCAGTCGGAATGTTTTGATATTTGGTATGCAGCATCCTTAGGGGGTGAGATTCAAGTTTGTTCAAGCCATGTCCCTAGGTCCATATTTGGACTCACTGTTAGAGCTCGAATTGTAACTTAGTTCAAAATGAGGAATTTTCTTTGAAAATCTTCTTCTCCAGATCTAGCAGGCAGAATCTTTTGATATTTGGTATGCAACATTGTGGGGTGGATCTGATTCAAGTTTGTTCAAATCGGCTCCCTAGATTCATATTCGGGTTCACTATAGAAGCTCGAATTCGAACTTAGTGCATTTCAGACAAATTTCTTCAAACATCTTCTTCTCCAGATTCAGCAGGCAGAATCTTTTGATATTTGGTATGCAACATTGTGGGGTGGATCTGATTCAAGTTTGTTCAAATCGGCCCCCTGGGTTTATATTTGGTCTCAGTATAGGAGCCCAAATTTGAACTTAGTGCATTTCAGGCAAATTTCTTTGAAAATCTTCTTAAGATCCTGCAGACAGAATCTTTTGATATTGGGTATGCACCATGCGTAGGGGGCTGAGATTCAAGTTTGTTCAAGCCAAGTCCCTGTGTTCATATGTGGGCTCACTGTGGTAGTCCGAATTATAACTTGGTTCAAAATGAGGAATTTTCTTTAAAAATCTTCTTCAGATCCAGCAGTCGGAATGTTTTGATATTTGGTATGCAGCATCTTTAGGGGGTGAGATTCAAGTTTGTTCAAGCCATGTCCCTAGGTCCATATTTGGACTCACTGTGGTAGCTCGAATTGTAACTTAGTTCAAAATGAGGAATTTTCTTTAAAAATCTTCTTCTTCAGATCCAGCAGTCGGAATGTTTTGATATTTGGTGGGCAGCATCCTTAGGGGGGTGAGATTCAAGTTTGTTAAAGCCAAGTCCCTGAGTTCATATATGGGCTCACTATAGAAGCTTGAATTCGAACTTAGTGCATTTCAGGCAAATTTCTTAAAAAATCTTCTTCTCCAGATCCAGCAGGCAGAATCTTTTCATATTTGGTATGCATCATTGTGGGGGTGGATCTGATTCAAGTTTGTTCAAATAGGCCCCCTGGATTCATATTTGGGCTCACTATTGAAGCCCGAATTCGAACTTAGTGCATTTCAGGCAAATTTCTTAAAAAATCTTCTTTTCCAGATTCAGCAGGCAGAATCTTTTGATATTTGGAATGCAACATTGTGGGGTGGATCTGATTCATGTTTGTTCAAATCGGCCCCCTGGGTTTATATTTTGGCTCAGTATAGGAGCCCAAATTTGAACTTAGTGCATTTCAGGCAAATTTCTTTGAAAATCTTCTTAAGATCCTGCAGGCAGAATCTTTTGATATTGGGTATGCACCATGCTTAGGGGGCTGTGATACAAGTTTCTTCAAGCCAAGTCCCTGGGTTCATTTGTGGGCTCACTTTGGTAGTCTGAATTATAACTTGGTTCAAAATGAGGAATTTTCTTTAAAAATCTTCTTCAGATCCAGCAGTCGGAATGTTTTGATATTTGGTATGCAGCATCTTTAGGGGGTGAGATTCAAGTTTGTTCAAGCCATGTGCCTAGGTCCATATTTGGACTCACTGTGGTAGCTCGAATTGTAACTTAGTTCAAAATGAGGAATTTTTTTTAAAAATCTTCTTCAGATCCAGCAGTCAGAATGTTTTGATATTTGGTATGCAGCATCCTTAGGGGGTGAGATTCAGGTTTGTTCAAGCCATGTCCCTAAGTCCATATTTGGACTCACTGTTGGAGCTCGAATTGTAACTTAGTTCAAAATGAGGAATTTTCTTTGAAAATCTTCTTCTCCAGATCTAGCAGGCAGAATCTTTTGATATTTGGTATGCAACATTGTGGGGTGGATCTGATTCAAGGTTGTTCAAATCGGCTCCCTAGATTCATATTCAGGTTCACTATAGAAGCTCGCATTCGAACTTAGTGCATTTCAGACAAATTTCTTCAAAAATCTTCTTCTCCAGATCCAGGAGGCAGAATCTTTTGATATTTGGTAAGCAACATTGTGAGGTGGATCTGATTCAAGTTTGTTCAAATCGGCCCCCCCTGGGTTTATATTTGGGCTCAGTATAGAAGCTCGAATTCGAACTTAGTGCATTTCAGGCAAATTTCTTCAAAAATCTTCTTCTCCAGATCCAGCAGGCAGAATCTTTTGATATTTGGTATTCAACATTGTGGGGTGGATCTGATTCAAGTTTGTTCAAATCGGCTCCCTAGATTCATATTCGGGTTCACTATAGACGCACGAATTCGAACTTAGTGCATTTCAGCCAAATTTCTTCAAAAATCTTCTTCTCCAGATTCAGCAGGCAGAATCTTTTGATATTTGGTATGCAACATTGCGGGGTAGATCTGATTCAAGTTTGTTCAAATTGGCCCCCTGGGTTTATATTTGGGCTCAGTATAGGAGCCCAAATTTGAACTTAGTGCATTTCAGGCAAATTTCTTTGAAAATCTTCTTCTTAAGATCCAGCAGGCAGAATCTTTTGATATTGGGTATGCACCATGCTTGGGGGGGGGGGGGGGAGATTCAAATTTGTTCAAGCCAAGTCCCTGGGTTCATATGTGGGCTCACTGTGGTAGCCCGAATTATAACTTGGTTCAAAATGAGGAATTTTCTTTAAAAATCTTCTTCAGGTCCAGCAGTCGGAATGTTTTGATATTTGGTGGGCAGCTTCCTTAGGGGGGTGAGATTCAAGTTTGTTAAACCCAAGTCCCTGAGTTCATATATGGGCTCCCTGTGAGAGCCTGAATTATAACTTAGTTCAATATGAGGAATATTCTTTAAAAATCTTCTTTTTTTTTTAGATCCACTGATCAGAATCTTTGGATATTTGGTGTAAGCTTTTCTTAGGAGGAGCAGATGGTACCTGTTGAAATAAATTCTCTGGGTTGATATTTAGGCTACCATGTCAGGTGAGCGCCCTCAGGCTCCTTGGGGCCTTTTGTTTTACTCCACTCCAGTGCTGGAAATGAACAAAATTGACGGGTGGAGTTTTAAGCTCCCATGAAATAAGGGACGGGAGTAAATTGCACTCATAAATGTTACTATACAAATTTTCGAGGGAATACTGTCACCAAGCACCAGAAACCTTAACCCTTTGAACTCTAGTGGTATATTCCATGCCAGTTCAATGGCTGCAATTAGAAGAGTCCGTATTCATTATTTGGGGGAGACCAATCAATATTTTCAACATGCAGCCTCGGGGCTGCACGTTGAAAATATTGATTTGTCTACCTCACACATTTACTGAACAGCCATTCTATTTAATGATGTCATGACATATTATGTTCCTGGCCTGAAAAATGGGCACTGGAGTTCAAGGGGTTAAATTATAAGGAATTGCTGAAGTATGACTCAATTTGCAACTGGCCACAGAGTGCTGGTTTCTCAAAACAACACACATTTATATGCCGGCACAGCATATTAGAGCTCCACAATATTTTTCAGCAAGTGCATTTTTTAGCTCCTGGAAAATAGAAAACATGGGTGCTTATGGGAGCAATTGCTCTCGCACCGGTCTCATTTCCAGCAAGGCCACTCGCCCCCAGGGCTTATTCCCAGGTCAGAACATTAATTTACAAGTAGAATGATTGTAGAGAGGAGTGATTACACATATTGTTTTAAATCGGCAGAATGTGTTGCATGTATAATAATTTGTGTACGTATGCTTAACAGCAGAAGTGTGGGAAACCCATCATTACTCTCAAGAGCAGGCACCACATATTAAAGGCTTCAAATCTGTGGATGTGCATCATATCTTTGAGGCAAAGTTAATTAAACAGTTTGTTCGGATTTGTGGTGTTAAACCTTTTGGGACTCAATCCCATAAATAGTAAAGAGGTGAATAGTACTGAAGACATGTTAACAATTTCTGACAACCAAAAATAATTTATCACTCAACCAGTTAACCCTTTACCCAATGTAATATCGAAACTGGCCAATGCTTTTTAGCTCTGCTTGACAAAGTCAAGCTGAGCAATTGCCATCACTTCTCATCCGTCGGCATTCGTGCGTCCACAATTTCCTTTGGCACACCTCACAGGTCGCTTTGAAACGTGGTATGCTTGTCTGGGGTGACCTCTAGATGGGAGCTATCGATTTTCTTCCAATTCTGTTAAAAAATGTTGCAGCGGCCGGTGTTCTTAGAACTAAGTTTAGTCAGACATCAATACTTCCCTTTTGCACACCCTTCAGGACACATTTATGATTGGTTTGCTTTGAAACCTGGCATGCTTGTTTGGGGAGACCTCTAGATAAGAGATATCAATTTTCTTCCATTTCCGTCAAAAAATGTTGCCACGGCCAACGTTCTAAGAACTTAGTTTGGTCAGACCTCAATATTTCCCTTTGGCACACCCTACAGGGCACATTTATGATTGGATTGCTTTGAGACCTGGCATGCTTGTTTGGGGAGACCTCTAGATGGTAACTATCGATTTTCTTCCATTTCCATCAAAAAATTTTGCCACGGCCAACATTCTTCGTACTTAGTTTAGTCAGACCTCAATATTTCCCTTTGGCACACCCTACAGGGCACATTTATGATTGGATTGCTTTGAAACCTGGCATGCTTGTTTGGGATCACCTCTAGATGGGAGCTGTTGATTTTCTTCCATTTCCGTCTGTCAAAACATGTTTCTGCTGGCAACAATCTTTAAACTTAGTTTAGTCAGGCATCAATATATTCCTTTGGCATGCCCAACAGGGCACATTTATGATCAGATCAGTTTGAAACTTTGTATGCTTGTTTGGGGTTACGTCTAGATGGGAGCTATTTATTTTCTTCAATTTCTGTCAAAAAAATTGTTGCCACTGGCAATGACCTTCGATGAACTTACAAAAACTTAGTGCAGTTAAGCATCAATATTTCCCTTTGACACACCATGCAGGGCACATTTATGATAGAATCGCTTGCAAACTTGGTGTGCTTGTGTGGGGTGACATCTATATAGGAACTGTCGATTTTCTTCCATTTCTGTCAATAAATGTTGTCGATGACCTTTGAACTTAGTTTAGTCAGACCTCAATATTTCCCTTTAACACACCCTTCAGGGCACATTTATGATCGGATCACTTTGAAACTTGGTATGTGTGTTCAGGGTGACCTCTAGATGTGAACTATTGCTTTTTTTCATTTCCATAAATAATTAATGTCGTTCTCACCAGCCTTTGAACTTACTGCATTTGTGCATCAACTTATCCCTTTTACCCTCTCTGCAGGGTTTATTTATGAATTTCCATAAAAAACCCCATTGCCACAAGCAACGACCTTCTACTTAGTACATTTGTACATTAACATCTTCCTTTGGCATGCCTCCGAGGGCACATTCATTATCAGGTTGTTTTGAAACTTTGTATGCTTATGCAGGGTGACAAAGACAGGAGCTATTGATTTTATTTTCATTTCCATCAAAAACTGTTGCTCTTAGCAACAGTCTTTGAATTTATTGTATTTGTGCATCAACATTCTCCTTTAACATGGCTTACGGGCCACATTTATCATAGGATTGTTTTTGAACTGGGTGTGCTCATTAGGCAAGACCTTTAGATAAGAGCTATTGATTGGCATTCATTTCTGTGAAAAAAGTTGCCATTTACAAATAACCTCTGAACATACTGCATTTGTGTATCAACATTCTTCCTTTAGCCAGTCTTACAGTTTACATTTGAAAATGCATGGATTATTCTGACGTGCACACACAATGCTGTTATGTTGAAATTTCGTCAAATAACATTGGTACCAATTATCTTCAATTTTGCCATTTCATTTATAACTTACCACGTTCAAGTTTGTCAAGTTGAGCTACAGTGTCATTGACACTTACATTTAAAAAATCGCCTTACACGCGGCTCGAGCTAGAGGCCGTATTTATGAACCGATCTTTACAAAACTTCTTGGGTACCTTTGTTATCACTGTGAGACGAGAACAAGTGTTTTGGGGTTCGGTCCGAAATTTAAGACTGCTTCTTGCAGCCATTTTGTACCAAATTAGGTGCAATCAGATTTTTGCTCAGATTTGAATAATTTTCTGTGTGAATCTTTAGTACCATGGGATACATCACATATAATACAGGTTTTTTTCTCGTGCATAAATTATGCCAATTAGACTAACTTTGATCTATTTAATGTTACTTTCAGTACTGTAGCTGCAAATGCCAATAATGGCTTGGGCAAGAGGCTGTATTTATGAACCGATCTTCATAAAACTTCTTGGGTACCTTTGTTATCACCTTGGGACGAGAACGAGTGTTTTTGGGTGCAGTCTGAAATTCAAGATGGCTGCCAGTGGCCATTTTGTACCAAAATTAGGTCCAATCAGTTTTTTGTACACAACTTCTATACGGCTCAGGCGAGAGGCCGTATTTATGAACCGATCTTTACGAAACTTCTTTGGTACCTTTGTTATCACCGTGGGACAAGAACGAGTGTTTTTAGGCAGGTCCAAAATTCAGGATGGCTGCCAGCAGCCTTTTTGTACCCAAATTAGTGCAATCAGTTTTTTATGTGTTCCCATACCATGTATGGTACACATAATGCCAACATCCAGGGTGGCCATCCGTCATTCGTCCATCGTTTGTTGTCCGTCCTGCGTCCTTATCCCTCCCTATGGCATTCGATAACTTGAAAAATATTGCTTGGATTGTCAAGTTACTTTATATTTGTGTTCAGGTTACTGATGTACCGAGCTGTATAGTTTTTGGTGTAAATCTGATAATTTGATCCTGAGATATTAACTCTTTGTCCTTCAAATTAAGAATTCTTCCAATCCCTTTGGCATGAGATAACTTGAAAAATATTGCTTGGATTGTCAAGTTACTTTTTATTTGTTTTCAGGTTACTGATGTGCCGAACTATATAGTTTTTGGTGTAAATCTGATAATTTGATCTTGAAATATTAACCCTTTATTCTTCAAATTGAAAATTCCTCCAGTCCCTCCCTTTGGAATTTGATAACTTGAAAAATATTGGTTGGATTGTCAAGTTACTTTATATTTGTGTTCACGTTACTGATGTGCCGAGCTGTATAGTTTTTGGTGTAAATCTGATAATTTGATCTTGAAATATTAACCCTTTGTCCTTCAAATTGAAAATTCCTCCAATCCCTATGGCATGAGATAACTCAAAAAATATCAATCTAATTGTCATGTTACTTTATATATATCTTCAGACTACTGATGTTATGAGCTGTACAGTTTTTGGTGTCAATCTGTTATTTTGATGCTGAGATATTAACCCTTTATCCTTCAAATTGAAAATTCCTCCAATCCCTTTAGCATGAGATAACTCAAAAAATATAAATCTGATTGTCATTTTACTTACTATATGTGTTCAGGTTACTGATGTGCCGAGCTGTATAGTTTTTGATGTAAATCTGATCATTTGATCCTGTGATATTAACCCTTTATCCTTCAAATTGAGAACCCCTCCAATCCATTTCTTAGCCATGCGATTACTTGAAAAATATTAATCCAATTATCAGGTTACTTTATATATGTATTCAGGTTACTGATGTGCTGTGCTGTATTGTTTTTTATGTAAATCTAATAATTTGATCCGGAGATATTAACCATTTATCCATCAAATTAAGCACTCCTCCAATCCATTGGTATGTGTACCCATACCATGTATGGCATACTTAATGTTGCATCTGGGGTGGCCCTCCTTCATACAGCTTTCTACTAGTTGTGCATATGGGTACACATCTGACATACATAATCGGCTGTTTTTGTACAGAACTTCTGTATGAAAGTTCTGATTTGAATAAATTTTTGTAGGAATGTTTACTAACATGGAATACATCACATATAATACAGGTTTTTTTCTCGTGCAGAAATTATGCAAATTAGATGAACTTTGATTTGTTCAGTACTACTTATACACAGTAAGTGCTCATGTCATTACAGCTCGGGCTAGAGGCTCTATTTATGAACTGATCTTCACGAAACTTCTTGGGGTACCTTTGTTATCACCTTGTGACAGGAACAAGTATTTTGGTGTGCCTTTGTTTTCACTGTGCTATGAGAACAAATTTTTGGGGGTTCAAGCAGACCCACTCTGGGACTCAAAGATTTCTGTTCTAGTTTAGCATCTAACTGTCACCCTACTTTTACAATACTTTACCTATAGATTTGTTACAGGCTACGGTCAGCATTTATGTACAGACCGTTACAATACTTTACATGTATCTTTGTTATCAGGTCATTACCTAGATGTTTGTCATTGCTGTGTCACATACTATACATGTACATGTCTTAAACCTGTTGAGCTACAGTGTCATTGACACTTTGATCATTTTTGGTCTCAAAAACCTCGGTTATGACCCCTCTTTGGAACAAGCTCATCAAGCTTGATTCAGTGAGGGGTCATAATCTGTTTTTGAGACAAAAAGTGAAAAAAATTAGTTATTCAAGAATTTTGTTTGGAAGTGTCGTTTTCTTTTCATGTTGGGCAAAGGGTTAAGCTTTGTTATATGTGACCTTTATTATAGGTACAATTGGAAAGAGATTTGCCAATATTAAGGTAGAAAATAATGAGGAGAACCGCAGAAAATACAGAGAGTTGTTATTTGCAGCTGGAAAAGAACTTGGCGATCACATCAGTGGTGTTATTCTGTTCGATGAAACCTTTCGCCAAAAAACTAAGGATGGTGTTCCATTTACAAAAGTACTGCAAGATTGTGGAGTCATTCCCGGAATCAAAGTAGATAAAGGTGTTGTTCCTCTTCTTGGAACTGACAATGAATGTACAACTCAAGGTATGCATGAAGATAAGTAAATTTAACCCTTTACCTAATGCAATGGGGAAAAAGTGGTCTTCACTATTTACTACAAAACTTGCCTTGAAATTTCGGGGAGAGCTGTAGTGATCAATCTTCACCTATCCATCTGTCTCAGTTCATTATCACATGACTTCTCAAAACTCCTGAACCAATTTCAATGAAATTTGAGGTGATTGTTTGTAATGACATTGCATGTTGAATTATTCATTTTGTTCATTCAAACTGCATTACCCCATAGAGAAGGTGTGCAGGAAAAAATGCCCCAAATTTAAAAAAAAAATCTTTGGTTCAAAGACTGAATAATTAGTACTGAGTTTCCTTTTGAAGGGTACAATAAAATTTGTTACAGCACCTTAACCTATGCCTTAACTACTTATCTGAACACAGGTGCACTTCACATATACATTGCTTTCATAATGTCTCCCTCACCTTGAAAAAGTCACTGTTGCTGACACCTAGTTGAGCTGACAATCTATCATTTCGAAAATATTGCTCTCAGCATGCCAAAATACATATCTGTTTGAATTAACCCCCTTGAATCAAATATTTTCTTTCAAAATTTGTGAGCTACATCTTAACTGAACAGAAAAAGCCCAATAGAACTGAGAAAAAAACCCATAATTTCACGTAAATTACCTGAATCTGCTCTTGTAAAGGATCACCCGTTTGAATTTCCGACTTGTCTTCTTCTGATTTTTCACTTGTGGCAGGTGTCAACATGATAAGGCGAACAAACATCAAATTTTTACCAAATTTGTCCTGCGCCTATAATTTCTTTGGCTGCTACAACTCTACCCCCAGCATCTCTAATGCGAACCTGTTAGTCTGCAACACCGTATTCCGGTACCTCCTGGGACAACAGAATGTTACTTTTTGCTTGGGTTGATTGCTGACAAGTATTGTTGACATACAATGCCAACAAACTGCCTGACTTTACATTGTCCTACCTCTTTTTAGTTTTCCAAGATTGTGACCTCTGATGATGTACATTAAAAACAAAATAGTGATTGCTAAATGCAAATACACAAAATAGAGTCCTGCCACATATGTTGAGGATTTACACTGATCGCATGTGGTAATTGTTTCTGTTGCCATTTTTTGCTACTTTGAGGGGAGCACAAAAACTGGGATCCACACCATAATGGTTTTGTTATATCAGTGGGAATCGATTCTCACACGGAAAACAATTCAAATCAACTTTGATTCTTGTCACAGATTCTGAAAGTGTCCCACAGGGCATGTAGAATTCTACTGCTGTATGCTTTGCTCCCTCATTATTAGATAATTTCACTACAAACTGCTGCAAGGTTTCTGTAACTTCCCTCAGCAACACACCAAAAGCATGTGTTTGAAGATGTAGGCCTTCATGGTATTCAGATTTCAATACCAGTGACATTATTGAAAACCATATCATGATATCTCGGCAAACCTTACAGTTTAAAAGCAGGTGACTCCACAAGTCCACATGGCATTTTGTGATTTACACATTATCAGTCTGAAAAACTAATTCCCAGAATGTGTTATACACCGCGATTGATATTTACTTTTTCTTTTTGGAACCTCTTGAGGTTAATTCATAGATTGGATTTACTTATAAAAGGAAAAAATATTTTCAAATTAATGATGGACATTTGGTGATATTTATTTTATTCACTGAATTCACTGTGAATTCTGAATCATGGTATTATGCATTTAAAATAAAATATTGTTACTCATGATAAACCAGTATTAATTTTGCATGGACAATATGCAGCTCGTCAGGTTTTCAGTATCGGTATAACCAATATATCGAAATACTGTGAAGCCCTAGAAAGACACGAAACTTTCCAAAAGTTGAAGGAGAAACCCCAGTACACAAATAAACATCACTGCCAGCTAATTCTTTGTAGTTACCTGGCTTTCTTCTCACATTTCACTCCAGTCTCAAGTCAGTAAAACCCATCTAAACTGGACATCATTAAGTATTCTGAAAATGAATCGACAGTGCATGGTAGATACAGGGATGGGGAGAGGCCTTAAACCAAAGTAAATCAATTTATTATTCACCATATAGTTGCATCTAAGTACTTAATTCTATGAACTGCACCTCAGAAAAAATAAGCGTCACTTGTCTTTTTAAAATTTCCTGGATGCCATAGGATTGAGAAAGGACGCTGGTTTTGTTTACATTGGCATGGCGGGGGTTCGAACCCACACCAAGAGAGTTTCCTTTGGCACCAACTGCATAGCAAAACTATACTGAACCACGCACACCACTCCGCCACCGACATATTCCAGGAAACTCTCGGCATGGGTTCGAAGCCCCACCATGCCAATGTAAATCATTTTATATCGCACAAACTGCAGAAGCACGCATCCATTACATCATTTTGGGACCAAAACATTTTGTTTGGCTAAAAAATATTCAGGTTGGCTAAAAATATGGCTCAACACAATTTTGGATCCATGTGAACACCGTACAGGACCATAAACTCCAATAAATAATAATAATATGAGATCTGTATTTTATTAGGGAATATGTTGCGGTTGCAATCACAAGGCCATAATAGTACCAGGCCCTAACATTTCAGAAATTAGCATGCAAAACCTCATTCATTATTTTCTAGGATGTCAGCTAGGTGACCAAGTTGGTTGTTCCCCAGACATTCAGCATGGTTGTCAGGTTGGTTATGCAACATGGTTATCCATGAGATTAAGGAGTTAACCAAAGAAAATAAGGTTAAATTGTTTCCTGTTTGAATAATACCTGTAGCTATTGTCACAGTATGTTTTGTGAGTAAAGTGATAAAAAGAGACCAATGATAATAGATCGGAATTTTCTATGGAATATTCAGTAACCCCCCCAGCCCCCCCCCCAGCCCCCCCCACCCCCCCCCCCCCCCACACACGCATGCACGCACGCACGCACGCACGCACGTATGCATGTGCTCGCACCCACGCACGCACACACACACACACACACACACACACACACACACACACACACACAGAGACACACACACACACACTTAAAAATCAGTGAAAGCCAATCAATAGGGCTTCATCTAATTTGTTTGGACGACAGAAACTGAGTTGTGAAAACAAACTTTGGACACTCAGGTTGAAAAGAATTATCTTGATGAGTGACATTTGTCAGCTTGTCACCAAATTTAATTATGTACTGAGCTGTGAAAAACACCCCAGCCCACATATGGATATATACCAGGCATGTCCTCCCCAAGTTGGAATCATTTTCCTCAAAGTCTCCTTGAAGAAGCCAAAACAAGCGAAACGCGTCGAGACAGACGGATTACTTTCTACCTTTGCTGAAGACTGCAACCAATCCAGGTATCTTCTTTAATAGGTAATATCTAATTTTCCAATTTTATTTATTTCATCACTTTCATATTTTATTTATACTTAATTCAACTACTTTCTTTAACAATGGCAAGAAAAGGGCAGAGGCATCAGAGGCAGAGAGTTGCCCAGTCCGGAACTGGCCAGGAACAATCGTTCCAGGCTTATTCTAGGCCGGTTAAGGCTTTATTTCAGGTGCTTCAATGTTTGCACCACATTGGGCTATTAGAGCACCATTTGGCAAATCGGGATTTCCCGAAACAGCTGGAGAAGAAAGTGGATGAGTTAGGTGGCTTTCTAAAGCCAGCTCTTCCCACCCCACACATTTTTTCTGTTTTTCGACAGATTAGTGTGGGATGGGCCAATCAAACGTTAAATGCTTTAGTTGAGCATTATAAGGTAAATTTAAACCAGTTGAAGTCTAAGATAACTTTGGCTATACGACCACCTCCTGGACTCGAAAAAATAGACTTCAACAGCGCTTCGGCGCGTGCCTTGATCTGGGCTAAAAAGAACTTTAAAAATAAGTTGACAGATAAGACGATTTCGGCCTATGAGTCTTACATTTCGGAACTTCGCCCAGCGTCTGGAGTAAGGAACAATACGGGAGGGAGCAAGCAAACTCCGGCCCGTGTTGTCCCTCTACCCCAACGCGAAAAGCAAAATAAGAAAAGATCAAGGCAAAGCACTTCTCCCTCTTCTTTTCCTTCTACTTCTTCTTTCTCTCAGAGTAAGCGGCTGAATTTGCAAACATCTCCGGTCCATATTGTGACTGAAGATGCTCGCAAATTGAGTAACGCTGTCTCGCCTCGTCTTGCTCCTCTACCTCCTACTCCTCCTCAGCCTTTCTTCTCTGGTTCTCCTAGTGCTCTCACTAGAACTCCTCCTCCTCCTTCTGTTTCTTCTCCTGCTTTTGTTTCCTCTCCCCCTTCTCCTGCCTCTAGTGTGGTTCAACCAGGTATATCGTACTCAGAGAAAGTCAAATCACCGAGCCGCAACTCGGGCCGCTCATTTGATTCTAAATTCTCCCAGTTTCAGCATAAAAGCGGAGTTAATTTTGACAAAAGGAATTGGCGCCTCCCCGATGTTTGTAAAAACATCCTTATGATTGGAAGTTCAAATTTAGGACGCATTGATCGAAATCCCCATCCGGACATCCAGGTGGAGTGTTACCCCGGCGCCAAATTCAATCATCTGCGCTCTATGTTTAAAGGGCACAGGGGCCAGTCCAGTCCCCAAAAAATATTATTAAATATTGGCGTGAATTCTCGAAACGATAATTCTGATCTCGTAGTTAAGCAGTTGCGGAATATGCTTAGCGATATCAGGGTCAAGTTTAGATCAGCAAAAATTTATTTCGCTGAACTAAACTTTTCGCAAAAACTCCCTCAGGCTGAGAGGAGAACCCTGAGCATCATCAACGAAACCATTCGGAAAGTGAAGGACGTTAACGTGATACCAAAAATTGATGACGCAAAGTTTGATGTTGCTCAGGATTTAATCCATTGGACCACGAGAACCGCCAATATTATGTACGATCACTGGTTGAACCACCTAAATTCAAACTAAGTAAAGGCAAAGGTAACAGCCGCCTAACAGATGTGGGATTAGGAACTAATGTGGTTAACCTGTCTGGCACCAATGACCTAACAACCCAAGAGAAATCTCTTTTAGATCGCGGTTTAACTTTTGTACCAACACCAAAGCCTAAAACTGATAACCAAACAAATTTACCATCATACAACTGTAATTTTCTTAGGCAAATGAAATTAGCCGACCGCTTTAGAAACTCCAGCGGTCGGAAACTTCCTTTTACAGAATCATCTGGTTGGTCACCTCCAGATAGTGAAGTAGATCCCGAAATTATTGAGGCTAGCAAACGAATCATCAAAAAGGTGTTCAGCATGAACATACTCTCCGATAAAGACAATTTAACAGCTGGTGAACGGAGAGCCCTCACGAAACTTCGAAAAAATAAGAAATTAGTAATTAAACCAGCCGACAAAGGTGGGTCGGTAGTTGTTCTATCTCGGGATAATTATATAAAGGAAGCCATGAGACAACTCAGCAATACTAAACATTATAAGAAAATAGATTCACTTATTTGGCCTAGTAATATCGAAAAATTCAATAAGATCTTAAAATTTCTCCTCGACGAAGGTCACATTACCAAAAAACAATTGAAATATTTAACAGCTAAGCTCAGTGCTCAAACAAGACAATTTTATATCCTACCAAAGATCCACAAGGACCGTTCTTCATGGACGGATGACTTAACTCCACCCGGGAGGCCAATTGTATCAGATTGTAATTCGGAATCTTATGCGATCTCGGAATTAATTGATTATCATCTGAAACCTATAGCAAATAGACATCCGAGCTATCTAAAAAATACACAGGATTTCCTGTCAAAAATTTCGAAATTGAAAATATCGAAAAATGCAATTCTGGCTACTTTGGATATCGACAGTATGTATACCAACATTGATATTGATAAAGGTGTTAAATCAGTTAAAAATGCATTTGAAAAATATCCGGATGCGAAACGCCCGGATGAACAAATTTTGGATCTTTTAGAGCTGAGCTTAAAAGGTAATGACTTTCAATTCAATGGAGAATATTTTCTACAAATAATGGGTTGTCCTATGGACAAAAGATTCAGTCCTAATTTTGCAAGCATTTATGTAGCGGAATGGGAGGAAAATGCCTTAAGCAAATGTGCAAAGCATTCTCTCGTATATCTCAGGTACTTAGATGACATTTTTATTATTTGGGAACATTCAAAAGAAGATTTTGATGAATTTTTAGAAATTTTGAACAATCACGATCCAAATATTAAATTGAAAGCTACTATCAGTGAAAATTCTGTTGATTTTCTCGATGTGACCGTGTATAAAGGCAAGCAATTTCAAGCGTCCGGTCATTTAGATTATAAAGTGTATTTTAAACCAACTGATTCACATCAATTGTTGCACACAAAATCATTTCATCCTCAACATACATTTAAAGGTATCATCAAATCACAACTCATTCGTTTCCACCGCAATTCAAGTGATAAGGTAAATTTCAATGAGGCTTGTTCTACTCTATTTGGCGCCCTCAGATCGAGAGGGTACTCGCTGCGCCTCTTGCGTAGCCTGAAATCCCAAACCCTGAAAAAGCTCGGAAAGTCCAGCTGAAACTACCGATTTCGAACCACTGAAGATTGAACACAACAGACCGTTGCAGAATGGTAGTGGCGCGGTATTTAATTGCAAAAAGCCTCGTTGTAGACTGCATACTTTTATGCCTGATCAGAAAGAGGAATTTTCCTCCGAACAAACGAAAAATCATTATCAGATCCGTAACCCCCTCCATTGTGATTCACCAAACATTATTTACCTTATCACTTGTAAGCGATGTCGGAAACAGTATGTTGGTCAAAGTCAAAATCCTTTTTGAGAAGGTGCTACTAGACACAAACAGGATATAAAACATAATGCTGATGCCCCAGTAGCACAACATTTTAACCTTCCTGGCCATTCTTTGGATGATTTCGAAATCCATCCTATTGAACAACCACCAATTAAAGACACATTAGAAGAAACTGATGAATTTAGAAAAAAACGTGAAGCTTTTTGGATCAATACGCTTCAAACCCTCTGGCCATTTGGTATGAACATATCAGAGGGCGAATGCGAAAGGAGGTCCATCATTCCTTTCACTTTAACGTACAACAGAATGAATATCGAAATAGCAAAAATGTTAAAAGATGAATTCAATTTTACCAATGCTAAATTAAATGAACCTTTGAATCTTCGACCTGTCATCGCCTATAAGAAAAACAAAAGCTTGCGTAACATCCTTGTAAGGACTAAATTAGAGCCCATCAATGAATAACATCAATTTTTGCCAGTCAGTTTAACCAGTTCCTAAGCTCATCACTTAGTTTAAATCAATTTTATGTAATTTTTTGTCATGTTTGAAACCCATCAGGGTTCAGTAAATGAAAACAATTTTTCGGCGGCATATTAAAAGAAAAAAACGTTTCAGTAGGAAATGTCTGTGCCAGTGCGATTTTTTAACCTCAAACACACACACAGTCTTGTTTTCCCTACATACCGAGGTACCCCATTGTTTGTCCTTTGTGTGGACTAACGGTTTCTACCTCGTTTTGTCGGTACAGTTCTGGGAAAACAACCGAGGTAAAGGGTTTCTTTTGTACCTCGGTAAGGCGAAACACGCAAACTCTTTTGTCTAGTTACCTCGTCAAGTTGGTAAGACAAACCCAGACACACACACACACACACACACACACACACACACACACACACACACACACACACACACACACACACACACACACACACACACACACACACACACACACACACACCACCACCACCACCACCACCACCAAAAACTAATGGTGAAGACTGCCTGATGGTTGCAGGTACAAGAATCTGGCTTGGCATTCTCAAGGAGGGCTGCCCTTCTAGAGCCTTCACAAATATTTTTAGGATGGCTATTTTTAGTCCTCCTGCATCTAACCAAATAAACACATCACAGATTGTTTTGTAGTACTACTATTTTATGTGCACAATTTCTATGGCTCACTATCCATATGACAAAAAGGAATATATAATTTGCTTAAAAATAAAACTCTACTGCACCACTGGACTTCATGTTCAAACATTGTCACATTCATGGTACTGGTGGTATGTGACTCTCTGGTAATGCCGCCAGTTGGATGTAGAATAATATTTGAACATTCTTGGGGCAAGTACAATTCTACCTTAAGATGCTGTTCACACCTCCCTAGAAATACTGCCAGGGATAGATGTTGTCAATTTTGTTATTCTTACACTTAACTGTATGAAGCAAGACTTCCTTAAACATTACATGTAGGAGGGCAATTTTTAGCCTTCCTGTATTTTCCAAAATGCCAGGCTTGGAGAATGTGAGTACTGAGGGAAATTGCAGTAAATGGGAAATGGATTATCACTCAAACACTTATGGAGTTGAGTTTTGATCTTGCAAACTCCTGTCCTGTCCCCAGTGGATACCCTGCTTAATAGGACTTGATCAGAGATAAATGAATCACAGATACACAGAATGACACATGCATGTGAATGGGTTAATTGATATGGCACAAGTGCTATATCGATTAACCCATTCACATGTGTGTCGTTCTGTGTTTATTACACACCTTTATGTCTATAAAAATAATTATTAGAAGGACACTCTGCAATTCACTTGACATCAACAAAAATAACACATTTTATCGCCAACCAAATATTCGAGGAGCTGAACCTGTGTTACCATTTTTAGCTATTGTTAGCGATTCAGATTGTAATTGCAGTGCACAATTTGTAGAAAATTCCAATGAAATTTCGCTTCTACTTAAAAATAGCCAGTCAACAATTTCTGTTCCTCACATGTGTGCAGAATGGATTTTCATTTTCCGCATGGTTTAGTATTGCTGTAGATGGGGATTTCACAGAACAGGCATGTAATAAACCATGTTACTTCATAATTAAAATTTCCCTTAGACGCTAAATTTGAACTCCAGTTCTTCAAAGGGACAAAATGTATAGCTGTCATAGACAGTGAGACAATGGAGCTAAACGCTCTCAAAAATAAGTCTAGAGTTACTAGTTAGGAACATGAAAGAGCTAAAATTTATTAACTCATCAGAAATGGTCAGAAAATGAAGTATAAGATTGAAAATGTTTGTGAATTTATTTGAGATATAGTGCAAAAACTTCCAACTTATTTATGTTATTAGGTCTTGATGACTTAGAGAAAAGATGTAAAGAATACAAAGCTGGTGGTTGTGGCTTTGCTAAATGGAGATGTGTATTGAAAATACAGAAAGAAACACCCACTTATCAGGCTATGATGGAAAATGCCAATGTATTAGCAAGATATGCAATGATATGTCAACAAGTAAGTCTAGTCCTTAAAACCTCCACTTTTTAGCGCATGTTAGTGAAGTGCAATGTAAGCATTACTGATCACTTTCTGGCAGTCATCCATCCATCCATCAGTCCATCCATCCTTTTGTTTATTGATTAATCAAAAACTACTGGACCAAACTGGACCAAATTGAACCAAATTTGGTACTTTTGTTTTCTATATTTGTCAGTTCAAGTTTGTTTAAATAAAGTTTCTCTGGCAATATTGGGGTGGCTTTTCTAGGGAAGAGTAATATTCATAGCACTGCCCAATCTTGTTATTTTAGAACTGATTGGCCTATTTGATCAAAATTAGGCATGCCATATTATTGAGGGGCAAGTATTTGATTCATACCAAGAATATTTCTGCATATCCATTAGGAACTCTGTGGCTAACAACAGAAAAAATATTCAGACACTCATATTTTCTAAACTTCATTGGGTATATATTTTTATGTGTAACCATACTATGTATGGTACACATAAAGCCGGCATCCAGGGATGCCATCCATCGTTCGTCCATCCTTTGTCCATCTGTCTGTCCGTCCATCCATCCATCCGTCCGTCCACCCATCTGTCATTTGATCCCGAGATATTAACCCTTTATCCTTCAAATTGAAAATTCCTCCAATCCCTTTGGCATTCGATAACTTGAAAAATACTGCTTGGATTGTCAAGTTACTTTATATTTGTATTCAGGTTACTGATGTGCCGAACCCTTTATCCTTCAAATTGAAAGTTCCTCCAATCCCTTTAGCATTCGATAACTTGAAAAGTGTTGCTTGGATTGTCAAGTTACTTTATATTTGTGTTCAGGTTACTGATGTACCGAGCTGTGTAGTTTTTGGTGTAAATCTGTTATTTTGATCGGAGATATTAACCCTTTATTCTTCAAAGTGAAAATTCCTCCAATCCCTTTGGCATTCGATAACTTGAAAAATATTGTTTGGATTGTCTAGTTACTTTGTAATTGTGTTCAGGTTACTGATATGCCGAGCTGTATAGTTTTTGGTGTAAATCTGATAATTTGATCCTGTGATATTAACCCTTTATCCTTCAAATTGAGAACTCCTCCAATCCATTTCTTCGGCATGCGATAACTCAAAAAATATCAATCCGATTATCATGTTACTTCATATATGTGTTCAGGTTACTGATGTGCTGTTCTATATAGTTTTTTATGTAAATCTAATAATTTCATCCGGAGATATTAACCCTCTATCCATCAGATTAGGCACTCCTCCAATCCATTTCTATATGTACCCATACCATGTATGGTGTACATAATGTCGGCATCCATGGTGGCCCTCCATCATACAGCCTTCTACTAGTTGCGCGTATGGGTACACATCTGACGATTCATCGGCCTATTTTTTATACCATGATTACCTATTCTACTATATAAAAAAGCTAATAACATAAATTTTAGCTTTACACACCAACCATGGTGAACACGCCAGCAATGGGATTTCAGTAGTTAAAATTTACACCTACAGTGAAACTACATCAAAGTTGACCTTTGGTGACCTTGCCTTGTCTGCAAACTTGTCTATATTTATCATTCGTTGCCTCATGAAGAGTGAAATGAAACAGTGAGGCAGTTATTTACGTTTTAAATAAGTTTACCTCATAAGATACCAAAAATCAGCAAACATACGCAGACATGCAGCTTTCTTGGAAACACTCGTTCTGTTTCCGTGCAGGACTTTTCATGAAGGGGCACTTAAAATACACTAAAAGCTTTCTGCCAAGACTAAAATTGTATTATTTATTATTGATGAAACAGTAATCATAACCAAGGAGTATGAATGTCATTTAACTCCTTGTCATAACAGTAACAACATTGCACTCATTTTTACAATCTCAGTTCATCCAGATTATTGAGCATGTGTATTGCCAACAGTTTCTGATTCATAATTACCAACACCGAATGCACCCAATTTCAGCGTGTTTGACAACAAAACAACATGAAGCCAAACACATGATACTGTATCACTAAAAGCAATAGCAAAATCACTTTTTCTTCACTGAAACTGGCGATGAGGGGAACATATCTTTGCTAAAATGTGAGATGTATTCTTCCAATTTCACAGTGCTATGTGCAGAACTAAGGAGAAGAGGTGTGTTCACGCTTTCTTTATAATCAAGCCATACAGACATTTCGTCCCAATCCATCAATACCCTTACCTTCCTGAACTGAATGCGACGTTTAGCTCCTAGACGATTTGCCCCTCCTGAATCAGAATATACAAAGAATTTTTAGCTCACCTGACTGAAAGTCAGTGTGAGCTTTTGCCATCACTTGGCGTCCGTCTTCCGTTCAGTATCGCAACTCGATCTTCTTCAAAACTACTAGTCCAAACCCAAACAAATTTCACGTACAATATTTTGGGGGCATCCTCTTTCCAGTTTGTTAAAATGAACTCGATGCCTCCACTGGGGTAGGGGTGATGCGCCCAAACCATTAATTACTCCTGAAATCTTATGAACCACCAGTCAGAATACTGTGATATTTGGTATGTAAGCTCCTTTGGTACTCAAGATCAAGTTTGTTCAAATAAATTTTCTCGGTCAGTATTTGGGCTCTCTACGGGAGGATTCCCATTTTGTGCCCTGCCCAAAATTTCTATTTTCTGAACCGAGAGGCCGATATGAACCAAATTTGCTATGAGGTATTATTGGGTCCTAAGTACTTGATTCATGCCCCCAAAAATTTCCTGTTGCCCTTTGGGAACCTCAGGAGCTAAAAATAGAAAAAATTCAAACGCCCATATCTCCAAAACTGAACGGCATTGAAACTTTTTTTTTTTTGGTGTGAAGCTTCCTCAGGACCAACAGAAAGCAGTGGTGAAAATAAATCACTATCGGTTTTGTCCTAAGGTACAGTTTCGGAACTTTTGAAAAAATGCTGAGTCAGCACTATTTAACACTGAAGGTAATGGGAAAAATATAAAATAATCTTCTCCCCAACACTCCTCCAAAACCTTTCATATTTCACATATAACATCTATGGAAGAGTGATTCACATGGTTGTTGAAATTTAACCCCTGGGTCCATATTTGGGCACTCTACAGGAGCCCAAATGCTCAAATTAGTGCAATATGAGGGATATTCTTTAAAAATCTTTTTCTCCAGATCTAACAGTTAGAATCTTTTGATATTTAGTATACAGCATCCTTCGGGAAGGAAGATTTAGGTTTGCCCATGACAAGTCCATGGGTTCATATTTGGGGCTCCCTATGGAGCCCAAATTGTAACTTTATTCAGTGTGAGGAATATTCTTTAAAAATCTTTTTCTTCAGATCCAGCAGTCAGAATCTTTTGATATTTGGTGTATATTATCCTTAGGGCGGTGTGATTCTAGTTTGTTCAGGGGGCATTTTTTTGTGGGAACCCCAGGAGCAAAAAATAGAAACAAATTCAAATACCCATAGCCTTCGCATTCCCCATCTATTCTCAACTCACAGAACACTTAAAAATTATATTTAGTATCCCAAATTATTAGGGCTTATACAAATTGTAACATTCTTCAATATGAGAAATGTTCTTTAAAAGTATCTTTGTTCAAATCCAGCAGTCAAAATCTTTTGATATTTGGTGTATATCATTCTTAGGGAGGTGTGATTCAAGTTTGTTCAGGGAGCATTTCTTTTCAACCTACTCACAATTGTTTACAATTGGCTGTAACATAAGTGCAAGCCCTACTTCGGAACTAACTCAAGGTTTTAGAATCTTTTCCAAAAGAGTTGGAAAAGTACTAGAGTGCAAAAGCACGAAAAAGATCGAAAAAAGGGTCGAGCGAGACCAGCGCTCGAAATTACAGGTACTCTCTCTGCACACCTCTTGCATTTACCGAGCGCATGTGCAACAACCATGACGTCAATTATTTTCCGCCATTGTACATGGTCGAAAATTTTTGTGACTCGTGCTAAATTATGCTGTTTATTCTTCGTGAACAACTTATTCTACATATTTAGTGTGCTAGTGGATTGTATCCTCTTATCAAGCTACCAAGCTACCAAGTTATTATTAATTAATGTTAATTTGTATTTTTATTGCTTGTCTCTTCACACTTTATCTTGTCTTTCCCCCACGTGTGAACACGACCTTCGTGCTGTTTTCCGTCGGCGGGAAGCTTGATTATTTTGATATAATGCCTAAGACTATTCCTTGTACCTCTTGCTTGCAGGTGAAGCATGTGGACGACTCTCATGCCACACGTGTCACTTGCAACAATTGCACTCAGGCCCAATCATGTGGTATTTGTGGGGTTTGGTCCTCTAAATTCTGGGCTTCTGTGAACAAGGTGGTTCTTTCCAGAGCTAGAACCCCTCGTTCTCGGGGTAAGGGTAGCCGTGCCGTAGCAGACATTTCTGCTGGTGCACGTGGTGACTCTGTCACACAGGATTCGGATTTGCCTTCTGTGGCAAGTTCCCCTGCAACTGTTGGCGGTGTTAGTTCAGTGATACCTGACGAAGAGACAGTGGTCTCTTTGTCTTCTGATGTCACTATTGAGGCGTCTGTTTTCGTTGAGAGCTTTTCCGAGGTCTGCTCGGTGACCCTCTCTGATCTGCCTCCTACACCGTCGACCGTTGTTGAGGAAGTTGCTACTCCAGATCCTATTCTAGCTGATGTTGGCTCTTCCATCTCCTCTGGGGATGGTCTACAGTCTCGGGGGACCGAGGCTGTATCTGCTGGTGTGTCTGTGTGTTCTCAGCCTTCCCCAGCCTCGCGGCGGGGCTGTGCGGGTTTGCTGTCTGCTCCGTCTCATCTGGCTAGGTTTGCTCCTAGTCGGTTGAGCTGGCCGGTCGCTTCGGCAGCGATTCCTCGTCCCTCGAGTGAATCGTTTATCGTTCCACCTTCCCCTGCTAGTGTGCCGCCTAGCGGGATGGTGTTGGGACGTTGGCATCCAGGGCCTGCTGTTCGGCAGCGGTCAGTGACAGCCCCTGTTAGCTGTCACTCTCTGAACCTTCCTCCGGTGATTCCTCACTGTGTTCCGAGTCTGGGTGTCGATCGATGCTTGCCGTTGGTCTCAGAGGATTGGCAGTTGGGGCCGTCTGCTGCGCAGAGGCCAATGACAGGTTCCTGTCATTCTTGGGACAATCCTCCGGTGTCTTCTCACCGTGTCCTAGGTCCAGCTACCGATCGACGTGCGCCGTCGGTCTCTTTAGAGGATTTGCAGGCAGGACCTTCTGTTTCGCAGAGGTCAGTGATGGCCCCTGGGCGTCACAATCGGGACTATCTGCCGGTGTCTTCTCACCGTGTCCCTATTCTGTCTGCCGATCGACGTTCGACGTCGGTCTCTTCTGAGGATTTGGGTTCTTCTACCAGAAGGGTCCATTGGGAGGACACTCCGTCGGGCGATTCTCCTGCGACGGATTCTCAGGGTGACCTGCGCCAGGCCGTTTTGGCGCTCACCCGGTTGCTTTCTGGCAACCCTCAAGTTGGCCTCCCTGTGCCTCCTGAGGCACAACCTCCTTTGGTCGGTCGCGAGATGTCTCGCCTGGCCCCTTGGATACTGCACAGTATTTACAGGAGGTTTCTGCTGGTCAGCCCTAGTTGGGCTACGTCTCCTCTGCTACGGAGAATGACGAGTATCTTGAAGGTGATGGGCCCCCCTCGTCAGTCTTGGGGCAGGCTTTGGATTTCGTCTTTGGCTTATTGCCGGACGTTCAACCTTCCAACCAGCCTTCTGTGACCGTCCGGCCGCTGTCCACTGTGGAGCGCCGTAACCTGTTGAGCCTTCTAGCTCCGGGGCCTTGCGTCCTCTGCAATCGGCTCATGTTGTTGAGTCCTTCCAGGGCTTAGATGCCAAAATGCGTTCTAAGGCCCTCAAGGGTTCCTTTTCTAGAGCTGATGCCTTTCTGCCTCCATCACGGTTTCATGTGTACGATTCCGTCTCTCCACCAGTCTTCCAAGGGACGACTACTGTGGATGAGGATTCTTCTTCCCTCGGGTTGACTAAGCCTAAGTCGGCAGTTCTCCCGATGTCGGTAGTTGAGTCTATGGTGGGCCTGTCCCGAGAGATGCTGGGTATGTTATCTCTCGCGGACCATGTCGTTGCTGCTCTGGCTGAATATTTTCCACCAGGGGAGTTTGATGACGCTCAGGCGCCTTTTCGCGTTTTGTCACAGGCTCTTATGAACTTGACACACGCTCACGCCTGTAACATGGCTAATTTGGAGCTGGCATGCCGGGATGTGGTGTTGGATTCTTTACCATCCCTTCCTTCTGAGCAACATGCTGTACTGAGGTCTGCCTTTTTGGTGGGACCTCAGTTGTTCCATGGTTCCGTGGAAGCTGTTCGTTGCGAAGTTCTTCGTCATTCGAAGGACCAGCTTTTGCTGAGACAGCTTGACCAACCTGCTGCTGCAGGTGGGGTCGTTCCAGGCCCGCCAAGCGTGCCGCTGCGTCTGCCTCATCGGCGACGTCGGCTATGCCTTCGGTTCCGTCTGCTCCTTCTGCTCATAAGAAGCGCCGACTTGGCCAGGCTCGCTGGCAGCCTCAGGCTGGAAAGTCTCAGGACTCTGTCACTTCCCAAGGTGGTTTCTCCTCTCGGGGGCCTCATCAAGGCCGCAAGTGAAGGTTCTCACCTCGATTCGCCTCCAGTCGGGGGAAGGCTGTCGCTGTTTTACGACCGTTGGACAGAGATAACGTCAGACTCTTGGGTCCTTGACGTCATTCAATCCGGTCTGCGACTGTCCTTCCATCGGCACCCCAGTTTATCTCGGGTGCCCCTTCCGACTCAGGTCCCTTCCGATTCTCTGCGTCGGGACCTTCTGGTGCAGGAGATTGACAATCTCCTCACCAAAGAGGCGATCGAGGTGGTCAGGAACACCCTTTCACCAGGGTTTTACTCGAGACTTTTCTTGGTGCCAAAGAAAAACGGCCAATATCGTCCTGTCATCGATCTGAGTACCCTGAACGAATACAAATAGCTCCTCGTTTCAGTATGGAAACTTTCCGGTCGGTTCGACGTTCAGTTCATCAGGGCGATTTTGCAGCCAGTATCGACCTGAAGGATGCCTGCTTCCATGTACCCATTCATCTGGCGTCACGGAAATACCTTCGGTTCTCGTTTTGGGATCGAGTTTTTCAATTCAAAGCTTTCCCGTTCGGTTTGAACCTGGCTCCTTGGGCCTTCACCCGACTGATGTCACATGTGCTTGCTTTCCACCGCACTCAGTCGGCAGTGACTTCGTCAGCCTACCTAGACGACATCCTCCAACGGCACCACGATGCTGCTGTTCTGGAGTTCGATGTCCGGCAGTTTCTTTGTCTGCTAGCATCGCTGGGTTTCAGAGTCAATCGCGAGAAGTCGGATCTTCTTCCTTCTCAGCGATTCCGTCATTTGGGGATGGATTTTGACACTCTTCACAATGTCGTATCGGTCCCCCAGGCTCGGGCGACGATTCTTTCCGCCTTGACTCGGGACCTGCTTCAATCTTCCTTGGTCTCGGCCAGGACTTTCCTTCGGATGCTGGGCCTTTGCGGTTCGGTGACAGATCTCATTCCGGTCGGTCGCTTGTTTGTCCGACCTCTCCAACACTTCCTGTTGGATCATTGGCGTCCGAATGTAGATCCGCTGGACCTGGAACTCACTATTCCTCGGTCTCTGCTTTGTCACCTCTGCCCTTGGGCATATATTCCCTGGCTGACACAGGGTGTTCCGTTGGATCTTCCTTTGGCCGATCGCATCCTTACTGCGGATGCCAGCGATCGGGGCTGGGGTGCGACGTTGGATCCTCTCGGTCTGTCTACTCACGGAGAGTGGGACAGCGAGCAGGTGGGCCTTCATATCAACCAGAAGGAGCTCCTTGCTCTTCTGTTGAGTTTTCAGCTTTGGATCCCTCATCTGTCGGACCATGTTGTCCTACTTCTTTCGGACATTTCGACAGTAGTGGCCTACATACGGAATCAAGGAGGCACACATTCGATTCCCATGTATCGGCTGTCTCGGGATCTTCTTCTGTTTGCACGGGATGTGAACGCTCGGGTGTCCATTCGACACATTCCCGGGCATCTCAACGTCCTAGCAGATTCCCTGTCCCGATGCGACAGTGTCCTTCCAACCAAATGGATGCTACATCGGTCGGTGTTTCAGGCGATTTGCGAGCAGTGGGGCCATCCTCAGGTCGACCTTTTCGCTACTCGCTGGAATCATCAGGTAGAGACCTTTGTCTCCCCTTGTCCAGATCCTCTGGCATTTGCAGTAGACGATCTGTCTCTGGACTGGACAGGTTGGATCGGCTATGCCTTTCCTCCTGCACCGATTCTTCCTCAAGTATTAGCGAAGATTCATGCTTGCAGTTGCAGGATCATTCTGATCACACCCCTGTCTCCACAGAGGGTGTAGATCAATCTGCTGCGGCCTCTATTGGCCGATCGACCGATTCGTCTACCTCTACATCATGATCTTCTTTCACAGGGTCGTCCCAGGAAGTATCACAACAACCTGGCGAGCCTGTCCCTTCACGCCTGTCTTTTATCAGGTCCAGTCTCTGACGTAGAGGTTTTTCGAGACGATCAGTGGAGTGCATTTCTGCATCGCGGCGACATTCCACTGGCATGACTTATGCCGCCAAGTGGAAGGTTTTCTGCCGCTGGTGTGCAGATCACAATGTAAATTACTGTGATCTGTCAGTTGCTCAAATTGCGGATTTTCTGGTTTTTCTTTTTGACTCCAAGGGCCTCCAGCCTATTACGATTAAGGGCTATCGGTCTATGCTGTCTGATACTTTCTCTTATGTGGGAAAGCTGTGCATCGGTCGTAATCTTTTTCTCTCCAAACTTATTCGGCACTTTTCTTTGAAGAGGCCTCGAGTTTTGAATCTTACACCCAAGTGGAACTTGGCATGGGTGTTGCACTGTTTGGAGGGGGCGCCATTCGAGCCTTTATCTGAGACCGACATGCGTTTTCTCACCTATAAGACGGCTTTTCTTCTAGCGTTTGCTTCTGCTCGTCGAGTCAGCTTCATGCGCTATCTGTTGATTCTGCCTTCTTCCGAAATGAAGCTAACAGTGTCACATTCACTACTGATTGCTCTTTTCTGGCTAAGAATCAACTTCCTGATTCGGTACCTCCTCCCATCTGCATTCGGGCTCTCCCTGCTGTAGATGGCCAGAGGCCTCTTCTTTGTCCTGTTCGTGCGATCAAGACTTACATTACTTGCACTCAGTTCATTAGGAGGGGTCGGAAGAGATTCTTTCTGTCTCTCATTCCTAAGAGGCAGTCTATCTCTTCCCATTCTATTTCCAGGTGGATCTGTCTTGCAATCAAGCTGGCTTATTCTCGCTTGTCTGCGTCGGATCTTGTTTCGAACCGGCTTAATGCTCATGAGGTTCGTGCCATTTCTACATCCTGGGCGTTCTCCACTTCAGTTTCGCTCCGGGATGTTATGAATGCGGCTTACTGGAGGAATGCCTCTACCTTCTCCTCCTTTTATCTCCGCCACCTTCAGCAGCAATCTGAGGTCCTTTATTCTTTAGGCCCTCTCGTTGCTGCTCAGGCTGTTGTGCACCCTCGTTAAAATTGTTTTTGTCGAGGTTGCGCTTCGCTCAGCCTTGTTCTTTTCAGGTGCCTTCTCTCTATCTTCATTACAGGTTTTCGTTTTTGTTCTCTGCCATCCTTGCTTTCGTTCTGCTACTCTTGTTGGTATTGGTTATATGATTCACCTCCTCCTATTGTTTATTCAGCCAATTGTAAACAATTGTGAGTAGGTTGAAAAGAAATTAAAATTTTTTAGTAAATTTTGTTTCTTAACATACCTACCACAATTGTTTACTGGAGGCCCACCCTCCTTGGGTATATCTTTGATATCGATGCCTCCCTGCTAAATCACAAACTTCTCGTTGGCGGAAATACGGAATTGACGTCACGGTTGTTGCGCATGCGCTCGGTAAACACAAGAGGTGTGCAGAGGGAGTACCTGTAATTTCGAGCGCTGGTCTCGCTCGACCCTTTTTTCGATCTTTTTCGTGCTTTTGCACTCTAGTACTTTTCCAACTCGTTTGGAAAAGATTCTAAAAGCTTGAGTTAGTTCCGAAGTAGGGCTTACACTTATGTCACAGCCAATTGTAAACAATTGTGGTAGGTATGTTAAGAAACAAAATTTACTAAAAAATTTTAATTTTTTGTGCCCAGTGGGAACCCCAGGAGCAAAAAATAGAAACAAATTCAATAATTCAATTCCATAGCCTTCCCATTCCCCATTTATTCTCAAATCACAGAACACTTGAAAATTATATTTAGTATCCAAAATTATTAGGGTTAACATACACATTTACTCTCCTGTGGGAACTCAGGGAAGTGCAGCAGTGCTTATTTACTGTGGTAAACAAGTTCCGTTAGACTGGTGAAATAGGACCCAGTCACCAATGCTTGGGGTGGAAGTCCTCTAAAATGGGCAACATGGGTATAAACGATTTACAAAACTTGACTTTATCTCATGTTTTGGTCAAGATTAGCGATTGTGCATAAATATGTGACCTTAATCACCAATAAGTAAGTACACTAACAAATTTTTTGTCTCTGTGGTTCTGATCCCTGATGCCTAAATACCTGCATTCCTTTTGTACAAATTGTTTTCCTTAACCACAGATCAGAGTGCTTTGATATTTGACATGCAGCCTCTTTTGGTACCCAAAATTCCAATTTGTCCAATGAAAGTTTCTAGGTGAATATTTATACCCCCACTTTCGAAGAAAATGGGGGTATACTTGATTACATGCGTCCGTCTGTCCGTGCATCCATCCATCCATCCATCCGTCCGTCCATCCATCTGTCCGTCCGTCTGTGCATCCGTGTGTGAGTCTGTCCGAAAATATTCATAACTTGAGTATATTATTATTTTTTATAATATTTGTTGGTCATAGGTATGCCCACACTATTTTTTTTTTTTTTATTATTTTTTTTTACAAATTTTTTTATCACTTAGAAATTGTATCTGTCCGAGCCAAATTTTGTCTGTTCAGCCTGTATCTCGGGTATCGAATGTTCTATTGCAATGAAATTTGCCATGAACACTGCTTATGGTACAGGCTTTAAAAAAAGGATTCAACAATATTTCTCACATTCTCCTTTTTAGAGTTATCCCCCTTTTTTGACTTAGAAATTGTTCAGCCTATATCTCAGGTATGGGTTATCGGATTTTGGTGAAATATGGCATGCAGTTTGCCTATAACAATGGCTTCTGCCTCATTGCATGAAACTTCCAAACACCAAACAATATACCATACCTTTTGACTTAGAAATTGTTGGAAATTGTTGAAAACTTTTGAAGAAAATGGGAGGTGGGGGGGAGCATACGGGATTGGGGTTATTGGATTTCAGTGAAATATGGCATGCAGTTTGCTTATGACAAAGGCTTCTGCCTCATTGCATTAAACTTCCAAACACCAAACAATTTACTGTTCCTTTTGACTTAGAAATTGTTGGAAATTGTTGAAAACTTTCGAAGAAAATTGAAGGGGGGGGTATACTAGATTGCGTCCGTCCATCTGTGCATCCGTCCGTCAGTCCATACGAGAATATTCATAAATGATATTTGTTGGTCATAGGTATGCCCACACTAGGTGGTACATCACGTGGGGGTATGCACCGGACGAAAGTCCAGCTCTTGTTGAACTCATTATGGGAAGACCCAAATTTTGTGTCCCACACAAAATATTTTTATACTGTACCAATGACCCAGACTTAGCTGGTGCTAACTCTTAAAATTCTAGGGCCAAACACAAATTTTTTCCCCCAATCCCCCAAATTTGCATCAAAATCCCAAATTTCAATGTCCTATGTGGTCTCCATACTTTTACCCACTGCGCATTCGCAATGTCAAGGAAGTGCCAAAATTGGCGCCAATTCTCATTCTTTGTTCGGCCCTAAAATCAGTAACATCGGTTTGAAACTTTGTATACTTGCTTGGGGTTACCTCTAAATGGGAGCTATCGATTTTCGTCAAAAAATGTTGCTACTGGCAATGACTTTCGATGAACTAAGTAAAAACTTAGTGCAGTTATGCATCAATATTTCCCTTTGGCACACCCTGCAGGGCACATTTATAATTGGATCGCTTGCAAACTCGGTGTGCTTGTTTGAGGTGAGATCTATATGGGAGCTGTTGATTTTCTTCCATTTCTGTCAAAAAGTGTTGCCGCTGACCTTTGAACTTAGTTTAGTCAGACCTCAATATTTCCCTTTAACACACCCTTTAGGGCACATTTATGATCGGATCACTTTGAAACTTGGTATCTGTGTTCGGGGTTACCTCTATATGTGAACTATTGATCTTTTTTCATTTCCATAAAAAATTATTGTCATTATCACCAGCCTTTGAACTTACTTTGTGCATCAACTTATCCCTTTTGCACTCTGCAGGGTATATTTATGAATTTCCATAAAAAAAACCCCAAAAAACCATTGCCACAAGCAATGACCTTCTACTTAGCGCATTTGTGCATTAACATCTTCCTTTGGCATGCCTCCTAGGGCACATTCATTGTCAGGTCGTTTTGAAACTTTGTATGCTTATGCAGGGTGACAAAGATAGGAGCTATTGATTTTCTTTTCATTTCCATCAAAAACTGTTGCTGTTAGCAACAATCTTTGAATTTATTGAATTTGTGCATCAACATTCTTTGACATGGCCTGCAGAAGACATTTATCATAGGATTGTTTTTGAACTTGGTGTGCTCATTAGGCAAGACCTTCAGATAAGAGCTGTTGATTAGCATTCATTTCTGTGAAAAAAAGTTGCCATTTACAATAACCTTTGAACTGCATTTGTGTATCAACTTTCTTCCTTTAGTCAATCTTACAGTTTACATTTAAAAATGAATGGATTACTCTGACGCTGTGCACTCACAATGTTGTTATGTTGAAATTTCATCAAATAACATTGGTACCAATGATATTCAGTTTTGTCATTTCATTTATAACTTAACAAGTTCAAGTTTGTCAAGTTGAGCTACAGTGTCATTGACACTTTCATTTTTTTCTCCACCTGAAAATAATTTTTCATTTGCTTATTTTAGACATTTTACGAACTATTACATATCTCTTATCCTGACATCAATTTTGGGCAATCATAAGAAGCAGTAGTTTGAAACAGTATTGTTATCTGGGGGATGTCAGGTAGGCAGCCAATCTGGCTATGACATCCCCCGACAGTATGCATATCAGTTGTCTTCTTATGTACAGAATTCATCCAGTTATTATTATTATTGCTTATAAAACACATGATGTATCTTCTGCTGATGTATCTGTATATGTATACTGTCAGATAAATTATCTGTCTATCTATCTCCCAATCATACAGATTGAATATCATTTTCTAATTATATATATGTATTTTACAGTTAAATATTGCCTGTAAACTATACAGTTAAATAAAATTTCTATCTTATCCATCTATAGTATGTTATTAAAATAAAAAGGGCTCCATAATTTACACATTTCATTTTCTATTTCATTTTGGCAATAAATTTGCCAGTGGAAGTACCGCCCACTATTACCTATGTAATCAAAAACACATTTGCATGTGTGAATATTGATTTATTTAACATTTGAACTCTTATTTGTCTGAAGATCATGGTATAAATAAAATATACCCAAAGTAGCTCACTGTACCACTTGTGTGTGAACATGTGGTACACCGAGCTACTATGGGTATATTCTATATATTTGCTGTAGATCATCCTTTTTAGCAGTTGAATCAAACTGGCTCGGAAAATAATACTATTAGTTGCCGTAGGGGACACCATAAATAGACCCACCTACTTTATTCTAACACACAGGATAATGAAAAAAAAACCCCAAAGGTTCCTTCTCATTAACTCTGAACCTTGCCATGTTCTCTCATATTAAACGTATAAGTTATAACGTGTCATTACGAATCAGAAGTTTGTTCAAAGCAAGCCTTTAGGGTTATTTGTTAGGCTTCATATTTATTATATAAAAAGAAGTAGAGCAGGCTTTAATTTACAAGCGGATCGACTCCATTCGGCATTGAATTATCATTTCAGTTTAGTCATTCCACATTTTTAGCTCACCTGGCCTAAAAGGCCATGTGAGCTTTTCTCATCATTTGGCCTCTGTCATCCGGCGTCCGTAAACTTTTCACATTTTTATTAGCTCAACTTGACAAAGTCAAGCTGAGCTATTGCCATCACTTCTCGTCCGTCGGCGTACGTACGTACGTTAGTATGTTAGTACGTTAGTACGTACGTCCACAATTTCCTTTGGCGCACCTCACAGGTCGCATTTATGATCAGATTACTTTGAAACTTGGTATGCTTGTTTGGGGTGACCTCTAGATGGGAGCTATCGATTTTCTTCAATTTCCGTCAAAAAATGTTGCCGCGGCCAACGTCCTTAGAACTTAGTTTAGTCAAACCACAATATTTCCCTTTGGCACACCCTACAGGGCACATTTATGATTTGATTGCTTTGAAACCTGGTATGCTTATTTAGGGTGACCTCTAGATGGGAGCTATCGATTTTCTTCAATTTCTGGCAAAAAATGTTGCCACGGTCAACGTTCGAAGAACTAAGTTTAGTCAGACCTCAATATTTCCCTTTGGCACACCCTACAGGGCACATTTATGATCAGATTGCTTTGAAACCTGGTATGCTTGTTTGGGGAGACCTCTAGATGGGAGCTATCGATTTTCTTCAATTTCTGTCAAAAAATGTTGCCGCGGCCAATGTTCTTAGAACTTAGTTTAGTCAGAAGACTCAATATTTCCCTTTGGCACACCCTACAGGGTACATTTATGATCGGATTGCTTTGAAACCTGGCATGCTTGTTTGGGGTGACCTCTAGATGGGAGCTATCAATTTTCTTCAATTTCCGTCAAAAAATGTTGCCGCGGCCAACGTTCTTAGAACTTAGTTTAGTCAAACCACAATATTTCCCTTTGGCACACCCTACAGGGCACATTTAAGATTTGATTGCTTTGAAACCTGGTATGCTTATTTAGGGTGACCTCTAGATGGGAGCTATCGATTTTTTTCAATTTCCGGCAAAAAATGTTGCCACGGCCAACGTTCGTAGAACTTAGTTTAGTCAGACCTCAATATTTCCCTTTGGCACACCCTACAGGGCCCATTTATGATCAGATTGCTTTGAAACCTGGTATGCTTGTTTGGAGAGACCTCTAGATGGGAGCTATCGATATTCTTCAATTTCTGTCAAAAAATGTTGCCGCGGCCAACGTTCTTAGAACTTAGTTTAGTCAGAAGACTCAATATTTTTATACTGTACCAATGACCCAGACATAGCTGGTGCTAACTCTTAAAATATAGGGCCAAACACAAATTTTGCCCCCCAATCCCCAAAATTTGCATCTAAAACTAAAGAAAACATGTCCTGAAAGGCCCTCCACACTTCGCCCCTACTGCGCATGCGCAGTGTCAAGGACGTTCCGAAATTGGCGCCATTAATCATTCTAAGTTTGGCCCTTCATCAGTTAACATCTGACTGATCTTTGTGCTTATAAATCTCAGTTTAAATGATGCCAGACACATAAATATTAGTGAAATGGTGATTCTAAGGAGGATAGAGAAGGAGGAGAGGAAAAGAATGTGTGACAGAATATTATCAGGGCTGTAACTTAAAATTTTTTAATGAAATTATGTTAAGTTACCTATTTTCAAGGCAGCAGCCATTTTGTTGTCATTCTGATTATTTAGTTACACTGTTTTTTAAGTGTTTTCCTCTCTCCCTGTCCTTTAAGTTCCCCCTTGCTATTCTCCCATGCTTTTGGCATAGTTTTTGTAATTATTATTACTAAATTTTCTTGGGAGTTTTAGCTGAATAACAGAATGAATTCTGTTCTTTCCCCATGTTTACGTCTTCACCTACGGGTGGTTAGGCGTTGTGTTCTGCATCTACCATCTGATGTTCTGCAGTTTCTTCCTTGGAAGTCTCTGTTTTGCATCAGATAGTGTATTTTTGGTAACTGATTTCGGGCCTGGGTGCCTGGAGTCTTATTTTAGTGTTTTTACACTCATTGTTTACATTTACAACAGCCCTCTGTGTGAGGGGGGGATTTCTATAAAATAATATCTTGATGTTATTTTAATCATAACTAGATACATTATTATTGTTCGTAAGTGTTGAATAAATTGTTTAAAATATTTTTAAAATTTTTGTCCACACTTAGGCTTGGGATCCATTGGGACTCAACGTTACTTTTCAGAAACTTGGGCTGTTTTGAAAAAATATTTTTTCAAAATATTTTGATTTCAATTATTTTTTCTATATTAATGGATCATATTATTATTATGTATTTTGATTGCCAGGGGTTAGTGCGAGTACCAGGACTTGTTTTCTTTTCACATTGAAAGGATATTGATCAATTGTTTTAAGAGGAAGTCTTCCCCTGACTTTATTATCATTCTATATGTGGTCAGTGTACTCGCATTAACTCCTGTTCTGTATCGTATGATTTCGATGTCAATATGGGAAGCGTATGTCACGGTATGTTGTTGGGGATTTGGACACTCCGGTCCTTTCCCCGCAGGGTCACTCTACTTTATCAATTTCTATTTCAGACCATCAAGATTAGGGTGATGCATCTGTGATGTCTTCCAACAGTGTGCCTCCGTCGTCACAATTAATGAAGGGCTAGCGGAAAAGTGCTCATGTAAATACGCCAATTGCCTAAGAGGACCCTAGTAGGTTCGACGGCCTTTGACGTCCGCTAACTCGCCCGGTGTAGCGTCCATTCACCGAATGGTTCGGCAGCCGGGTTCGTCCGTTGCGGTCTAGAAGGAATTTTGGGGTGATGCGAGCACTATAAATTAACCTAATGCACACCCAGTGACGGCGGATCGGAGGGAGAACGCAGGAAGCCTTTTAGTCCGGTTCATAGCTCGTTCCGGTCCATCCGGACGGCAAGCGAGAGAGGCCCCTCTCTCGTTCAACAACATCTGGCCCCAGATGTTGTGGTACAAAATGTGTCGCAAGCGGAGCATACGTCCGTCGCTCGGGACGCTCCGTTGTATAGGCAGTCCGCTGAGACTGCTAAGGCTTCCTCTTCTCATCAGCGCACACGACCGCACCTTGGCTGCATGACCGCCGATATATTACCAGCTTCGCCGATCAAGGATTCTTCGGCGACCAGGTCACACCATCCGACAGCCAGGGACACGAGGCCTGCAGACTCCAGACGTTCGCATAAGAAGTGTGCGGGAGTCAACGTACACGGAGCTTCCGGCGGCAATGCTTCGTAAGACCGCTACTGCACAGGCCTCGGGAACGGACGTGCTTTCCTTAATAGCACAGTTTATCGCAGCATCCCAGCATCAACTGAATCTGTCGCATATATTTTATCCGACGATGCTGGGTCGGGACGCTCCGCGGAAGCGGGTACGGACGTCCGAAAGTGTCATCCGGTCCGACGGGATACCGAAAGGGATTCGGAGGATTTCGAGCTTTCCCTTTCGGAACAACATATGCTGTTGTGTATGTCATCTGACTTGGTCTTCTACAGCTTCTTTCGTCGGACCAGAATGCTACGATGCCGGATAAGAAACTGATAGCGTCGGTGGACTTAGAAATTTTTGGTTCGGTTCAGGGACATCGTCCCTCAGTTCCGACATAGTCCAATAATGTCACACAAACTTTCGAATTATTGAACGACGCTATATATATTATTATTTTATGCTTGCTAACCAAGCATTTCTGGTTTCTTGTTCGAAGAGTTATGGAGATGTCTTTCAAAAGTGTGCCTCTGTCGTCATAGTTAATGAAGAGTTAGCGGCAATAAGTGCTCATGGAATATGTCTATCGCCTACGGAGTGACATTCGCTAGCTCACCCGGTGTAGCGTACATTCATCGAATGGTTCGGCTGCCGTGTTCGTCCGTTGCAGTCTAGGAAGGAGATTTGGGTGATGCGAGCACTTTAATTACTTTAGTACTCACCCAGTGACGGCAGATTGAGGACAGATCGGAGGAAGCCTGTTAGTCCGGTTCCTGGCTTGTCCAGGTCCGTCCGGGCTGTGAGCGAGAGAGGTCCCTCTCTCGCCCAACAACATAGGGTACCGCATGTTGTGGTTCAGATATTTTACATTCGGAGCATATGTCCATTGGTCGGGACTCTCCGTTATATTGACAGTCCGAGAGACTGTCTTTAATGCTTCCTCATCCTCACAGCAGGGCACACGACCGCACATTGGCTACGTGACCTCGAGTTTCCGATCAGTTTCGGCATTCAGTGATTCCACGGCGAATAGGTCGCGCCATCCGGTAGCCAAGGGACACGAGGCCTATACACTCCGTTCGCTCGCATATTGGTAGTATGCACGGGGTAACGATCACGGAGCTTCCAGCGGCAATGCATCGTAAGACCGCTTCTCCTCAGGCCTCAGTGACGGACGTGCTATCCGAGTTAGCACAGTTGTTCGCAGCATCCCAGCAATTGACAGTTTCTCGGTCGAATCAGGAATTATACGACGGCGCTGGGTCGGTGCGGTCCGCGGTTGCATCGGGTACGGACGACCGAACGCTTTATAGGGTCCGACAGGATGGCGAAAGGGATTCGAAAGATTTCGAGTTTTCCCTTTAGTAGTATCAGAAGATGCCTTTCATATCTTCTGGCATTATCTTCCAGTGATTATTATTTCGGACTTCATTGCTGCGATCTTGGATAAGAGACTTATAGCGTCATTGGACTCGGATTTTTCGATCGGTTCAGGGACATTGTCCCTGACTTACCGACGCAGTCCAATATTGTCATTACAACATGTGTTTTATTTTTCGACGCTATATATATATATATATACAAGCCTGCTACTAAGCATGATAGTTTAGTTTCTTGTCCGCGTTGCTCATTTCTGCCATTTTATCATTTATACAAATAGTTTATTTTGGCAGAGCAGGGCATACCGAGAGTTCATATGCGTCTAGACGGTGTGATTAAAGACTGCATATATTCTTTTTCGCCGTTTATGTCTTTTCCAATTTCAATGTTGGGAACGACATTATGTATAGTAGACTTAACTTAGACGCTTTATTTTACGTAATCCGCCTTACTGAGGCGTTATCATTACGTCTTCAAAAAAGATTTACGGGATATTATTCTCAATGTAATTTCTTTTGAGGGCAGTAGTTTGTTCACGTATAACTCCGCCCTTCAGTGGCTGATTGGAGTTAGTTAGACGTGACGCAGCCCTAGCTACATCCACACGCGTGGATAGTAAGGTTAAGAACTCTCTCAGAGTCGCTTCATTCTCGGAGGAGCTTCTCTTCGACGGCAACTTTTCGGCAATCCATGAATTGCTCGATTTACACGTTCTCTTGTCTATCTAGTGTTACAAGAGATTCAGACTGGGGCAAACATTCGGTGGTTGACTCAGAGAGTGCCGCCGCAGTTGCCGGACCAGAGTGTGGCTGTTATGACGGTTGCCAGTCAAACAGATTGGGATATAATACTGATCCCTACGGATTCGAAGTGCCAGGGTCTTTGGGTTCCGCAGTCTTTTAGCAATCAGTTTTCTTCCGCGGAATAATGTTTTTTAGGCTTGCTTTATGTCATTGCATGAACATTATTCAGAAACGCATGCCCAAATTCCTGTCCTTTAATTCGACAGTAGTGGCGTATCTCCGGAACCAGGAAGGCACTCTTTCGTTTCCGTTATTCAATTTAATGGAAAGAATCCGTCTGTTGGTTATAGTACACCAAGTTCAGTTTTGGTCCGTCATATTCCGGGTCGTCGGATTGTTTTATCGGACTCCCGTTCTCTTACGGGTCGCTTGTTGCTGTCAGAATGGACTCTCAACAAACAAGTATTCAATCAGATTTGCTATCTATGGGAGCGCCCAATGATGATTTATTTATGACACAGCTTGCTAATCAATTGCAGACGTATGTGTTGGCTTGTCCAGATCTCTGAGCTAATATTGTTAACGCTCTTTTGATCTATAGGACGGAATGATAGGATACGCGTATCCTCCGGCGCAGTTGTTTTAGCAGGTATTGCTAAGATAAACAACCACAATACATTTCTGTTGATAGCATCTCTATCTTCACAGAGATCATGAGTAATTTACTCTCTTGTCTACTGTGGATCTTAACGTGAAATCTTCCTCTATGTGAGGATCTTTTTCACTGGGTAAATCGTGTCATCTTTATCACAACCAGCAAGGTCGCAACCTTCATGTATTCCGTTGTGTGGTCCGTATTGCATTGTAAGCACTGTACTGGACGAGCTTTGGACGCGATTTCTTACTATAGGAGATCCTCTTCTTCGCTATTCTATGCGGCTAAAGTGGAGGCTCTTCCGTCGTGGTGTAGGGATCATTATGTTCATATTGTTGATCCCTCCATACTACTCATTGCTATTTTTTAGTATACTTGTTTCACAAGATCTACTGCAGCCTGTTATTAGTTAGGTTATAGGTTTATGTTACCTCATACCTATGCACTCTACGATAGTTTACAATTGAGTCTTTTGTCTCTTTATCTAAGTCAGTTAGTAACTTTTTGATAAATAGACTTAGAATCTTTAGATTAAATTCCTATACGGATTTTAACTTCGGTTCTTATTTAGCTAAGTAATCATTTGAGCCTCTGGAAACAGTAGTTTTCAAATTCTGACCTTTTAGACAGTAATTCTGTTGGTTTCTCTTTTACTGTAGAGTCAGTGAGTTTCATGCACTATCGATGGATGATTTTCACTTTCATAGTTTCGGAATCAATACTTCCGTTACTATTTAGGTTGGATTGTTGCATAAGAGTTAGGCTCCTATTATCCGGAACCTATTATTTTAAGGTCCTTCCGTCTTCGTATGGGCATAGGCCTTTACTCTTTCCGGGTACAGTTTATGTATTTATAAACAGATATCTGTTTATTACAAAGGGCGTAAGCTTCTTCTGTCTTTGATGTCTAGTAGAAGGACGTTACGCTCCATTTTATTGTTAATGGATTCTATTAACTATCGGTACTGCTTATGGTATATCATTGACTTAGCAGTTGTGCTTAAGATTTCGGCTCATGAAGTAAGAGTTCTTCTACTTCTTGGGCTTACATTAATAGTGTCGCTATTACAGATTTTTGAAGGCCGCTCATTGCGCTCAGCCATCCACATTCATGAATTTTATCTCAGAAATATCGAGTCCATTTCTGGAGGCCTCTATTGTTAGGTCTATTATCTACTGCTCAGAATGTCATTCACTTAACAGTTGCTACTATAGCTAGGTAGGCTGTCTGTTTCGGCAGTGTCTCCGTTCGGCTGCCCTCTTCGCTCTGGGCTATTTGACCCAGGGCAAGAAAAAGGGGGGGGGGGAGGGTGTTCCCTTGGGTCACCTGTTTTACTATGAAAACAAGGGGATACCTCCTCCGGAGTTAGTAATTCTGAGCTGTTATTGGGATGGTTGTTTAGTGAGAAGTTTAGGTTTTTAAAATTCATTCAAGTCTTAGTTTTTAAAGTATAGCTTTTGAATATTGCATATGTCAACAGACATGATTATGCAATCCTCAGACACTTTTAGGAGTATAAGAGTCTCTATTCTCTAGACTTACTTTATTTATTGGCTTACTTTAAAAATTATTAGTATAAGGATTATATTGGATATTAATAGAGTACATGGATGTATGAAGCTCAATTTTGGAAGGTGTTGTATCTTTCTAATTTATCATAAATAAGAAAGATACATGTAAGGCCTATTACTTCTTTTTCCCTACAGGGGATGACTCTATTTTATTTTATTGAGCGTATTCCATTTTGCTCTATGTCCTTGGCCCTCCAGCCTTTTTACTATTCAGCTATGTCTGGGTCATTGGTACAGTATAAAAATGTTAAAAAATTTATAGTAATTTATATATTTTTTATACTTACCAATGACCCAGATGGGGATGGCCCTCCCAGGAGTTGGGAACTCTTGCCTCCCCGCTGAGTACATAGCGCTTACCAGGCACTGGTTATTAGAATGATTAATGGCGCCAATTTCGGAACGTCCTTGACACTGCACATGCACAGTAGGGGCGAAGTGTGGAGGGCCTTTCAGGACATGTTTTCTTTAGTTTTAGATGCAAATTTTGGGGATTGGGGGGCAAAATTTGTGTTTGGCCCTATATTTTAAGAGTTAGCACCAGCTATGTCTGGGTCATTGGTAAGTATAAAAAATATATAAATTACTATAAATTTTTTAACATTTCCCTTTGGCACACCCTACAGGGTACATTTATGATCAGATTGCTTTGAAACCTGGCATGCTTGTTTGGGGTGACCTCTAGATGGGAGCTATCGATTTTCTTCAATTTCCGTCAAAAAATGTTGCCGCGGCCAATGTTTTTAGAACTCAGTTTAGTCAGACCACAATATTTCCCTTTGGCACACCCTACAGGGCACATGTATGATTTGCTTGCTTTGAAACGTGGTATGCTTGTTTGGGGAGACCTCTAGATGGGAGCTATCGATTTTCTTCAATTTCCATCAAAAAATGTTGCTGCAGCCAACATTCTTAGAACTTAGTTTAGTCAGACCACAATATTTCCCTTTGGCTCACCCTACAGGGCACATTTATGATTAGATTGCTTTGAAACCTGGTATGCTTATTTACGGTGACCTCTAGATGGGAGCTATCGATTTTCTTCCATTTCCGTCAAAAAATGTTGGCACGGCCAACGTTCTTAGAATTTAGTCTAGTCAGACCACAATATTTCCCTTTTGTTCACCCTACAGGGCACATTTATGATTGGATTGCTTTGAAACCTGGCATGCTTGTTTGGGGAGGCCTCTAGATGGGAGCTATCGATTTTCTTCGGTTTCTGTCAAAAAATGTTGCCACTGGCAAAAAAAATGAGTTTGGTACCAATGATCTTCAATTTTGCCATTTCATTTATAACTTACCAAGTTCAAGTTTGTCAAGTTGAGCTACAGTGTCATTGACACTTTCATCTTCTTCTCTGTAACCGCTGAGCCGATGTGAACCAAACTTGGAGGTCCTTTACAAACGATCCTCATTTTGTTCCAGTCGGATTAAAAACATGGCTTCAAGAGGCATTCTTTGATTCTGGTTGGTGGATTTTCAAAATTCTTCACCTCTGAAACCGCCAGGCCAAATGTTTTCAAACTTTACATAAATGATGACTGGGACCCCCTCTACCAAGAATTCTCATTTAATGTTAATCGGATTACAAACATGGCCACAATTGCGGCTTACAGTTACTACAGAAACTCTATGAGCAATCATATTTTCATCTTCTTCTGTGGAACTAATGAGCCGATGTGAACCAAACCTGGCAGGGATAGTCTATGGGTGGTCCTCTACAAACAATCCTCATTTTGTTCCCATGGGTTTGAAAACATGGTCACCAGAGACATTCTTTGATTCTGATTGGTGGATTTTCTAAAACCTTCTCAGAAACCACCAGGGCAAATATTTTGAAACTTCACATAAATAATGACTGGACCCCCCCCCCCCCTACCAATGATCATCCTTTAATATTGATCGGGATGCAAACATGGCTGCAATTGTGGCTTATAGTTACTATAGAAACTCTATGCGAAATCACATTTTCACCTTCTCTGGAACTACTCAGCTGATGTGAACCAAACCTGGCAGGGATAGCCTATGGTATGTCCTCTACAAACGCTCCTCATTTTGTTCCTGTGCATCAAAAAACATAGCTGCCAGAAGCATTTTTTTATTCTGATTGGTGGATTTATGAAAATCTCCTCAGAAACCACAGGGCCAAATGTTTTAAAACTTGGCATGGTTGATGACTGGGACACCCTCTACCAACAATCCTCATTTAAGGTCGATCGTGTTGTAAATATGGCCACAATTGCGGCTATAGTTACTATAGAAACCCTATGGGAAATCACATTTTCATCTTCTTCTCTGGAACTACTGAGCCAACATGAACCAAACTTTGCAGGGATGGTTTATAGGAGGCTTTCTACAAACGATGCTCTTTTTGTTCCCGTTTCTCTTTTTGTTCCTGTTGGTTGGAAAATATGGCCACCAGAGGCATTCCCTGATTCTGATTGATGGATTTCGCAAAAATCTTCCCCTTTGAAACTACAAAGTTAAATGTTTTGAAACTTCACATGATTGAGGACTGGTACACCTTCTACCAATGATCCTCAAGTAATGTTGATGTAATGTTGCAAACATGGCCACAATTGCAGCTCATAGTTACCATGGAAAGCCTATGGGAAATCACATTTTTATATGTAGTTCCAGGTAAGCGATTACAGGCTCTTTAGAGCCTCTAGTTATTTAAAACAAATGACTTCACAACAGAATGGAGTCGATCCGATTTGAAACAGTTTTTTTTCAAGAAAACGTGAGAAAAGTGAGGTATCAACAATACAGATAGTTTCAGTCAATAGCTTGTATATTGGTTTATATCTCAATTTATAGTGTGGGAAGTGGTGAGGCGAAATATTAACTCCACACAAGTTTGTGTCTTTTAATAATCGAGGGTAATATTTTAGAAAAAACCTTTTTCTTTTGACAATGTATCCATTAACCCTCTGTACACTGATGTCAAAATAGTGAAATTTCTAATTGAAACTTTTCCTGTAATTCAACTAGATATTGAAACAATTCAATCTTGCTTGACAGCTCAATGAGCTCTGTCAAACAGGACTGAATTGGTTAATACCAAGTTACATTATGGGAAAAATTTGCAGATTGAAATTTTGATATTTTGGCATCAGTGTGCAGAGAGTTAACTGTGACTCAATTTGAAGTTTGATTCGAAATTCTATTCATTTTCTCCAATTCGATTCGCTATTCAATTCATCATGATCAAAATCAGCAATTTGCAGGTCCCTAATGTTTATGGGAAAAATTACCTGCTTGAAACTTGAAAATTTTCTACATCAGTTTTCAGAAGATGAATCATATAGGCTGGTATAGACTTGGCGTACATGCAGAAATTACCCAAATTGCAGAGATTAATCCTGAAATTCAATTACATGATAAAAGTTTAATATCCAGAGTGTGATATAACAGGACCTTATTGAATTTCCATATACAGTGGAACCCACTTCATTGGATATCTTTTAATTGAATAAACCTGTTAATTGAATATAATTTCCCAACACAAAACCATTTACCATACCTTTAGTACAAATTTGACCTGTTAATTGAATATAGGTATGGAGTAAACTCCTGTTAATTGAATAAAAAATCTTGTAACCTGTTAAGAAATTACTGACTCTTCCCAGTTTTCCTTTCTTTATAGACCTATTTTGCCTCTGTACAGCCAGTACAAGTATTAAATGTATTATATCTTGTTTGACAGAGCTCATGGAGCTCTGTCAAACAAGATATAATAGAATAAATGCTAAGTTTATCTCTGGAATACAGAAAAGTGACACAATTCCTGTTATTTGAATACTTCTGTTAATTGAATAATTTTCATTGGCAAAGTGGCTATTCAATTAACAGGGTTCTACTGTACTAAAATGTTTTTGTCATGCCATGGTATGATGAATCATGGGAGACATTCAATCTGTAATGATATTTTATACATTATTAAGTTGACAAAATTTACAGATCTCTATAAGTAAAGTTTTTGTTGTCTGTTGATCATATTTTAAAATTTTTTGCAGAATGGTTTAGTCCCCATTGTTGAACCAGAAGTGTTGCCAGATGGTGAGCATGATCTTGAAACAGCCCAGAAAGTAACAGAAAAGGTATTAGCCTTCCAGTACAAAGCTCTTTCAGACCACAATATATTCCTGGAAGGTACTTTATTGAAACCTAATATGATTACTGCTGGTCACTCATGTTCAAAGAAATATACTCCAGAACAAAATGCAAAGGCAACTGTGGAAGCACTTAATAGAACTGTTCCTGCCGCTGTTGCAGGTAGGTATAGAATTAATTCACAAACATTTGTTTACAAGAATCAAATTTTGACTCAAAATATCTAATGAATCGGCTCTTCTCCAGTATTTTAAGCAAAATAGGATGAAACATAACCAAGTTTACACATGACTTTATTTAACAAGCATAAGGCCCCACAAAGTAGATCTTCTGTTTCTCATGCCATTTTTTTTTGTAAAATTGCATGCAGGTGTGCGTTTTTTTATTTTATTTTTAGCTCACCTGAGTGCAAGTCAGTCATGTGGGAGCGATAACCATCACTTTTGTCTATCGTCCATTAACTTTTTGCAAACTTGACTACTTCTTCACAACCCTAAAGCCAAATTCAAACATATATTGCACAGACCATCTTTGGAGTATACCCTTTCTATTTTGTTCAAATGAAGCAACTGCCATATTTGGGCTCTGGTTTATGTATGCCCCAAAAGCTTAAAAACCTTTAAAAATCCTCTTCTTATGAACCACCAGAGGGAATGCCTTGACATTTGGTATGGAACATCCTTTGTTGTAGAAGATAAAAGTTTGTTCAAGGGAAGTCGATGTGTTAATATCTGGTCTCTCTCTGGAGGCATATCCATTTTGGGCTCTGCTTTCTGAATTGCCAAAAAAGTTGCCTCGGATAGTGTCATAGCAAATCCAAAAATTGCTTTTGCTGCTGATCACTTACTGATACACTCATCTCTTTTGACAACTTGAGCCAGGTGAACATTTTAGGCTCACTTGTGTCCCTGGTGTTAATACTCCTGATTATTGAATAATTTGCTCTGGCCTCCCCGCGGGAACCCCGGGAAGAGAAGCAGTGCCTGTTCACTGCAGTACACAGACTCTGTTTTACTGGTAAAATAGAACCCAGTCACCAATGCTTGGGAGGTGCAAACCCTCTCTAAAATGGGCAACATGGCTTATTAACGCTCACCCCTGATCTGAGTTGATACTCATGTTGTGGTCATGATTAGCCATTGTGCAAAAATATGTGACCTTGAACACCAATAAATAATAAATATTTGCTCTGGCCATGTCACTCTTCAGTTAACAGGGTTCCACTTTATTATAGGGGAGGATGGGGGACCTTTATCTCCCTTACCATGTGCTGATGGTATCTACCCCTTCACCCCTCCCCTTCCCCACCCCTCCAAAAAAAAAAAAGAAAAAGAAAAAACCATTGTGGGGATAGAGCTGTGGCACTGTCTACACATCTGAAAACCTGTAGACAGAGTTGGTTTCCACTCTCAAATAGTAGTTCTCTTTGGATAATCAAAACCAAGGTTGACATGTTGATTGGATATGATGAGCAGAAAAATCCTACTTATTTTAGGGTCATTGCAGTAAATGTCAAAGCAGAGATGAAAATATTTTTATACTGTACCAATGACCCAGACATAGCTGGTGCTAACTCTTAAAATATAGGGCCAAACACAAATTTTGCCCCCCAATCCCCAAAATTTGCATCCAAAACCAAAGAAAACATGTCCTGAATGGCCCTCCACTCTTCACCTCTACTGCGCATGCGCAGTGTCAAGGACGTTCCGAAATTGGCGCCATTATTCATTCTTAGTTTGGCCCTTCATCAGTTAACATCTGACTGATCTTTGTGCTTGTAAATCTCAGTTTAAATGATGCCAGACACATAAATATTAGTGAAATGGTGATTCTAAGGAGGATATAGAAGGAGGAGAGGAAAAATGTGTGACAGAAAATTATCAGGGCTGTAACTTAAAATATTTTTATACTGTACCAATGACCCAGACTTAGCTGGTGCTAACTCTAACAAAACCAGGGCCAAACACAAATTTTGCCCCCCAATCCCCAAAATTTGCATCCAAAACAAAAAGAAATCATGTCCTAAAGGACCTCCATACTACGCCTCTACTGCGCATGCGCAGTGACGCAGACGTCCCGAAATTGGCGCGAATTATCATTCTCTGTTTGGCCCTTCATCAGTCAACATCTCACTGATCTTTGTGCTTGTAATCTCAGTTTAAAGGATGCCAGACACGTAATTTTTGGAGAAAATGTGATTCTAAGGAGGATAGAAGGAGGAGAGGAAAAAGAAGTGACAAAAAATAATCAGGGCTGTACTTAAAATTTTTTGATGAAATTATGTTAAGTTGCCTATATTTTTATACTGTACCAATGACCCAGACATAGCTGGTGCTAACTCTTAAAATATAGGGCCAAACACAAATTTTGCCCCCCAATCCCCAAAATTTGCATCTAAAACTAAAGAAAACATGTCCTGAGAGGCCCTCCACACTTCGCCCCTACTGCGCATGCGCAGTGTCAAGGACGTTCCGAAATTGGCGCCATTTATCATTCTAAGTTTGGCCCTTCATCAGTTAACATCTGACTGATCTTTGTGCTTTTAAATCTCAGTTTAAATGATGCCAGACACATAAATATTAGTGAAATGGTGATTCTAAGGAGGATAGAAAAGGAGGAGAGGAAAAGAATGTGTGACAGAATATTATCAGGGCTGTAACTTAAAATTTTTTAATGAAATTATGTTAAGTTACCTATTTTCAAGGCAGCAGCCATTTTGTTGTCATTCTGATTATTTAGTTACACTGTTTTTTCAAGTGTTTTTCCTCTCTCCCTGTCCTTTAAGTTCCCCCTTGCTATTCTCCCATGCTTTTGGCATAATTTCTGTAATTATTATTACTAAAATTTCTTGGGAGTTTAGCTGAATAACAGAATGAATTCTGTTTTTTCCCCATGTTTACGTCTTCACCTACGGGTGGTTAGGCGTTGTGTTCTGCATCTACCATCTGATGTTCTGCAGTTTCTTCCCTGGAAGTCTCTGTTTTGCATCAGATGGTGTATTTTTGGTAACTGATTTCGGGCCTGGGTGCCTGGAGTCTTATTTTAGTGTTTTTACACTCATTGTTTACATTTACAACAGCCCTCTGTGTGAGGGGGGGATTTCTAAATAATAATATCTTTATGTTATTTCAATCATAACTAGATACATTATTATTGTTCGTAAGTGTTGAATAAATTGTTTAAAATATTTTTAAAATTTTTGTCCACACTTAGGCTTGGGATCCATTGGGGCTCAACGTTACTTTTCAGAAACTTGGGCTGTTCTGAAAAAATATTTTTTCAAAATATTTTGATTTCAATTATTTTTTCTATATTAATGGATCATATTATTATTATGTATTTTGATTGCCAGGGGTTAGTGCGAGTACCATGACTTGTTTTCTTTTCACATTGAAAGGATATTGATCAATTGTTTTAAGAGGAAGTCTTCCTCTGACCTTATTATCATTCTATATGTGGTCAGTGTACTCGCATTAACTCCGGTTCTGTATCGTATGATTTCGATGACAATATGGGAAGCGTATGTCACGGTATGTTGTTGGGGATTTGGACACTCCGGTCCTTTCCCCGCAGGGTCACTCTACTTTATCAATTTCTATTTCAGACGATCAAGATTAGGGTGATGTATCTGTGATGTCTTCCAACAGTGTGCCTCCGTCGTCACAATTAATGAAGGGCTAGCGGAAAAGTGCTCATGTAATACGCCAATTGCCTAAGAGGACCCTAGTAGGTTCGACGGCCTTTGACGTCCGCTAGCTCGCCCGGTGTAGCGTCCATTCACCGAATGGTTCGGCAGCCGGGTTCGTCCGTTGCGGTCTAGAAGGAATTTTGGGGTGATGCGAGCACTATAAAATTAACTTAATGCACACCCAGTGACGGCGGATCGGAGGGAGAACGGAGGAAGCCTTTTAGTCCGGTTCATAGCTCGTTCCGGTCCATCCGGACGGCAAGCGAGAGAGGCCCCTCTCTCGTTCAACAACATCTGGCCCCAGATGTTGTGGTACAAATGTGTCGTTAGCGGAGCATACGTCCGTCGCTCGGGACGCTCCGTTGTATAGGCAGTCCGCTGAGACTGCTAAGGCTTCCTCTTCTCGTCAGCGCACACGACCGCACCTTGGCTGCGTGACCGCCGATATATTACCAGCTTCGCCGATCAAGGATTCTTCGGCGACCAGGTCACACCATCCGGCAGCCAGGGATTCGAGACCGATGGACTCCGGACGTTCGCATAGGAAAAGTATGCGGGAGCCATCTGATGCGGAGCTGCCCTCGGCGAAGCAGCGATAGACTGCGCCTCCGCAGGTCTCGACGCCGGACATTCTTGTGCACATAGCACAGCTTATCGCAGCATCCCAGCAGCCGACAGAAACGGTGTCGGATCGAGAATTATCCGACAGCGCTGGGTCGGTAGCCGGGGACTCGAGGCCTGCAGACTCCGGACGTTCGCATAGGAAGTATGCGGGAGTCAACGTACACGGAGCTTCCAGCGGCAATGCATCGTAAGTCCGCTACTGCACAGGCCTCGGGAACGGACGTGCTTTCCTTAATAGCACAGTTTATCGCAGCATCCCAGCATCAACTGAATCTGTCGCATATATTTTATCCGACGATGCTGGGTCGGGACGCTCCGCGGAAGCGGGTACGGACGTCCGAAAGTTTCATCCGGTCCGACGGGATACCGAAAGGGATTCGGTGGATTTCAAGCTTTCCCTTTCGGAACAACATATGCTGCGATGCCGGATAAGAAACTGATAGCGTCGGTGGACTTAGAAATTTTTGGTTCGGTTCAGGGACATCGTCCCTCAGTTCCGACATAGTCCAATAATGTCACACAAACTTTCGAATTATTGAACGACGCTATATATTATTATTTTATGCTTGCTATCCAAGCATTTCTGGTTTCTTGTTCGAAGAGTTATGGAGATGTCTTTCAAAAGTGTGCCTCTGTCGTCATAGTTAATGAAGAGTTAGCGGCAATAAGTGCTCATGGAATATGTCTATCGCTTACGGAGTGACATTCGCTAGCTCACCCGGTGTAGCGTACATTCATCGAATGGTTCGGCTGCCGGGTTCGTCCGTTGCGGTCTAGGAAGGAGATTTGGGTGATGCGAGCACTTTAATTACTTTAGTACTCACCCAGTGACGGCAGATTGAGGACAGATCGGAGGAAGCCAACAACATAGGGGACCGCATGTTGTGGTTCAGATATTTTACATTCGGAGCATATGTCCGTTGCTCGGGACGCTCCGTTATATTGACAGTCCGAGAGACTGTCTTTAATGCTTCCTCATCCTCACAGCAGGGCACACGACCGCACATTGGCTACGTGACCTCGAGTATCCGATCAGTTTCGGCATTCAGTGATTCCACAGCGAATAGGTCGCGCCATCCGGTAGCCAAGGGACACGAGGCCTATACACTCCGTTCGCTCGCATATTGGAAGTATGCACGGGGTAACGATCTCGGAGCTTCCTGCGGCAATGCATCGTAAGACCGCTGCTCCTCAAGCCTCAGTGACGGACGTGCTATCCGAGTTAGCACAGTTGTTTCGCAGCATCCCAGCAATTGACGGTTTCTCGGTCGAATCAGGAATTATCCGACGGCGCCGGGTCGGTGCGGTCCGCGGTTGCATCAAGCTACGGACGACCGAACGCTTTATAGGGTCCGACAGGATGGCGAAAGGGATTCGAAAGATTTCGAGTTTTCCCTTTAGTAGTATCGGAAGATGCCTTTCATATCTTCTGGCATTTCTTCCAGTGATTATTTTTCGGACTTCATTGCTGCGATCTTGGATAAGAGACTTATAGCGTCATTGGACTCGGATTTTTCGATCGGTACAGGGACTTTGTCCCTGACTTACCGACGCAGTCCAATATTGTCATTACAACATGTGTTTTATTTTTCGACGCTATATATATTATATATATATACAAGCCTGCTACTAGGCATGATAGTTTAGTTTCTTGTCCGCGTGGCTCATTTCTGCCATTTTATCTTTTTTACATATAGTTTATTTTGGCAGAGCAGGGCATACCGAGAGTTCATATGCGTCTAGACGGTGTGATTAAAGACTGCATATATTCTTTTTCACCGTTTATGTCTTTTCCAATTTCAATGTTGGGAACGACATTATGTATAGTAGACTTAACTTAGACGCTTTATTATACGTAATCCGCCTTACTGAGGCGTTATCATTACGTCTTCAAGAAAAGATTTACGGGATATTATTCTCAATGTAATTTCTTTTGAGGGCAGTAGTTTGTTCACGTATAACTCCGCCCTTCAGTGGCTGATTGGAGTTGGTTAGACGTGATGCAGCCCTAGCTACATCCACGCGTGGATAGTAGGTTAAGAACTCTCTCAGAGTCGCTTCGTTCTCGGAGGAGCTTCTCTTCGACGGCAACTTTCCGGCAATCCATGAATTGCTTGATTTATACATTCTCTTGTCTATCTAGTGTTACAAGAGATTCAGACTGGGGCAAACATTCGGTGGTTGACTCAGAGAGTGCCGCCGCAGTTGCCGGACCCGAGTGTGGCTGTTATGACGGTTGCCAGTCAAACAGATTGGGATATATACTGATCCCTACGGATTCGAAGTGCCAGGGTCTTTGGGTTCCGCAGTCTTTTAGCTATCAGTTAACTTCCGCGGAATAATGTTTTTTAGGCTTGCTTTATGTCATTGCATGAACATTATTCAGAAACGCATGCCCAAATTCCTGTCCTTTAATTCGACAGTAGTGGCGTATCTCCGGAACCAGGGAGGCACTCTTTCGTTTCCGTTATTCAATTTAATGGAAAGAATCCGTCTGTTGGTTATAGTACACCAAGTTCAGTTTTGGTCCGTCATATTCTGGGTCGTCTGATTGTTTTATCGCACTCCCGTTCTCTTACGGGTCGCTTGTTGCTGTCAGAATGGACTCTCAACAAACAAGTATTCAATCAGATTTGCTATCTATGGGAGCGCCTAATGATGTTTTATTTATGACACAGCTGGCTAATCAATTGCAGACGTATGTGTTGGCTTGTCCAGATCTCTGAGCTAATACTGTTAACGCTCTATTGATCTATAGGACGGAATGATAGGATACGCGTATCCTCCGGCGCTGTTGTTTTTAGCAGGTATTGCTAAGATAAACATCCACAATACATTTCTGTTGATAGCATCTCTATCTTCACAGAGATCATGAGTAATTTACTCTCTTGTCTACTGTGGATCTTAACGTGAAATCTTCCTCTATGTGAGGATCTTTTTTCACTGGGTAAATCGTGTCATCTTTATCACAACCAGCAAGGTCGCAACCTTCATGTATTCCGTTGTGTGGTCCGTATTGCATTGTAAGCACTGTACTGGACGAGCTTTGGACGCGATTTCTTACTATAGGAGATCCTCTTCTTCGCTATTCTATGCGACTAAAGTGGAGGCTCTTCCGTCGTGGTGTAGGGATCATTATGTTCATATGGTTGATCCCTCCATACTACTCATTGCTATTTTTTAGTATACTTGTTTCACAAGATCTACTGCAGCCTGTTTAGGTTTATGTTACCTCATACCTATGCACTCTACGATAGTTTACAATTGAGTCTTTTGTCTCTTTATCTAAGTCAGTTAGTAACTTTTTGATAAATAGACTTAGAATCTTTAGATTAAATTCCTATACGGATTTTAACTTCAGGTTCTTATTTAGCTAAGTAATCATTTGAGCCTCTGGAAACAGTAGTTTTCAAATTCTGACCTTTTAGACAGTAATTCTGTTGGTTTCTCTTTTACTGTAGAGTCAGTGAGTTTCATGCACTATCGATGGATGATTTTCACTTTCATAGTTTCGGAATCAATACTTCCGTTACTATTTAGGTTGGATTGTTCCATAAGAGTTAGGCTCCTATTATCCGGAACCTATTATTTTAAGGTCCTTCCGTCTTCGTATGGGCATAGGCCTTTACTCTTTCCGGGTACAGTTTATGTATTTATAAACAGATATCTGTTTATTACAAGGGCGTAAGCTTCTTCTGTCTTTGATGTCTAGTAGAAGGACGTTACGCTCCATTTTATTGTTAATGGATTCTATTAACTAGCGTACTGCTTATGGTGTATCATTGGCTTAGCAGTTGTGCTTAAGATTTCGGCCCATGAAGTAAGAGTTCTTCTACTTCTTGGGCTTACATTAATAGTGTTGCTATTATAGATTTTTTGAAGGCTGCTCATTGCGCTCAGCCATCCATTCATGAATTTTATCTCAGAAATATCGAGTCCATTTCTGGAGGCCTCTATTGTTAGGTCTATTATCTACTGCTCAGAATGTCATTCACTTAACAGTTGCTACTATAGCTAGGTAGGCTGTCTGTTTCGGCAGTGTCTCCGTTCGGCTGCCCTCTTCGCTCTGGGCTATTTGACCCAGGGCAAGAAAAAGGGGGGGGGGGGGGGAGGGTGTTCCCTTGGGTCACCTGTTTTTACTATGAAAACAAGGGGATACCTCCTCCGGAGTTAGTAATTCTGAGCTGTTATTGGGATGGTTGTTTAGTGAGAAGTTTAAGTTTATAAAATTCATTCAAGTCTTAGTTTTTAAAGTATAGCTTTTGAATATTGCATATGTCAACGGACATGATTATGCAATTCTCACACACTTTTAGGAGTATAAGAGTCTCTATTCTCTAGACTTACTTTATTATTGGCTTACTTTAAAAATTATTAGTATAAGGATTATTGGATATTTATAGAGTACATGGATGTATGAAGCTCAATTTTTGGAAGGTGTTGTATCTTTCTAATTTATCATAAATAAGAAAGATACATGTAAAGCCTATTACTTCTTTTCCCTACAGGGGATGACTCTATTTTATTTTATTGAGCGTATTCCATTTTGCTCTATGTCCTTGGCCCTCCAGCCTTTTTACTATTCAGCTATGTCTGGGTCATTGGTACAGTATAAAAATGTTAAAAAATTTATAGTAATTTATATATTTTTTATACTTACCAATGACCCAGACGGGGATGGCCCTCCCAGGAGTTGGGAACTCTTGCCTCCCCGCTGAGTACATAGCGCTTACCAGGCACTGGTTATTAGAATGATAAATGGCGCCAATTTCGGAACGTCCTTGACACTGCGCATGCGCAGTAGGGGCGAAGTGTGGAGGGCCTCTCAGGACATGTTTTCTTTAGTTTTAGATGCAAATTTTGGGGATTGGGGGGCAAAATTTGTGTTTGGCCCTATATTTTAAGAGTTAGCACCAGCTATGTCTGGGTCATTGGTAAGTATAAAAAATATATAAATTACTATAAATTTTTTAACTTTCGAGGCATGGGCTTCTTGTTGTCATTCTTGCTAATTGTTGCACTGCTTATTCAGTGTTTCCTCTCCCCTAGCCTTCTAAAGTTCCCCCTTGCAATTCTCCCATGCTTTTGGCATATTTTTGAGAAATTTCATTTCTAAAATTTCCTGGGAGAGTTGCTTGGTTACAGAATGTTTTCTGTTATTTTCCCCATAGTTACGTTTTCACCCATGGGTGTATAACGTTTGTGTTCTGCATCTTCCATCTGATGTTCTGCAGATTCTCCCCTGGGAGTCTCTGTTTTGCATCAGATAGAGTGTTATTGATGACTGATTCCGGGCCAGTTTTTTCAGTGCCTGGAGTCATGTTTTCTGGTGTTTTTACACTGTTTGTTTTCATTGGCAACAGCCTTTTTTGAGGGGGGCTGTTTGCCTTTGCTGTAGTTTATCTCACTATAAGATACATTTATATTATCCGAAAGTGTCTCATTAATTATTTAATATAAATTTAAAATTTTTGACCACACTTTGCCATCGGATCCATCGGGGCTCAACGTTACTTTTCAGCAACTTGGGCTTCGCTGAAAAAATATTTTTTCAAAATTATTTTGTTTTGCAATTGTTTTTTCATTTATTAATGGATCATGTTATTATGTATCTTTGTGTCAGGGGTTTTTGCGAGTAACTTGGACTTATTGTTGTTCTTTCACAATGAAGGGACGTTGTTCAAATTGTAATAGGAAGAAATCTTCCTCTGACTTTCATGATCATTGTATTAATTGTAGTCAGTGTTCTCGCATTAATCCCTGTCCTATATGTGAACATTGGGATGAGAAACATTGGAAACGTGTGTCACGATATGTTGTTTCTGGAGAAAGAGCGATGCCGGCTCTTTCTCCGCAAGGTCACTCTACTCTCTCAGTTTCTATTTCAGAGGAACCAGAACAGGGTGATGTTTCCATGTTATCTTCTTCAAGTGTGCGTCCGTCGTCACAAATGAATTCAGAGCTAGCGGCAAAAGTGCTCATGGAGATTAGACAAATGTCGTCCGCTAGCTCGCCCGGTGTAGCGTCCATTCACTGAATGGTTCGGCAGCCGGGTTCGTCCGATGCGGTCCAAGAGGAAATTTTGGGTGATGCGAGCACTATAAACATAATAGATGCACACCCAGTGACGGCGGATAGTAAGCGAGAACGGAGGAAGCCTTTGAGTCCGGTTCCTAGCTCGTCCAGGTCCAGCCGGGCCGCGAGCGAGAGAGGCCCCTCTCTCGTACAACAACATCTGGGACCAGATGTTGTGGTACAAAATGTGTCTTTAGCGGAGCATACGACCGTCGCTCGGGACGCTCCGTTGTTTAAGCAGTCCGCAGAGACTGTTAAGGCTTCCTCTTCTCGTCAGCGCACACGACCGCACCTTGGCTGCGTGACCGCCGATATATTACCAGCTTCGCCGATGAAGGATTCTTCGGCGACCAGGTCACACCATCCGGCAGCCAGGGATTCGAGACCGATGGACTCTGGACGTTTGCATAGGAAAAGTATGCGGGAGCCATCTGATGCGGAGCTGCCCTCGGCGAAGCAGCGAAAGACTGCGCCTCCGCAGGTCTCGACGCCGGACATTCTTGTGCAGATAGCACAGCTTATCGCAGCATCCCAGCAGCCGACAGAAACGGTGTCGGATCGAGAATTATCCGACGGCGCTGGGTCGGTACGCTCCGCCGAAGCATCGGGGGCGGACGACCGGGAACATCATGAGGTCCGACCGGATGGTGAAAGGGATACGGATGACTTGGAGCTATCCCTTTCGGAACAACATAAAGCTGCCGTGGACTTAATCCGGCACTTTCTCCCTCAAGTTGTTCCGTCGGGCCAGACTGCTGCGCTTCCGGACAAGAGAATTATAGCGTCATTGGACTCTGAATTTTTTGAGCAGTTCAGGGACATCGCTCCCGAGTTTCCGTCGCAGTCCAATAATGTTGCAAGAACATTTGAATTATTGAACGACGCTATATTTAAACCAGGGATTTTTCTAGGTGTATTGGGAATGGGTCCAAGGGCCCGTGCAATTGGGAAAAAAACATCTTATAGGACCAAATTGGGAATCGTGTTGATGCTGTAGAGTGGAGAAAAGTGCACATTTCTTCTCTACAGGTACATTAAAAATGAAGAAGTTGGTTTTATTAATTGAAATTATGGTTTTACAGTTCTTTTATCAGCATTATAAGACCAACTTTTGCAGTAAAAATCATAAATGTTATGGCCAAGTTGATACTGGTTACCAATTGGGAATTTAATGTTACAAATTGGGAAAAATCATGCCTAAATCTCATTGGGAATGGGGCCTATATTCGGCCCCTGTCGTCACCTAGAAAAATCCCTGTAAACTTGCTTCCAGGACGGGGAAAGCAGGTTTCTTGTCCGCTAATACTCTCAACCTGCCTTTCATTAATGCAAGGAATAAATTCGATACGGCAGGACAGGGTATACCGAGAGTTCCTCTGCGTATGGACGACGAGGCGGAAGACTTAGAGCTATCATTACCGTCGTCAGCTTCTATTCCAACCGCGGTGTTGGAAACAGCTATTGCATCTAACAGAGCCAATTTAGATGCCTTATCTTACGCAGATAACCTTACTAAGGCGTTCTCACTGCGCCTTCAGGGGAAAGAGTTTCAGGATATACAATCCTCTTTAAGACTTCTTTCAAGGGCAGTAGCTTATTCCACGTGTAACTCCGCCCTTTCAGTGGCAAATCTGGAGTTGGTTAGACGTGACGCAGCCCTAGCTACATCCACACTAGTGGATTCTAAGGTGAAGAACTCTCTTAGAGTCGCTTCGGTCTCAGGAGAACTTCTCTTTGACGGCAAGCTTTCCGCTATTTATGATAAAATTACAAAGAAAGCTAAGGATTCTCTGTTGTTCAAATCTGCTCCTAAGAAGTCGGATACAGCAGACACGAATAAGACAGGCACTTCTGGGTCTAATGCGCCCAAGAGAGGTTCCTATAGAGGTTCCGGTGCGTCCTCTTGGTCTTATTCGAGAGACCGTCAGGATAGCGACTCTCGTTCGGGACGTCCTTCAGGCCGGGACAATCGGTCGGACGCCCCGAGGTCGACGGGGCGAGGTGCGGGTCGTGGAAGACGTGGTTTCTCCTACCGCAGGCCTTGCAGGTCCAGGAGGTGATGGCTTAAACCTCTATCGCGTTCCGGTTGGCGGAAGGTTGTCGAGCTTTTCACAAGAATGGGCGTCGATTACGGACGACCCTTGGGTGAGAGGAGTGACTTCGGAAGGTCTAAAGATATCCTTCAAACGAAAGCCTCCATTAACTCAAAGTCCAAAGTGGACTCATCTTCCGTCAAATCCGCAGAAAAGAGACGCTCTGTTATCAGAGGTGCAGTCTCTTTTAATGAAGAACGCGGTAGAGGTCGTAGAAAACCAGGGATTCTACAGCCATCTGTTTCTGGTTCCGAAACCAGACGGCTCGTTCCGTCCAGTCATAGATTTGAGCTGGATAAACAAGCTGATCGTCGCTCCGAAGTTTTATATGGAGACGATTCGATCGGTCAGAGCGAGTATTCGGGTGAACGATTATGCAACGAGCATAGATCTCAAAGATGCGTACTTTCACGTCATGGTACATCCGACATTCCGAAAGTATCTACGCTTCGCAGTCCTAGGAGTGGTGTATCAATTCCGGGCGATGTGCTTCGGATTGAATCTAGCACCCTGGGCTTTCACTCGGGTAATGAACTCGGTAATGATCTACTTCCGTGCTCATTCGTGTGCGGTAACGTCGGCCTACCTGGACGACATTCTTCAGAGGTACGGCAACGAGTTAACGCTTCAAAACGATGTTCAGAATCTTCTTCTATTGCTCCGACGTCTCGGTTTTATAGTAAACGAGGAGAAGTCGGATCTGGTGCCGTCCAAGTCATTCACTCATCTGGGAATGAGCTTCGAGACGCACAACAATCTCGTTCGTCTGCCGTTAACCAGAGCGAAATTAGTCAGTTGTTACGCTCGCTATTGTCTGCACGCAGACAAAGTCACGGCGAGAGAATTTATGAGACTGATAGGTCTGTGCGGAGCCGCCGCGGATCTCATTCCGATGGGGCGGTTACGCACACGTCCTCTTCAAATTTTCCTGACTCAGAATTGGAGTGTGAAAATTCATTCGCTCGATGTAGACGTTCTCTTGTCAGATCAAGTGAAACAAGAGATTCAGACTTGGGCAAACATTCAGTGGTTAACTCAAGGAGTTCCGCTGCAGTTGCCGGATCCGAGTTTTACCGTTATGACGGATGCCAGTCAAACAGGTTGGGGTGCATCATTAATCCCAACGGATTCGAGATGCCAGGGTCTTTGGGATCCGCAATTCCTGTGCAAGCACATAAACATCAAGGAAATGATGTCAATTTGGCTTGCGTTACGTCACTGGATGGACATTATTCACGATGCTCATGTCCAAATCCTATCCGACAATACGACAGTAGTGGCGTATATACGAAATCAGGGAGGCACTCATTCAGTTCCGTTGTTCAATCTAACGGAAAGAATCCTTCTGTTTGCGTTAGAACATCGCGTTCTTCTTTCGGTCCGTCACATACCGGGTCGTCTGAATGTGCTAGCAGACTCCCTTTCACGAAAGGGTCGCTTGTTGCCGTCGGAGTGGACGAGTGGACTCTCAACAAACAAGTATTCAATCAGATTTGCTACCAATGGGAACGGCCAATGATAGACTTATTTGCGACACATCTCAACAATCAGTTGCAGACGTATGTGTCTCCGTGTCCGGATCCAAGAGCATTTGCAGTAGACGCTCTGTCGATCCCTTGGGACGGAATGATAGGATATGCGTATCCTCCAGCGCCATTAATTCAACAAGTATTGCTAAAGATAAAACAATCTCAATGCAAGATTCTGTTGGTAGCATCTCTGTCGCCACAGAGACCGTGGATAAATCTACTCAGGTGTCTGTTGTGGGACCTACCGCGGAAGCTTCCTCCACAGGAGGATCTTCTTTCGCAGGAGAAATCGCGCCAACTCCATCACAACCTGCAAGGTCTCAACCTTCACGTTTTTCCGTTGTGCGGTCCTTCTTGCATGGCAAGCACTTTACAGGACGAGCAGTGGACGCGATTTCTAACTGTAGGAGGACCTCCTCTTCGCTAAACTATGCGGCTAAGTGGAAGGTTTTTCGTCGTTGGTGTAGGGATCATTCTGTAGATATATTCGATCCCTCTATACCAGACATTGCAAACTTTCTAGTATACTTGTTTGACGAAATCAAACTGCAGCCTTTTACTATAAAGGGTTATAGATCTATGTTATCTGATACCTATGCACATCATGATAGTTTACAAATTGGATCTAATGTCTCTTTATCGAAGTTGGTTAGAAACTTTTCGATAAATAGACCCAGAACTCTTAGATTAATTCCTAAGTGGAATTTAGCTTGGGTTCTTCTTAAATTGAAGGAAAAGCCATTTGAACCTCTTGGGACAGTAGATTTCAAATTCTTATCTTATAAGACAGCTTTTCTCTTAGCTTTCTCTTCTGCTAGAAGAGTCAGTGAGCTTCATGCACTATCGGTGGATGATTCTCATTATCGTAGTGTTGGGAACACTATCACCTTCACTACTAATGTGGGTTTTTTAGCTAAGAATCAGGCTCCTAATAAATATCCGGAACCTATTGTTATTAAGGCTCTTCCGTCTTCAGACGGGCGTAGGCCTTTACTCTGTCCTGTTAGAGCATTACGTATCTATAAACAGAGATCTCAGTTTATCAGAAAGGGATGGAAACGTTTCTTTCTGTCTTTGATGCCTAATAGAAAGGACATTTCAGTCCATTCTATTGCTAGATGGATTCAGTTAACTATCCGTACTGCTTATGAAGATTTATCTTCTTCTCAGCAGTCTGTGCTTAAGATTTCTGCTCATGAAGTAAGAGCTCTTTCTACTTCCTGGGCTTATGCTAATAGTGTTGCTATTACAGATTTAATGAAGGCTGCTTATTGGTCTCAGCCATCCACATTTACGAATTTTTATCTCAGAAATATTGAGTCCATTTCTGGAGACCTGCATTGTTTAGGTCCGTTATCTGTTGCTCAGAATGTCGTCCACTAAACAGTTGCAACTATAGTTATGCAGGCTTTCTGTTCCGGCAGTGACTCCGTCCGGCTGCCCTCTTCGCTCTGGGCTATTTGACCCAGGGCAAGGGGAAGGGGGGGGGGGGCGGGTGTTCCCTTAGGTCACCTGCTTTATAGTGAAAAGCAAGGGAATGCCTCCTCCAAGTCAGTATTTCTGAGTCGCTTCCGGGATGGTTTTAAAGTGTAATATTAATGTTTAAATTCATTCATGTCTTATTTTTAAAGTGTAGCTCGGTGTGAAGCATTTGTATATGTCAAGTGTCAAACGGGCTTGAATATACAATACTCGGACACTTTTAAATGACTATAAAGAGTCTCAATTCTCTGGACTACTTTATTTATTGGCTTGCTTTAAAAATAATTAGTATAAGGGTTATACTGGATATTAATAGAGAACATGAATGTTATTGTGCTCAATTATTAAGGGTAGTGTATCTTTCTAATTTAATATTAAATAAGAAAGATACATGTAAAGCCTAATACTCCTTTTCTCCTTAAGGGGTTACCTCTTTACTATATAGTTGAGCTTATTGGATTTTCCTCTATGTCCTAGGCCCTCCAGCCTGTTTACTATTCAGCTAAGTCTGGGTCATTGGTACAGTATAAAAATGTTAAAAAATTTATAGTAATTTTTATATTTTTTATACTTACCAATGACCCAGACGGGGATGGCCCTCCCTGGAGTTGGGAACTCTTGCCTCCCCGCTGAGTACATAGCGCTGACCAGGCACTGCCAGTAAGAATGATAATTGGCGCCAATTTCGGGACGTCTGCGTCACTGCGCATGCGCAGTAGAGGCGTAGTATGGAGGTCCCTTAGGACATGATTTCTTTTTGTTTTGGATGCAAATTTTGGGGATTGGGGGGCAAAATTTGTGTTTGGCCCTGGTTTTGTTAGAGTTAGCACCAGCTAAGTCTGGGTCATTGGTAAGTATAAAAAATATATAAATTACTATAAATTTTTTAACTTTTTAATGAAATTATGTTAAGTTACCTATTTTCGAGGCAGCAGCCATTTTGTTGTCATTCTTGTTATCAAGTTACACTGCTTGTTCAGTGTTTTCCTCTCTCCCTTTCCTTTAAGTCCCCTCTTGCTATTCTCCCATGCTTTTGGCATATTTTCTGTAATTTTATTACTAAAATTTCTTGGGAGTTTTAGCTGAATAACAGAATGAATTCTGTTCTTTTCCCCATGTTTACGTCTTCACCTATGGCTGGTTAGGCGTAGTGTTCTGCATCTACCATCTGATGTTCTGCAGTTTCTTCCCTGGAAGTCTCTGTTTTGCATCAGATAGTGTTTTATTGGTAACTGATTTCGGGCCTGGGTGCCTGGAGTCTTATTCTAGTGTTTTTACACTTATTGTTTACATTTACAACAGCCCTCTGTGTGAGGGGGGATTTCTTGAAAATAATATCTGATGTTAATTTAATCATAACTAGATACATTATTATTGTTCGTAAGTGTTGCATAAATTGTTTAAAATATTTTTAAAATTTTTGTCCACACTTAGGCTTGGGATCCATTGGGACTCAACGTTACTTTTCAGAAACTTGGGCTGTTCTGAAAAAATATTTTTTCAAAATTTTTTGATTTCAATTACTTTTTCTATGTTAATGGATCATATTATTGTGTATTTTGATTGTCAGGGGTTGGTGCGAGTACTACGACTTTGTTTTCTTTTCACATTGAAAGGGTTTTGGTCAATTGTAATAAGAGGAAATCTTCCGCTGACTTTTATAATCATTGTATATGTAGTCAGTGTACTCGCACTAGCTCCTGTTCTGTATGTGATAATTTTGATGACAACATGGGAAGCGTGTGTTACGGTATGTTAGTGGGGAATTGGACATTCCGGTCCTTTCCCCGCAGGGTCACTCTACTTTATCAATTTCTATTTCAGACGATCAAGATTAGGGTGATGTATCCGTGATGTCTTCCAAAAGTGTGCCTCCGTCGTCACAATTAATGAAGAGCTAGCGGAAAAGTGCTCATGTAAATACGCCAATTGCCTAAGAGGACCCTAGTAGGTTCGACGGCCTTTGACGTCCGCTAGCTCGCCCGGTGTAGCGTCCATTCATCAAATGGTTCGGCAGCCGGGTTCGTCCGTTGCGGTCTAGAAGGAGTTTTGGGGTGATGCGAGCACTATAAATCAACCAAATGCACACCCAGTGACGGCGGATTAGAGGGAGAACGGAGGAAGCCTTTTAGTCCAGTTCCTAGCTCGTCCAGGTCCATCCAGACGGCGAGCGAGAGAGGCCCCTTTCTCATACAACAACGTCTGGCCCCAGATGTTGTGGTACAAAATGTTTCGCATTCGGAGCATACGTCCGCCGCTCGGGACGCTCCGACATATAGTCAGTCCGGAGAGACTGTCAATAAGGCTTCCTCATTCTCATGGCAGCGCACACGACCGCTCTTGGCTACATGACCTCGGATATCCAGTCAGCTTCGCCAGTCGGAGAATCATCGGCGACCAGGTCATACCATCCGGTAGCCAGGGACACGAGGCCTGCAGACTCCGGATGTTCGCATAAGAAAGTGTGCGGGAGTCAACGTACACAGAGCTTCTGGCGGCAATGCATCGTAAGACCACTACTGCACAGGCCTCGGTGACGGACGTGCTATCCCAAATAGCACAGCTTATCGCAGCATCCCAGCAACGACTGAATCTGTCGCATCATGTATTATCCGACGATGTTGGGTTGGGACGCTCCGCGGAAGCGGGTACGGACGTCCGAAAATTTCATCCGGTCCGACGGGATGCCGAAAGGGATTCAGAGGATTTCGAGCTTTCCCTTTCGGAACAACATATGCTGTTGTGTATGTCATCTGACTTTATCTTCTACAGGTTCTTTCGTCGGACCAGAATGCTGCGATGCCGGATAAGAAACTGATAGCGTCGGTGGACTTAGAAATTTTTGGTTCGGTTCAGGGACATCGTCCCTCAGTTCCGACATAGTCCAATAATGTCACACAAACTTTCGAATTATTGAACGACGCTATATATATTATTATTATTATGTGCTTGCTATTGCCAAGCATTTCTGGTTTCTTGTTCGCAAAGTTACGGAGATGTCTTTCAAAGTGTGCCTCTGTCGTCATAGTTAATGAAGAGCTAGCGGCAATAAGTTCTCATGGTATATGTCTATCGCCTAAGAGGTCCCTTGTAGGATCGACGGAGTGACATTCGCTAGCTCACCCGGTGTAGCGTCCATTCATCGAATGGTTCGGCAGCCGGGTTCGTCCGTTGCGGTCTAGGAAGGACATTTGGGTGATGCGAGCACTATAATAACTTTAGTACTCACCCAGTGACGACGGATTGAGGGCAGATCGGAGGAAGCCTGTTAGTCCGGTTCCTGGCTCGTCCAGGTCCGTCCGGGCTGTGAGCGAGAGAGGTCTCTCTCTCGTACAACAACATAGGGGACCGCTTGTTGTGGTTCAGATATTTCGCATTCGGAGCATATGTCCGCCGCTCGGGACGCTCCGTTATATTGACAGTCTGAGAGACTGTCGATAATGCTTCCTCATCCTCTCAGCAGCGCACACGACCGCACATTGGCTACGTGACCTCGAGTATCCGACCAGTTTCGGGACACGAGGCCTATACACTCCGTTCGCTCGCATAATAGAAGTATGCACGGGTTAACGATCACGGAGCTTCCAGCGGCAATGCATCGTACGACCGCTTCTCCACAGGCCTCAGTGACGGACGTGCTATCCAAGTTAGCACAGTTTATCGCAGCATCCCAGCAATCGACAGTTTCTCGGTCGGATCAGGAATTATTCGACGGTGCTGGGTCGGTGCGCTCCGCTGTTGCATCAGGTTCGGACGACCGAACGCTTTATAGGGTCCGACAGGATGGCGAAAGGGATTCGGACGATTTCGAGTTTTCCCTTTCGGAACAACGGAAGCTGCCATACATTTCTTCCGGCATTATCTTCCAGTGGTTGTTCCTTCGGACTACATTGCTGCGATGTTGGATAAGAGACTTATAGCGTCATTGGACATGGAATTTTGGATCGGTTCAGGGACATTGTCCCTGACTTACCGACGCAGTCCAATAATGTCATTAGAACATTTGTATTATTTATCGACGCTATATATATATAAGCCTGCTACCAAGCATGATAGTTTAGTTTCTTGTCCGCAATGCTCAATTCTGCCTTTTATCATTTCTAGGAATATTTTATTTTGGCAGAACAGGGCATACCGAGAGTTTATATGCGTCTAGACGGCGGGGTTAAAGACTGGAAATTATCTTTTTCGCCGTCTATGTCTTTTCCAACCACAATGTTGGAAACGACAATGATGTCTAATAGACTTAACTTAGACGCTTTATCATATGTAGTCCACCTTACTGAGGCGCTATCATTACGTCTTCTAGAGAAAGAATTCCGGGATATGATCCTCAATGTGATTTCTTTCAAGGGCAGTAGTTTGTCCACGTATAACTCCGCCCTTCAGTGGCAACTTGGAGTTGGTTAGATGTGACGCAGCCCTAGCTACATCCACGCGCGTGGATAGTAAGGTGAAGAACTCTCTCAGAGTCGCTTCGGTCTCGGAGAAGCTTCTCTTCGAAGGCAACTTTTCATCAATCCATGAGTTGCTCGATATACATGTTCTCTTGTCTATCAAGTGTAGCAAGAGATTCAGACTGGGGCAAACATTCGGTGGTTGACTCAGTGAGTGCCACTGCAGTTGCCGGATCCGAGTTTTATAATTATGACGGTTGCCAGTCAAACAGGTTGGGGTACAATTTTGTTCCCAACAGATTCGTAGTGCCAGGGTCTTTGGGTTCCGCAGTCTCTAGGCAAGCACTTATCTTCCACGGAATAATGTTTTTTAGGCTTGCTTTATGTCATTGGATGAACATTATTCAGAAACGCATGTCCAAATCCTGTCCGATAATACGACAGTAGTTGCGTATCTCTGGAACCAGGGAGGCACTCATTCGATTCCGTTATTCAATTTAACGGAAATAATCCTTCTGTTTGTTATAGTACACCTAGTTCTGATTCGGTCCGTCATATTCCGGGTCGTCTGATTGTATTACCGGACTCCCTTTCACGTAAGGGTCGCTTGTTGCCGTCAGAATGGACTCTAAACAAACAAGTATTCAATCAGATTTGCTATCAATGGGAGCGCCCAATGATAATTTATTTACGACACAACTTGCTAATCAATTGCAGACGTATGTGTTTGCATGTCCGGATCTCTGAGCTTATGTTGTTAACGCTCTATTGATCTAATAGGACGGAATGATAGGATATGCGTATCCTCCTGCGCTGTTGTTTCAGCAAGTATTGCTAAGATAAACAACCACAATACATTTCTGTTGATAGCATCTCTGTCTTCACAGAGACCGTGGATAAATTACTCAGATGTCTTCTGTGGGACTTAACGCGAAAACTTCCTCCATGAGAGGATCTTCTTTCGCTGGGGAAAATCGTGTCATCTTCATCACAACCCGCAAGGTCTCAACCTTCACATATTCCGTTGTGTGGTCCTTATTACATTGTAAGCATTGTACTGGACGAGCTTTGGACGCGATTTCTTACTGTAGGAGAACCTCTTCTTCGCTATTCTATGCGGCTGAAGTGGAGGCTCTTCCGTCGTTGTTGTAGGGATCACTATGTTGATCCCTCCATACTACTCATTGCAACTTTCTAGTATACTTGTTTGACAAGATCTACTGCAGCCTGATACTATTAAGGTTATAGGTCTATGTTATCTCATACCTATGCACTCTATGATAGTTTACAATTGAGTCTTATGTCTCTTTATCTAAGTCAGTTAGTAACTTTTCGATAAATAGACTTAGAATCATTAGATTAAATTTCTATATGGAATTTAACTTCGGTTCTTATTTAGCTAAGTAATCATTTGAGCCTCTGGAAACAGTAGTTTTCAAATTCTGACCTTTTAGACAGTAATTCTGTTGGCTTCTCTTTTACTGAAGAGTCAGTGAGCTTCATGCACTATCGGTGGATGATTCTCACTTTCGTAGTTTCGGAATCACTACTTCCTTTACTATTTAGGTTGGATTTTTGGTTAAGAGTCAGGCTCCTAATAATATCCGGAACCTATTGTTATTAAGGTCCTTCCGTCTTCGTACGGGCATAGGCCTTTACTCTGTCCGGTTAGAGTTTTACGTATTTATAAACAGATATCTGTTTATTACTACGGACGTAAGCTTATTCTGTCTTTGATGCCTAATAGAAGGACGTTACGCTCCATTCTATTGCTAATGGATTCAATAAACTATCGGTACTGCTTATGGTATATCATTGACTCAGCAGTTGTGCTTGAGATTTAGCCTCATGAAGTAAGAGTTCTTTCTACATGTTGGGCTTACATTAATAGTGTCGCTATTATAGATTTTTGAAGGCTGCTCATTGCGCTCAGCCATCCACATTCATGAATTTTTTATCTCAGAAATATCAAGTCTATTTCTGGAGGCCTCTTTTGTTAGGTCTATTATCTACTGCTCAGAATGTCATTCACTTAACAGTTGCTACTATAGCTAGGTAGGCTGTCTGTTTCGGCAGTGACTCCGTTCTGCTGCCCTCTTTGCTCTGGGCTATTTGACCCAGGGCAAGAAAAAGGGGGGGGTGGGGGGTAGGGTGTTCCCTTGGGTCACCTGTTTTACTATGAAAACAAGGGGATACCTCCTCTGGAGTTAGTAATTCTGAGCTGTTACTGGGATGGTTTTTTAGTGAGAAGTTTTATGTTTTAAAATTCATTCAGGTCTTAGTTTTTAAGTTTAGCTTTTGAATATAGCATGTGTCAAACGGACGTTATTATACAATCCTCAGACACTTTTTAGGAGTATAAAGAGTCTCTATTCTCTAGACTTACTTTATTAATTGGCTTACTTTAAAAATTATTAGTATAAGGATTATACTAGATATTAATAAAGTACATGGATGTATGATGCTCAATTTTGCAAGGTGTTGTATCTTTCTAATTTAACATAAATAAGAAAGATACATGTAAGGCCTAATACTTCTTTTTCCCTAAAGGGGATGACTCTATTTTATATAATTGAGCGTATTCCAACTTGCTCTATGTCCTAGGCCCTCCAGCCTTTTTACTATTCAGCTATGTCTGGGTCATTGGTACAGTATAAAAACGTTAAAAAATTTATAGTAATTTATATATTTTTTATACTTACCAATGACCCAGATGGGGATGGCCCTCCCAGGAGTTGGGAACTC
>CM062294.1:121467635-121706133 GCA_031216915.1 Pictodentalium vernedei | reverse complement strand
TTGATTCACAACATCTCTAGGGAGGGAGGGGGGATCAGATTCAAGTTTGTTCAAATCAAGTCCCTGGATTACTATTTGGGCTCTCTGTGGGGGGGGGGGGGGGGGGAGAAGGTTAGGTTCAAGGTTGTTATTGTTGTTCAGATCCATTCCTTAGTGTTTTTCCATAAAAATTGCATTACATGAGGAACATTGGTAGGTGTCCCAGTCCTCAATCATGTGAAGCTTCAAAACATTTGACTGCAGTTTCTGAGGGGAAGATTTTTGCAAAATCCATCAATCAAAATCCGAGAATGTCTCTGGTGGCCATATTTTCCAACCGACGGGACCAAAAAGAGAACTGTTTATAGAGAGCCTCCTATAGACCATTCCAGCAAAGTTTGGTTCATGTTGGCTCAGTAGTTCCAGAGAGGATGAGGAGCGTTTGTAGAGGACCTACCATAGACTATCCCTACCAGGTTTGGTTCACATTAGCTCAGTAGTTCCAGAGAAGATGAAAATGTGATTTCCCACAGGGTTTCTATAGTAACTATAAGCCACAATTGCAGCCATATTTGCAACCCGGTCAACATTACATGAGTATCGTTGGTAGAGGGAGTCTCATTCATCAACCATGATAAGTTTCAAAACATTTGGCCCTATGGTTTCAGAGGAGAATATTTTTCAAAATCCACCAATCAGAATAAAAAAAATGCTTCTAGCAGCCATATTTTTTTATGCACAGTAACAAAAATTAGGAGCATTTGTAGAAGACCTTCCATAGACTATCCCTGCCAGGTTTGGTTCACGTTGGCTCTGTAGTTTCAGAGATGATCAACATTAAATGAGGATCATTGTAGAAGGGGTCCCAGTCATCAACCAATCCATGCAAAGTTTCAAAACATTTGGCTCTGTGGTTTTTGAGAAGATTTTTCAAAATCCACCAATTAGAATCAAAGAATGCCTCTGGCGGCCATGTTTTCAAACCCATGGGATCAAAATGAGCATTGTTTGTAGAGGACCTCCCATAGACTATCCCTGCCAGATTTGGTTCACGTCAGCTCAGTAGTTCCAGAGAAAAGGAGGAAAATGTGATTTCCCATATGGTTTCTATAGTAAATACAAGCTGCAATTGAAGCCATGTTTGCAACCCGATCAACATTAAATGAGGAACGTTGGTAGAAGGGGGTCCCAGTCATCATTTATGTGAAGTATCAAAACATTGGGCCTGGCAGTTTCAGAGGAGATTTTTGAAAATCCACCAACCAGAATCAAAGAATGCGGATCGTTTGTAGAGAACCTCCCATAGACCATCTGCCAAGTTTGGTTCACATCAGCCAAGTAGTTCCAGAGAAGAATGAAAATGTGATTTCCCATAGGGTTCTATAGTAACTATAAGCTGCAATTGAAGCCATGTTTACAACCCGATTATCATTAAATGAGGATCGTTGGTAGAGGGGGTCCCAGTCATCATTTATGTGAAGTTTCAAAACATTTGGCCTGGCAGTTTCAGAGAGGAAGATTTTGAAAATCCAACTAGAATCAAAGAATGCCACTGGAAGCCATGTTTTTCATCAGACAGGAACAAAATGAGGATCATTTGTAGAGGTCCTCCCATAGACCATTCCTGCCAAGTTTTGTTCACAGTGGTTACAGAGAAGAAGATGAGGATCATTGGTTGAGGGTGTCCCAGCCATCAATCATGTGAAGTTTTAAAACATTTGGCCTTGCAGTTTCAGAGAAGATTTTTCAAAATCAACCAATCAGACCAATCCAGCACATCGGCAGGTATATGGGCATGTACGTGGGTGGGCACGTGGGCAGGCAATCTTTCAGGCAGACAGACAAAAGGATGGATGGATGGACAGATGGGGACAGACAGACTGCATTTCATAATATTCCAGTCATAATTGCTGGAAATCCATATCTACTTCTCTGAAACCATATGTGCAGGGTTAAATCAGAAAGCAACAGTATCATAGTAATACTATTTACCAGATAGTGCCAGCACACATTTATGGATTCTGTTTCAATAAAAATCAGTAGAAGGTTTAAGAACATTTTGAAAATTAGTTTTTCAGACAGTACTCTCTTTCAAAGAGCTTTGGACAGGTAAACGGTTACACAAAGAACATTTTATTCAAAGGATTTGTCATTATGTCTATCTTGAATGAATGATTAAATCAAAAGAATAATGTGGAGAATGCTGACCAGTGTAAAATTACAAGTTTTCCAAACACCTGTCATCAATCACAACTTGACAGTTTTTTCTGATAACTTATAGTTGCAAAGTTATTTCCAGTTACATCCCAAACATAATACCATACACAATATTTTATCATTGTTCCAATTCTCAATGGAGAAAACTAGAACAGGACGTGGGGAGTGTATCATAACTAAATCACCCACAGAGTGGAAATTCCACCCAAGCAATAACCACAAAGTTGTTGCAAAGCATAACAATCACAAGCAAAGTTCCAGCCAATGGACTTCCATGTTAAACCCAGATGTCCATTGGCTGGCACATTGCTTGTAGTTTTTTTGTCCAGATGTACAGAATTTGAAACTGATACTTTGGGTGATTATTCCACTACACAGGTGATTTAGTTACAATTCACTCTCCACTTACTGTACTATTCAATCTACTCTGCCGGCATAGGGTTTATATTTTCATAACCGGATATAATAGCAAAGTTTAAAAACATTTGGCATAACTTGTAGTTTCAGAAAACATTTTTCATAATTGACCGAAGAGAGAATGCCTCTGGCGGCCATGTTTTCCAACCGACAGGAACAAAAAGAGAATTGTTTGTAGAGGACCTCCCATAAACCATTCCTGCCTACTTTGGCTTAGTAGTTCGAGAGAAGATGAAACTGTTATTTCCCATAGGGTTTCTATAGTAACTATAAGCTGCAATTTTGGCCATGTTTTCAACCCAATCACATTAAATGAGGATCGTTGGTAGAGGATGTCCCAGTCATCAACCATGCAACGTTTCAGAACATTTGGCCTTGTGGTTTCAGAGGAGAAGATTTTTCAAAATCCACCAACCAGAATCAAAGAATGTCTCTGGCGGCCATGTTTTTCAATCCATGGGAACAAAATGAGGATCGTTTGTAGAGGACCTCCCATAGACCATTCCTGCCAAGTTGATTCATGTCGGCTCAGTAGTTCCAGAGATGATGAAAATGTGATTTCCCATAGGGTTTCTATAGTAACTATAAGCTGTAATTGAAGCCATTTTTGCAACCTGATCAACATTAAATGAGGATCGTTGGTAGAAGGGGTCCCAGTCATCATTTATGTGAAGTTTCAAAACATTTGGCCTGGCAGTTTCAGAGAAGATTTTTCAAAATCCACCAACCAGAATCAAAGAATGCCTCTGGAAGTCATGTTTTCATCGACGGGAACAAAATGAGGATCTTTTGTAAGGACCTCCCGTAGAGCATTCCTGCCAAGTTTGGCTCACAATGGCTCTGTGGTTACAGAGAAGAAGATGAAAATGTGAAAAGTTTACAGATGGTGGACGCTGGACGATGATGGACGCCAAGTGATAGCAAAAGCTCATGTGGACTTTTAGGCCAGGTGAGCTAAAAAGGGGTTACGCTTATCTGTGACATACCCATTGGGTGCTGTTGGTGTCTGAAAGCAGTCCATTTTATCACAAGTTTGCCGTTTAGCAGCCTGTGGAAGGTTAACAGACTCTTACTGAAATATTTTGTCCATGCAACTTGTCATGTCACACCAAGACCTGTGAATGGACAATTTTTCTTGAAAATCTACAACATATTTTTAGAGAAATCCACAGAAAACGTGAATTTTTAAGTTTTGAGGGGTATCGCTGTTTAACCATCCCAAAATGGGTTAATGCTGAGTTTTTTGAATACCCTTATTACATACAATGAAAGTGTCGTGTCAATGACTTGACTGTGTGGTGTTTGATGAAAAGGATAATGTTCAATGCTTATGAAAGGATTATGAAATATGACAAGAAATGTGATAGTTGAGAATGTTAATTTCTGTTCCCTGTATGCTATGTTTTCAATAAAAATAATCTGAGGTGTAGACTATACTAAAGAATTGAGGGGTGGATTAATGTGGCCCTCACAGTTTATATATGTAGCCCTCACAGTTAATGTATGTCAACCAAAGTTACCAAGTTACAGTAAAATTATTCCAAAACGAGTCATCCTATAAAGTTACAATGAAATCCCTTCATAAATACGGCTTGTAGACTGTGCTAAAGGTTTTCAGGCTTTGGGCCTGTGTAGCCATCATGGTTGACCGATTTCAACCAAAAGGGGACGTCCTGATCTTGACATTATACTGAGTCATCCTACAAAGTTTTTTAGTTTGTAAACAGTGCTTCAAGGTATGTGGGGTCACTGTCAAATCTTCCAGCATGTGCACCCCTTGGTAAAGGCGTTATGATTATCATCTCTAACGAATTTTAGATTTTGAATAGTAGCTCACAATGTATGCTCAGCAAATTGCTATGCTAAAATGAACAAATCAAGCCCTGGGGATACTTATAAAACATACAGTTTTGATCACATATTCAAAACTAGTTCTTGAATCATTTTGCTTGTAAAATGAATCCAATTTTTCACTTGCATTAATTTTTAAGACTGCATACCATTCTACACATTTAAGATCATTGAAATCTGTTTAACCTTCTTGGTATTCAGTGGAATGTTTTGTCTATCTTCAATACAACTTTTCATGACCAACTTGGTTGATTTCAATTAGATTTGGTTTGAAACACATATGGCATGTACATGTGAGATTTATGTTTGTTTAAGTGGGAATAGAGTGACCACACCCTATGGATGTCCCATGCACATTCAGTCATAAAAATGAAAAAAAAACACTTTTGCATATTTTTTTTTTTTTAATTTTTATCTACATGTAGTAGGCTTTTTCTTTGCGGACATTTTGAAGCATTAATTTTGAAAATGTGATGATAAATAAAAGAGATAATGATTTTTTTCATTTTTCTTTATGTTGTTAGACTTTGGTCAATTTCTCAGTCATTTTGGCAGCAATATATTTGTCAAATTAAGCCAAGTCCATTTTCCATCAATTTCCATGCCTCAAATAGTTTAAGTTAATTTTATGCACACTAATTCATGTTTCAGATTTTTCTAAGTACCAATTTCCCTCATTTCTGTTCCATTTGCCATGGAAATCCATGGCAATATTTAATAGTTCCATCAAATTCCGTGGTAAATTTTGATGGAAATTATCACAGTTCATGGAAATCCATGGCATTTGATCTAATTGCCATGGATTTCCAAAGAATTTTGATGATTTACCATGGAATTCCATGGTAAAATTAATATTTTCATGGAATATCTACAGACGGGAAGACAAGAATTATGTTAATTGAGAATATGTTAATTTAGACTTTGCTACAGGAATCTAGGTCATATGACGGTTTGGTGGGCAAGGTTGACCAATCATGAACAAATAGGAGAGTCTCATCTAAATATCATACCAAGTTATCCAACCAAGTTATAATGAAATCCCTTCATAAAAACAACCTGTAGATAGCGCTAAAGGAATCTTGGTCAGATGACCAGGCGGCGGTAATGGCTGACCGATCATGACCAAAATAGGACAGTCTCATCTAGACATCATACCGGGGTATCCTTCCAAGGTACAATGAAATCACTAGGTTCATCAAAGGCCATTGCCAGCAACAACATTTTTTGATGGAAATCGAAGAAAATCATTAGCACCCATCTAGAGGTAACCCCAAACAAGCATACCAGGTTTCAAACCGATCTGATCGTAAGTTCGCCCTGTAGGGCGTGCCAAAGGAATATATTGATACCTGACTAAACTAAGTTCAAAGATCGTTGCCAGCAGCAACATTTTTTGATGGAAATGGAAGAAAATCGATTGCTCCCATCTAGAGGTCACCCCAAACAAGCATGCCAGGTTTCAAAGCAATCAGATCATAAATGTGCCCTGTAGTATGTGCCAAAGGGAAATATTGAGGACTGACTGAACTAAGTTCTAAGAACGTTGCCAGTGGCAACATTTTTTGAATGAAATGGAAGAAAATTGATAGCTCCCATCTAGAGGTCACCCCAAACAAGCACACCAGGTTTCAATGTGATCCAGTCAAAAATGTGCCCTGCAGTGTGTGCCAAAGGGAAATATTGAGATCTGACTAAACTGAGTTCTAAGAACATTACCAGCGGCAACATTTTTTGACAGAAGTGGAAGAAAATTGATAGCTCCCATGTAGAGGTCACCCCAAAAATGCACACCAAGCCAAAAATGTTCACTGCAGGGGATGCCAAAGAGAAATCTTGATGCATAACTGCACTAAGTTTATCAAAGTTTGTTGGCAGTGGCAACATTTTTGGAAAGAAATCGAAAATCGATAGCTCCCATCTGGAGGTAACCGTAAGCAATCATACCAAGTTTCAAACAGATCAGATCATAAATGTGCTCTGTAGGGCATGTCAAAGGAATATATTGATGCCTGACTAAACCAAGTTCAATGGTCGTTGCCATCAGCAACATTTTTTGACGTTTGACGGAAATGGAAGAAAATCGAGAGCTCCTATCTGGAGGTCACCCCAAAGAAGCATACTAGGTTTGTGCGGTGTGCCAAAGGAAATCATGAACGGACGTACGCCGATGGACGAGAAGTGACGGCAATAGCTCAGCTGGAATTTGTCAAGCTGAGCTAAAAATGATCCTTGGTAAATTCCACTTCAAATAAAGGAACTTATGTTTATCTCTCTGGTACACGCTGGGTGCTGTGTCTCAACCAAAATGGCCCGTTGATCAAAATTTTCATGTTCGAGAGCCTGTGGAGGGTTAACAAACACCTAAATAAATATTTTGTACATGCAACTTGTAATGTCACACCAAGACCTACAAATGGCCAATTTGTCTTGAAAATCTACCAGATTGTTTTAGAGAAATCCACGGAAAACATGAATTTTTATGTTTTTGAGGGTATTGCTGTTGAACCCATCCAAAACAGGTTAACGCTTGGTGTTTTTTGAATACCCTTATTACTTACAAAAATGATCCTTGGTGAATTCCACGTCAAATAAAGGAGGTTATGTTTATCTCTCTGGTACACGTTGGGTGCTGTGGCTACACCCAAATGGCCCATTTTATCAAAATTTTGATGTTTGAGATCCTGTGGAGGGTTAACAAACACTTACCAAAATATTTTGTCCATGCAACTTGTAATGTCACACCAAGACCTACAAATGGCAAATTTTTCTTGAAACTCTACCAGATGATTTTAGAGAAATCTATGGAAAACATGAATTTTTAGGTTGTTGAGGGTATCGCTGTTTAATTAGCCCAAAACGGATTAATGCTTGGTTTTTTGAATACCCTTATTACTTACAAAAATGTTCCTTGGTGAATTCCATTTCCAATAAAGGAAGATTTGTTTATCTCTCATGTTCCCATTAGGTGTTGAGGGTGCCCGAAAACGGAGCATTTTATCAAAAATTTTATGTTTGGAAGCCTGTGGAGGGTTAACAAGAGCACTGCCTAGCGGGGCAACATACACCCATGGTGATCACCATATGTGCAAAGTTTGAACAATATAGCATGTAAAATGTTGAAGGAGTAGGCAACACAAAACTGTAATGTTTTAAGTACTAAAAGGGGGCATAACTCTGGAAATACAAAAGAGAGTTACTCGCTCTTGCCATATGTCCAACGGCAATTTGTGATCAACAGGTGTGCAAAGTTTGAACAATATAGCATGTAAAATGTTGAAGGAGAAGGTGACACAATACTGTAATGTTTTAAGTACTGAAAGGGGCATAACTCTGGAAATACAAATTGGAGGTACCTGCTCTTGTCACATGCACAACGGCAATTAGTGATCACCATGTGTGCAAAGTTTGAACAATATAGCATGTAAAATGTTGATGGAGTATGCGACACAATACTGTAATGTTTTAAGTACTAAAAGGGGGCATAACGCTGGAAATACAAAATGGAGTTCACTTACACAAATATAAAATACAGTTTTGGATGAGTGAACTACTTTGAAAACACAATGTAGGGCATTTTCTCACCCAATAGAATGCCATAGTTTGGGATAAATACACCATATGTGCAAAACCACTGGTAAAGAAAAATTAATGTCCAGACATGCAGATTTGTTGTCTGGGAACCCCATGGCACCTATTACAGGATTCCAATGAGAACTCTCATGGAAACCTATTTTAAAATCTTTCGCTCTTGTTTACTTATTTCAATTTAGAACCTTCAAAATTTAAAGAAGAGCCTAGAATGAAAATTGATTTTCAAAGATAAGAGGTACAAAGCATACAAGTAAATAAAGGTAAATTGGAGCAGAAAAAAACAAATGTGGTCCTATGAGATGGTTATGTTTTCTGTTTCGTTTCAAAATGAATAAAACAACACTATAAACTCTTGGAAAGTTCCAATTCAGAAGGGGGTGAATTATCTCAGAACTCAACATCCTAGATGTGACAAAAACAAACTTTCATGGGGTGAAAAGTTCCAAAACCTTATTTATAAGTATATCCTGAACACTCAACCTCTGCTTGCCTCATCTCTAAAATGTGTACTGCAGGTGTTGGTACTGGGTCCTATTTTAACAGTAAAGCAGAACTTGTTTACCGCATTAAACAAAACAAGCACTGCTCCACTTCCCGGGGGGTGCCAAAGATTAACTGACTACAGTACGAGTCAGAAATTGTTGAGAATATTCAACAAGTGATGGTGGGGTGGGGGGGGGGGGGATGGCAATTAGCTAGCCAACACATGACATGCAATAAACCTAGGCTTATTACAAATCTGCAAAAGATGTCCGGTAATGTACATGTATAGCAAAACAGGACAGAACAGAAATTCCACACTTACAAAAAAGTCTAACGTTGCATTAAAAAAGTCCAAAATCTCAAAAAGGGGTTAATGTCATCTTATAGTGATGTATTTAACATATATATATGAAATATAAAAGCCACAGCATACTGGTGGTAGCCTTCCCTCATGTACAGAAAAACAGGTTTGAAATTTTCCAAGTCCACACTGACAAAAAAGTCTAACATTGCAATAAAAAAATGAAAAATCTCAAAAAATGACCAGCCAAGGGTTAAAGTCATCTTATATTGATGCATTTAACACATACATGAAATATACAAGCCACAGCATACCAGTTGTAGCCTCCACTCATGCACAGCAAAACAGGTAAAAATTCTCCAGTCCACACTTAGAAAAGAGTCTAACATTGCATTAAAAAAATCCAAAATGTCCGGTAAGGTTTAATTTTGTCTTATATTGATGCATTTAATACATATATGAAATATAAAAGCCACAGCATACTGGTGGTAGCCTCCACTCATGTATAGCAAAACAGGTCATAAATTTTCTAAAAGCCACAGCATCCTGGTGGTAAACTCCACTCATGTATAGCAAAACAGGTCATAAATTTTCTAAAAGCCACAGCATACTGGTGGTAGCCTTCACTCATGTATAGCAAAACAGGCCATACTGACAAAAAAGTCTACCATTGTAAAAACACTTTAAAAATTGTAATGAAAGTGTCAATGGCGCTGTAGCTCAACTTGTCAAGACATGTACATGTATAGTATGTGACACAGCAATGACAAACATCTAGGTAATGACCTGATAACAAATGTACATATAAAGTATTGTAACGGTCTGTACATAAATACTGGCTGTAGCCTGTAACAAATGTATAGGTAAAGTATTGTAAAGGTGGGGGGACAGTCAGATGCTAAATAGAAAAGAAATCTTTGAGTCCCAGAGTGGGTCTGACTGAACCCCAAAATATTTGTTCTCATAGCACTGTGATAACAAAGGCACCCCAAAACACACTCATTCCTGTCCCAAGGTGAAAACAAAGGTACCCAAGAAGTTTCGTGAAGATCACTTCATAAATACGAACTGTATACGAGCTGTATACGAGCTGTATAGAAGTTGTGACAAACAAGAGGCCCCAGGGGGCCTGAGGGCGCTCACCTGACATGGTAGTCTAAATATCAAACCAGGGACTTGACTTGAATAAGCTGCATACGCCCCTCCTAAGAAAAGCATATACCAACTAGATGAAGCGATTGTGCCCACACAATACACAGGATTTTCCTTCTATTTTCAGTTCCTGCACTTTAACGTCCCAAAATTGAGATAAACACATAAAAAACAGATTTTTTTCACAAACAAAATACTTTCAGCCTAAATTTTTTTCTTCTTCTTAAAACGCATAAAAAACGCTAAAACTAATTTCCGCATTTTGGTCCAAAATTTTCTAAGTCCCGACCGGACCCCAAATTTTCGGTGTAAAAAAAAAATGTTTTTTTTTTGTCTTAAAATTGGCAGAAACGCATAAAAAACAAAAAACAAAAAAATTATGGATTTTGGTCCAAAATTTTCTAAGTCCCACCTGGACCCCAAATTTTCAGGGTAAAAAAAAAAAAATTTTTTTGTCTTAAAATTGACCAAAACGCAGAAACTAGAGATCTTGTAAACCAAATATCAAAGAATTCTACCTGGTGGATCTGAAGAATAATATTTATAAAGAATAATCGTCATATTGCACAAAGTTAAAATTTGGGCTCCCATAGGAAGCCCAAATATGAACCCAGGGACACGATTTGAACAAACTTGGATCTGACACTCCTACAGATGCTGTATACCAAAAATGAAAGAATTCTGCCTGGTGGATCTGAAGAAGAAGATTTCAAAGAATAAACCTCATATTGCACTAAGTTAAAATTCGGGCTCCCATAGGGAGCCTAAATATCATCCCAGGGACTCAATTTGAACAAACTTGAATCTGACCCCCCCTACAGATGTTGTATACCAAATATGAAAGAATTCTGCCTGGTGGATCTGAAGAAGAAGATTTTTTTTGATTTTGGAAAGAAATTCATGGGTGCTATCAGAGTTATGCCCCCTGTGGTGCTCCCTGTGGGTGTGGCAACTTTATTTGAACAAACTTGAATTGACATATGATAGGGAACATGCACAGCAAATTTTGTTGAATTTGGTCCAGTAGTTTGTGAGGAGAAGTCGATAATGTAAAGTTTACGACGGACGGACGACGGACAGAAAGTGATTAGTAAAGCTCCCCTTGAGCTTCGCTCAGGTGAGCTAAAAACTGATTGGACCTAATTTCAGTACAAAATGGCCACTCTTGAATTTTGGACCACACTCAGAAACACTCGTTCTCGTCCCAAGGTGATAACAAAGGTACCCAAGAAGTTTCGTGAAGATCGGTTCATAAATACAGCCTCTAGCCCGAGCCGTATTGACATGTGCACTTACAGTGTATAAGTGGCACTAAATAAACCAAAAGTCATCTAATTTGCATAATTTCTGCATGAGAAAAAAACCCGTACTGTATGTGATGTATTCCATTTTACTAAACATTCCTACAAAAATTTATTCAAATCAGAACTTTCATACAGAAGTTCTGTATAAAAGACTGATTGCACTAATTTTGGTACAAAATGGCTGCTGGTGGCCATCTTGAATTTCGGACCACACCCGAAAACACTCGTTCTCATCCCACGATGATACCAAAGGTACCCAAGAAGTTTCGTAAAGATCGGTTTATAAATACGGCCTCTAGCCCGAGCCATATTGGCATTTGCACTTACGGTGCTGAAAGTAACACTAAATACATCAAAGTTAGTCTAATTTGCATAATTTACGTACGAGAAAAAACCCTGTATTATTTGTGATGTATCCCATGGTACTGAACATTCATACAAAAAATTATTCAAATCAGCGCTTTCATATGGAAGTTCTGTACAAAAAACAGATTTCTGCATCGTCAGTACAAGAAGTTTCGTAAAGATCAGTTCATAAATACGGCCTCTAGCCTGAGCCATATAGAAATTGTGTACAAAAAACTGATTAGACCTAATTTCGATACGAAATGGCCACTGGCAGCCATCTTGAATTTTGGCCCGCACTCACAAACACTCATTCTCATCCCAAGGTGATAACAGAGGTACCCAAGAAGTTTCGTGAAGATCGGTTCATAAATACAGCCTCTAGCCCGAGCCATATTGACATGTGCACTTACTGTGTGTAAGTAGCACTGAAAAAATCAAAGTTCATCTAATTTGCATAATTTCTGCACGAGATAAAAACCTGTATTATATATGATGTATCCCATGGTACTAAACATTCACACAAAAAATTATTCAAGTCAGCACTTTCATATGGAAGTTCTGTGCAAAAATCTGATTGCACCTAATTTTGTACAAAATGGCTGCCATCGGCCATCTTGAATTTCGGACCGCACCCAAAAACACTCGTTCTCGTCCCACGGTGATACCAAAGGTACCCAAGAAGTTTCGTAAAGATCGGTTTATAAATGCGGCCTCTAGCCTGAGCTGTATTGGCATTTGCACTTACAGTGCTGAAAGTAACATTAAATACATCCAAGTTAGTCTAATTTGCATAATTTACGTACGAGAAAAAAACCCGCGTATTCGTAAAGATCGGTTTATAAATACGGCCTCTAGCCCGAGCCATATTGGCATTTGCACTTACGGTGCTGAAAGTAACACTAAATACATCAAAGTTAGTCTAATTTGCATAATTTACGTACGAGAAAAACCCGCGTATTATATGTGATGTATCCCATGGTACTAAACATTCATACAAAAAATTATTCAAATCAGCGCTTTCATATGGAAGTTCTGTACAAAAAACAGATTTCTGCATCGTCGGTACAAAATGGTGGCTGGCGGCCAACTTGAATTTCGGATCGGACCCAAAAACACTTGTTCTAGTCCAACAGTCATAACAAAGGTACCCAAGAAGTTTCGTAAAGATCGGTTCATAAATACGGCCTCTAGCCCGAGCCGTATTGAATTGTTGACAGACGGACAACTGGCCATGGCATAAGCTCAAATTAGGCTTTGCCTAATTTGAGCTAAAAATGATAAATTTTAAGTAATTTGTATATTTTTTTATACTTACCAATGGCCCAGACTAGCTGGTGCTAACTCAAATTAATCCAGGGCCAAACACAAATTTTGCCCCCCAGTCCTCAAAATTTGCATATAAAACTGAAAAAATTAAGTCCTATATGGTCCTCCATACTTTTGTGATCTGCGCATGTGCAGTATCCAGGAAGGTACCGAAATTGGCGCCAACCATCATTCTTTCTACAGTGCCTGCTAAACGTTATAATCAGCGGGGAGGAATGAGTGCCCACTCATGGGAGGGCCATCCCCGTCTGGGCCATTGGGAAGTATAAACAAGAGGCAGGGGGCCTTAAGGCGCTCACCTGACATGGTAGTCTAAATATCAAATCAGGGACTTGACTTGAATAAGCTGCATACATTCCTCCTAAGAAAAGCATATACCAACTAGACGAAGCTATTGTGCCCACACAATACACAGGTTTTTCTTTCTATTTTCAGTTCCTGCACTTGCACGTCCCAAAATTTAGATAAATGCATAAAAAAAGATTTTGTTTTATTTTTGTTAGAAATTTTCGAAGTCCCAAACAAAATTTTTTCAGACTAAAATTTTTTTTTCTTCTTAAAATGGACCAAAACACATAAAAACCAAAGAACTAATTTCCGGATTTTGGTCCCACCCGGCCCCCAAATTTTTAGTGTGAAATTTTTTTTTTTTTTTTTTGTCTTAAAAATGACCAAAATGCATAAAAAACAAAAAAAAACCCTCATTTCCGGATTTTGGTCCAAAATTTCTAAGTACGGACGAGGACCCCAAATTTTCAGCCCAAATATGAACCCAGGGATTTGGCTTGAACAAACTTGAATCTCATCTCCCTAAGCATGCTGCATACCAAATATCAAAAGATACCTTTTGATAGATCTGAAGAAGATTTTTAAAGAACACTGCACTAATTTAAACATTTGGGCTGCCACAGAGAGCTCAAATATGGACCCAGGGAATTGCTTTCAATAAACGTGTGAAACAATCTTCCAAAGATGTTATATGTGAAATTTGAAAGCTTTTGGAGCAGTGGTTTGGGAGAAAAGTAGTCTTAAATGTCTTTCCCATTACCCAGTGTTAAAAAATAAAGGGAGATAACTCTACTAAAAACGGGCCGCTAAAGACAGAAATCGAACCCAACCTGTATTTTGTTGTACTGAATCCATAAGCTGAATTTAACTCAACTCAAACCATTACAAATGAAGTTATCGTCCGGAAACGAAATGTGACCACGGACTGACAGATGGACGGCAAGACCATTTACATAATACGTCCCATTTTTCAAATGGGCGTATAACAAATGGTTAGCTCAATATCTCATGTATTTCATTTGTAGTGTCACAGACAGGTCTAACAGTGATGAATGTTTAAATAAAATCTACAAGACTTGTTTTGAGAAAGTGGCAATAAACCCTAATTTTGACTGTTTTTTGCCAATTTTGGCAAGGGAAGGGTTAAATCGTAAATTCCGTCTTGGTACACTTTAAGATTTTGTGCCACTCTATGAGCTTGCAAAATTTTGTGAAAATCGGTTAAAAATGGCTTCAGAATTGTACAGACAAAATGTGTGGAGGAAAAAAAACAAACTAAACAAACGACTTATAATCCGTAGAAACACAAATGTCTTTTCCAGAAGGAAAAGCCAAAATATGGAAATTACTGGAATGAAGAAAGAACATAGCAACTGAAATATACAACTTTATTGATCTTGATAATGGCAATTCATGACAGCCTCCTGTTTGAAGTTGGATATATGTAAATGAAAACAAACAGTAAAGTTCAACAGAGCTGAATCTTTTTATACGATATATATATATGATTTGGCATTGCAAAGCCTTGTTGAATTCAAGGGACAAATTTATCAATTTTATTAAACGTCTGCACACTGATGTTGAAATATCAAAATTTTGAGCTTTTGATTTTTCCCATAATGCAATTAGGTATTTAACCAATTCAATCATGCTTGACAGAGCTCATCGAGCTCTGTCAAACAAGATCAAATTGGTTAAATTTCTTGAATTTTATGGGAAAAGGATGCTGCTTGTAATTTCAATATTTTGACATCATTGTGAAGAGGGTCATCTGGGGTAAAATATCAGACATAAACCATTTAATTTTTAAAGTTTGCATTTGGTTATAAAAGGAGAGTATGTGACAGCCAAAAGGACAATGTGGGAGGGCCTCAGAAACAGATTTTAAACTTTTTTTGGCCTAACCAATTTTTTTCATTTTTTGCATCAAAAACAACTCATGACTCCACATTGGAAAGAGCTCATTCCAATCGGGGACAAAAGCTATGTTTTTGAGACAAAGAAAATAATGAAAACTGAATGGTGATTTTCATCAATAAGGCTGCCCAGTATTAGCTGTTACATTGGGTAATGGGTTAATAATGAAAATTTTTAATAGCCAGAAAGTCTGACTAACCCTGTGTAATGCACAAGGTTAGTGACACTTTCTGGTTATAAAAAATTGGTAACTGCCACATCACACACTAAAATACAGAGAAAAATGTACACTCACTAAGGCTGCATGCACAGGGTTAGTCACATTTATTTATTTATTTATTGGTGTTTAAGGTCACATATTTCTGCACGATGGCTAATCATGACCACGACAGTTTTATGGGTGGAAGAAGCCGGAGTACCCGGAGAGAACCACTGAGCAATGGCGAGCAACTGTCAGCTCCCCAACATACCAACTCCACACAAGTACGGGTGGAGGAAGCCGGAGTACCCGGGGAGTACCCGGAGAAAACCACTGAGCAACGGCGAGCAACTGTCAGCTCCCCAACATACCAACTCCACACAAGCAGGGTTAGCATTGGTTGAAGACAGGTGCACCATCGACGTGCAGTATGCCTAAGTACACAGCGTCACCATGCACCCACATGGGCAATGGGGGTGAAGTGTCTTGCCCAAGGACACAACGCGGTTGCCACAGGTGGGATTCGAACCGAGGACCTCTCGGCTTGCAGCCTGCACCTCTATCAACTGAGCCACCTCGCCCCCCCCCCCCTCCCCCCGGGTTAGTCACATAATGGAGATGATCTTATTTACAAGAAAGAAAAGAGTGATTAACCCTGAACATTGCACAGAAATAATTGGGAAGCTTCTTGCTGACCACAAGCATTGCACAATTTTAGTTGATAGGCTTGTAAAAATGTTGCATGGGGTGCAGGATTCAAGGAAATAAGGAAAATACTTATACTGGATTGCAGAAATTATTTTGATGAAAATTCTAAAAATGAAAACACTCTATTTTCGGTTAATAACTTACGCTTCACATTACCATAATGCAACTAGGATTTTAATGAATTCAATCTTGTTGGGTATATCTCACTGAGATCTACCAAACATGAACAAATTGGTTAAATTCCTTGTTGCATTATGGGAATAATTTGCTGCTTGAAATTTTGTTATTTTTACATGAGTACATAGAGGGTTAAAAAAATAACTGGTTTCTTAGGCATCTCCCTTCCTCATCATCAGATTTCAACCTCATCAATTTTTCTTCATTAACTGGTAGAGTGCAGGAAGCCCATATTTGGACTTTATGAAATATCACAGGTTGTGACTAGAACACCTACCCTGTGTTATAGGAGGTTTCATATTGATTCTGGAAAGAAGGAGATATTGTTAATGACTCATTACTCAGTCACATTTGATTGGATAGTGCCTATTGGCACTATCCAATCAAATGTAACAGAGCAATATATGATGAAATGAAATCTGTGGTCAAGAAAAATGTAGCACTCTACCAGTTAACAATCGTAATTTTTCTCCACGTTATTTTTTTTCTCAGTTCTGTAATGAACTATTACAGCTGCTTTGCCTGTTTTTATTTCTCGCCATAATCATGAATGTGTTGGAATGATGTGAGTTAGAGATTAACTTCTGTCAGAGGGAGTCTGCCCGTAAAGCTGTTCGACATGAGGAGACCCCAGCTGTGAAAAGTTTCTTTAAACCCCAATAAAACAAGCCTGGGAATAAGCAGACTGTCATGTGCAGAATGAGGTCCCCGGAGGGTGAATTTAGTGATGCTACCACTAAATGTACCCTCTGTGAGCCTCAATTTAAATCAAGGTCTCAAGCCTAAACAGAAAGAGGTACCCACAGGATAAATTGGCCCACTATATGGGATAGCATTGGCAAATTCACCCTCTGCAGACCTCATTCTGTAAATGACAGATTGCTTATTTCCAGTCTTGCAAACAAACCTTCAACAGTTCCAAGAATCGCCTGCTGTCCAACAGTGAAGTTTCTGCCGAGGAATAGTCATGAATGCAGTCCCTAAACCCGCCGATCTAGTCAATCAGATTCCAGCAACAATTATAAATGCTAGTCATGGGAATACAGGGGTAGTCTGTCAGGCCTCAAACAAAGTTAGCCAAAATTCTCAGCTTAACTGACATCATATTTGGGGATGAATCGCGTCTGTGACTAACACTGTACACTTTTTCTGTCAACAGTTTTGAACATAGATCAAAGAAACTGTAGCCGACACCATAGTTGGAAGATAAACAAGTTTGATTTTGTGGCATCAACTTTGTTGACGCCTTTAACATCGTCTTCTTTGAAACTGGATAAAAGAAACCAATACTGACCGGGTGTTTTAGTGCATTCAACTTAGTTTCAGGAGAAATGCACAGACAATTGTGATCGTAGTTGGCTGATTGTAGTGCTCAAACGACTAGTGAATTCCAAAGTCGACTAGTCAATACCCAAAAGTCAAGTCGACTTCGACTAGTCATTGGTGATAACTTGTCTCCTTACAACAGTGTTGGTGTTCCAGTAGAGTGCTGAAGGTCCAAATTTGGCTTTACTTGGGCATTCATATACAGCAACTTACTGGAACATTATTCTGTTAATGTGCTTCTAATTATGCTAAGAGTGAAATTATATAGTCTTATTTAATTTGCCTTGTTGCAATTTATGGGAGAGTGCCTATAGGCACTCTCCCATAAATTGCAACAAGGCAAATTAATAATATATCCTGATAGCCCAAAATAATTCAGCACTCTACTAGTACTAGTTAAAACAAACTACTGTCACTACTATTAGATGGCAATAGATGTATACATTGATTGCCCAATATTGCTGTTCAAACTGTTTGACAGTGGCACAAAAGGGATACTATTTACCTAAAAGCTTGAACTCCTCCGACTAGTCGACTGCACAATTGAGAGTCGACTACTGGTTTGCCCAGATGGTTTGAGTACTAGCTGATTGGGGTTTCAAACAACTGGCAAAGATTAAAGGCCTTTCTCACTATTGGTAGTGACCTCCACTTTGATGGTATAATTTCTGGACAATATCATGAAACATCATATTGCATTACTGTATGGGCTTGGTAATAAGCCCAAGGGGTACATGAAGTAACAGAGGGCAAAAATATATGGGTGAGTTTATTGAGAGGTCACGTATGCAGGAAAATTTGGATGCAAAGTTGACATAAAGTTAGGTGACTTGGTCAATCCTATAACAAAGATATGTTAACCTTTTACCTAATGAATCAGCTGCATGCAGCCAGTAATTTACAAATTGAACCGTTGAAAAAAAACCAGTAAAACAATTTACAAAAATCCATATAATGTATGAAAACCATTTCATGTGACCCCCTCATTGAGCAAGTTCCAATGAGGGATCACATGATATTGTTTTATTGAAATTTTTTGAAACATTTGAAAAAGAAATAATTAAAATAAATTTTGATATCATGTGCATTGGTTGGGTAAGGGGTTCTTTTTCATTGTAACAACTTACATGTACCAGCATGGCTGTCATTACAAAATCAGGCAAAAGGCTTATTTACAAGGTGGGGACTCTGAAAATGAAATTTGTAAAGTTGGTAGGTGGGCTTATTATCGATTATGGGCTAACACTTGGGTATGTACGGTAAGTAATGTTTGTGCAAATTTTAGTTATCAACCAAGTGGAACATAATTTTAGCAGTGTCCTCACTGATGTTTTGATCCTCTACACACAGTATGATCCTTAGGGAAGATCCTGACACATGATCAAGTAGTAGATTATATTTGAACCAAGTACCATCCATTTCCCTTGAATAAGATGAAGAATATACAGAGAGGACATGAACAGTTGAAAGGATGAATGAACAGATAGATGAATAATAGTGTTTAACCCTTTACTTAACCTGAAAAGCAGACGACACTTGCAAAAATAATTCTTGAATAACTAATTTTTTTCATTTTTTGTCTCAAAAACATAGGTTATGACCCCTTGTTGGAATGAGCTCAATGAGCTCGTTCCAACGAGGGGTGATAACCTATGTTTTTGAGACAAAAAATGAAAAAAATAATGAAAATTAATTGGCGATTTTTGAGAATAGCGCTGGCCGGTTTTGAACGTTACGTTAGGTAAAGGGTTAACCGATATTCGGCAATCATATCTGACATCGGCTGATTGTAAGCCATCAGATGACCATTGGTAAAAGGCTTTAAACATCGGTTAGAGCAGATGGTCACATGAAACACTATATGTAAGGATTACAGACTCAAACTGCTTGTACAGTGGAGCCCACTTAATTGGATATCTCTTAATTGTATATCCCTGTTAATTGAATATAATTTTCAAACACAAAACCATTTACCATATCTTCAGTACAAATTTGATCTGTTAATTGCATATGGGTTGTAGCGTAAACTCCTGTTAATTGTATATAAATTTTTGTAATATGTCGAAAAATTACTATGACATGCACCAAATTCCCCTTATTTATCAACCTTTTTGGCCTCACTACATCCAATACAGGCATTTATTCTATTCTATGAAGATATAATAGAATAAATGCTAAGCTTATCTCTAGAATACAGGAAAGTGACACAATTCCTGTTAATTGAATACTCTTGTTAATTGAATAATTTTCACTGGAAAAGAAGCTATTCAATTAACAGGGTTCCATTGTATTTACTTCTGATTGGCAACCTTATAAGGCAAAAACAAGCTTATTACTCAGCGGCGTGAAGTGTGATGATATATAAAGTTATAACAGGATGGAAAAATATCATCTTATATAGCACTGCCATGATTCGTTTACTTGACAAAAAATCTCCGATACGTGAAATATAAATTAAATACTTAGTGTGCACTCTTGGGTACCAAATAATAGTACAAACTGGAATAATAGTACATGGTGGAAAAATTGTCTAAATTTAATAATATTACAGATCGGAATAATAATACAGGAAGGAAATTTCTTTGAAGTAAGTCAGTTTATGCATGATAAGATTCAAGTGTCAGACATCATTCCTTGGACAGTTCTCCTTGAGAGCTTTCCAATTAATGTTGTCAGATTAGTTTAATCATTCATATAGGGGATTGGTATGTGTATAATTTTAAATATTAACCACTACTGCTCTTTGTGAAATTTTGTCCCTTAACGACAACTGAAAATTTAATAATACAAACCGGAATAAGCATCATACAGGGTGGAAAAAATCCAGTGCTAAATTATTTTTCAAAGGTGATTTGTAATGCTAGTATTTTTCAAGGGTACCATGATACAAGCAAAAGGAGCCCCAGTTTAAGAAGATTGATTTTTTACAATTTATTGGCACTCTCCAATAATTTGTAATAAAACAATATTGTTGGACATTTTTTGTGTTTCAAATGCTATGTAAATCGAGTAATCAATACAGTGTAAAGTCACTAAAGTGGCTTTCAGCATTATTCAGTTGGAGCCCTGGTAGTGGCTTGTAAAACTCAACCAGTTTATAATCATACATGTATGATTATTTGGTACCCAAGAGTCGTCTGCATTCAGGCATCACTATTTTGTGCATCATCACGTGATATTTTATATACCAAGTGCTGATGCACGTACATTATATAATGACATGATATAATAAACACATCTCATTTAACTGAAAACTTTATATAAATATATAAACATTTTTCAGAACATCGGAAAATGTGCAAGTAATGCAAGAGAGAAAACTAAACGATAATAACAACAAATTAATAATGAACGAGGAATGTTGAACAAATGCAATGAAATGATCTGACATAAGGATTTGCTATACATTTTAGCCACAGCCTGTAGTTTATGTGTAATACTATTGCCATATACTGATAGCCACTGGCAACGCATGTGCCATGTGTTTTTCAGTTAGTCTGTGAAATGCAACATCGGTGGAAAGCAACTTCACATTGCAATGTCCTTTATCATCACTGATAGGAGATGCTGAAAAGTCTAATTGTTATCGCTGTCACTGGGATTTATTTTCATACACACATTGATGCATCATCAGGGCAAAGGAATTAATCAATGTCACTTTAGTGTTACTGTTGTAATCTTTGCTCTATTCTATGCATGGTTTCTTGAACATATTACCCTCTTTAGCTGTGACAATCTGACATCGGCCCTCACAATCAGCCGATTGTGTGCTCAACTAATCGGCATTCGTATGAAGGTCATAAATGCTTATCAGTTTTTTTTGTTTTTTGTTTTTTTTTATTAGGGTTTAACGACACATTAACAGCCAGGGTCATATCATGTCCGTGACAGTTTTATGGGTGGAGGAAGCCGGAGTACCCGGAGAGAACCACCAAGCAACGACGAGCAGCTGTCAGCTCTCCAACATCGTAACTCTGAACTCTGCACCGCAGCACAGGCAGGGTTAGATTGGTTGAAGACATGCACACGATCGACGTGCAGTACGCCTTAGTACACAGTGTCATCATGTCCCCATGTAGGCAATCAGGGTGAAGTGCCTTGCCCAAGGACATGCTTATCAGTTAAACACTAATGAACAAATTATAATACCATGATAAATTAGAGCCCACAATAACCAATATTTCTAAATTGAAAACCATATTAACCAGTGTTCAGGCTGGCATGTGCCAAATGCACATTTTATAAAAATCTGGCACATAAATGTGAGCATTTGGCACAAAATTTGGCACATAAACTCAAAATCACGAACCTGATACATTCTTGATTTGCCCACATCATTAATTGCAAAAAAAAGTAATCTTGTTCAACTGTGTACCCAATGACCAATCACTCCCTAATTGTGCTCACCAGTGACCTCGGATTAACCCTTTGAACTCGTAAGACCGACTTTTTGGTCCAGGGCATAATTTTGCCCTATTTTTGTCTTATTATGAGAGGTCTATACATGAGGCATTGATGATAAAATAATGGGTTAGACCAATATCAATATACAGGGAGGATAAAATAATAACTGCAGTCTGCAGTTATTATTTTATCCTCCCTGTATATTGATATTGGGCTAACCCATCTCACTCTAAGAGTACACAAAGGCGATACCATTCCAGGAAATGAGGGTTCAAAGGGTTAAGAAGTCAGGTATTGTGTAAACAACGCAAGCTTTGTTTCTTCAACCAGCGAACAATGGACTAGATTATCAACTGTCGTCAATTGTTGATGGTACTTTCACCATTGACCAAAATCAAAGATTACACAGTTATAAAACGACGAAAGATTCAATTCACATGTCAATCAGTAACCGTATAGATCATATATGTTTCACGATAATTTATTATTTTATGTTCCATTTTATGTTAACTTTGATTTTATAAAATTTTATGCTTTCGATATTTCTTGAATAAAATCTGAAAAAAAGTTCTTATACAGCATGGCTGCTGTGGACTGGTCGTAATCCACACGTTGGCAGTGATGTCCACGTATGCGTTTGCCAGGTAATAAACTCATCATCAGCAAAATTTCAATGAATGAAGCACTTCATTAATTAACTGTTTGATGAGTTTTCCTACAATTACTGTTTGGAATCTAATATTATTGCGTCGCGTGGAAATATTGCCTACCCGTGGAAATGGACCAAGCCGGTGATTGGACAGAAGGAAACAGGACACAAGGAAAAAGGACACAAAGAAACACTTTTGGGTAGGACAAAAGGAAACAGGACAGAAAGAAATGGACAGAAAGAAACACTTTTTTCAGTATTTCAAACCAATAATTTATTTTCAAAAATTTGAATGAAAATTGTCTGAAAGACTATTTCAATGCAAATTAATGGAAATGAAATTATTTCTGAATGTAAAAAAATGTAAAAATATATAATTGTACAAAAATTCACCCTGCTGTGGATAATTGTTTCACAATAACAAAAAGTCTACAACAGCCTAAAATTGTTAAAATTTCTCAAAAGCATACAGATATGGATTTCATGAGAACCGACACTATATATTAACATCTACCTAACACATTATTGTCAGATGACCAACATTTGTTTTTTCAATGAGCCAATTCTAATGAAATCCATATTTGTATGCTTTTGAGAAATTTGAACTACATTAGGCTGTTGTGGGCTATTTGTTATCAATTGTTTTTCAAACTTTCAGTAGCACTTGTTAATACGTATGTTATGACTGACACCACTTAAGAATTCAGATACACTCTTGCTGCCGTTTACTTGATCTTGACACAGATTTTTCAGTCTTTTCATAACACGTTTCTTTGGGGGATTACCTACAACATCCTGGTGAAGTAGAGTCCTTACCATGGATTCCTCTCATTGCTTTCCACACAGATGGATGGTAATGCCCTACCAAGTTAAGAAACATATTGTTCCACCCCTTGCATATATTGTTCGTTCTGTGTACTTCTGCCAATGCAGCTTCATGAACATAACATTAGTCTTGTCAAAATGGGCTCACAAGCTAACTATAAAAACAAGTGGCTGAGGGAAATTGTTGAACAAGCACACACCCTGCTGACCATAATGCTTAAACACTCTTTGATGTTATTGCTATTTATTTATTCATCTATTTAATTATGTATCTACCTATTCTTTTTTGGCAAATAATAGAACTTAATATGTTTAAATTTGTATGTAGGAATATTTTCTGTGAGGAAATATAACTATTCATATATGGTAACAATGCCCCCCACCCCTAAAAAAAAAATAAATAAAAAAAAAATTCAAAATATAATTAAAAATAATCAATTGATTTAAAACTTAAAAAGAATTGTTTTGAAAGGGTCATTTTCTGAAGACAGCAAATTTCAAAACAGAAAAAAATGTTTTTCTTTCTGTTCGTTCCTTTCTGTCCTGCTTCCTTTTGTCCGTTTCTTTGTGTTCTGTTTCCTTCTGTCCTACATTCACCAATCCACAGCGGCTGCACTGTAGTTCTCCCACATAAAATACTCATGGCACAAAATATTTTCATTTGGTACAACAAATATTCAACTTTGGCACATTAAAATATTGAGCCAGCGTGGACACTGATATTAACCCTTAAGTCCCCAAACACTCAGAAACTGATATTGCTTTGAAAATGTCCCAAGACTATTCTTTTCTCGATAACTCCACTTGTATGCTGCATTTATCTTGACAATGTTTTTATATAATTATTGGCTGACTGTACATTCAGCCAACAATAATGTAGAAACACCGTCAAGTCATCAACAGCTGTGTACATGTACATATGGTAGTTATAACTGAAAAATTAATTTTAGGATTTAAGGGTTAATTGTATTTAACTTCCAAACACCAAACTATTTACCATACCTTCTATACAAATTTGACCAGTTAACTGGTAGAGTGCTGGAAGCCCATATTTGGGCTTTATTCTGAAGGATCGGTACCACAATTTAAAGGCTTCATAATATTCTGTGGATGTGCTTCATATTATCTTTGAAGTGATATTATTTTATCTGATATGATTTGTCTTGTTACAATTTATGGGAGAGTGCTATTTGGCACTCTCCCAAAAACTGTACCAAGGCAAAGATGCACAAAGAAATTTTAAGGACCAAAAATAATTTAGCACTCTACCAGTTAACTGAATTTCAGTTCTAAAGTAAACTCCTGTTAATTGAATAAAAAGTCTTGTAATCTATAAAAGAATTACTCTGAAAACCACTAAATACTTTTTATAGTTTACTTATTTATTTATTGGTGTTTAAGGTCACATACTTATGCACACTGGCTAATCGTGACTTTGACAGTTTTATGGGTGGAGGAAGCCAGAGTACCCGGAGAGAACCACCGAGCATTGACGAGCAACTGTCAGCTCCTCAACATGCTAACTCTGTTCAAGCTCCGCTCAAGCAGGGTTACGGCGGTTGAAGACATGTGCACCATCGCCGTGCAGCATGCCTTAGTACACGGCCTCATTGTGCCCCCATGTAGGCAACCAGGATAAAGTGCCTTGCCCAAGGACACAATGCGGGTCGCCCCGGATGGGGATCAAACTAGGGACCTCTAGCACAGAAGGCGTACAGTCTACCACTGAGCCACCATGCTCCCTTTATGGTTTACTCTACAACCTTTTTTTCAATTAAGAGATCAAATATACACAGAAGGTAAATGGTTTGATGTTAACTAAGGTATTCAATTTAGAGATATCCAGTTAAGGGGGCTCTCCTGTTCTTGCACTTGACAATGCTGCTTGGGAGCTCCAAGAAAGCTTTCCAAGGATTAAAAGTCAGGAACTGTATTATTTTGGTGGATGCAAAACACATTTTATGTAATAAAAACGCATGAATGTTAAAAAATTTATAGTAATTTATATATTTTTTATACTTACCAATGACCCAGACTTAGCTGGTGCTAACTCTAAAAAATCCAGGGCCAAACACAAATTTTGCCCCCCAATCCCCAAAATTTGCATCTAAAACCAAAAGAAATCATGTCCTATAGGACCTCCATACTTTGCCCTTACTGCGCATGCGCAGTGTCAAGGACGTTCCGAAATTGGCGCCAATTATCATTCTTACTGGCAGTGCCTGGTCAGCGCTATGTACTCAGCGGGGAGGTATGAGTTCCCAACTCCTGGGAGGGCCATCCCAGTCTGGGTCATTGGTAAGTATAAAAAATATATAAATTACTATAAATTTTTTAACATTTTTATACTGTACCAATGACCCAGACTTAGCTGAATAGTAAAAAGGCTGGAGGGCCTAGGACATAGAGGAAAATCCAATAAGCTCAACTATATAATATAGAGGCAACCCCTCAAGGAGAAAAGGAGTATTAGGCTTTACATGTATCTTTCTTATTTTATGTTAAATTAGAAAGATACAATACCCTTCATAATTGAGCACAATAACATTCATGTTCTCTATTAACATCCAGTATAACCCTTTATACTAATTATTTTTAAAGTAAGCCAATAAATAAAGTTAGTCCAGAGAATTGAGACTCTTTATATTCTTTAAAAGTGTCCGAGGATTGTATATTAACGCCCGTTTGACACTTGACATATACAAATGCTTCACACCGAGCTACACTTTAAAAATATGACATGAATGAATTTTAACATTAATATTACACATTAAAACCATCCCGGAAACGACTCAGAAATACTGACTTCGGAGGAGGCATTCCCTTGCTTTTCACTTTAAAGCAGGTGACCTAAGGGAACACCCTCCCCCCCCCCCCCCTTCCCCTTGCCCTGGGTCAAATAGCCCAGAGCGAAGAGGGCAGCCGGACGGAGTCACTGCCGGAACAGAAAGCCTGCATAACTATAGTTGGAACTGTTTAGTGGACGACATTCTGAGCAACAGATAACGGACCTAAACAATGTAGGTCTCCAGAAATGGACTCAATATTTCTGAGATAAAAATTCGTGAATGTGGATGGCTGAGACCAATAAGCAGCCTTCATTAAATCTGTAATAGCAATACTATTAGCGTAAGCCCAAGAAGTAGAAAGAGCTCTTACTTCATGAGCCGAAATCTTAAGCACAGACTGCTGAGAAGAAGATAAATTTTCATAAGCAGTACGGATAGTTAATTGAATCCATCTAGCAATAGAATGGACCGAAATGTCCTTTCTATTAGGCATCAGAGACAGAAAGAAACGTTTTCGTCCCTTTCTGATAAACTGAGATCTCTGTTTATAGATACGTAACGCTCTAACAGGACAGAGTAAAGGCCTACGCCCGTCTGAAGGCGGAAGAGCCTTAATAACAATAGGTTCCGGATATTTATTAGGAGCCTGATTCTTAGCTAAAAATCCCACATTAGTAGTGAAGGTGATAATGTTCCCGACACTACGATAGTGAGAATCATCCACCGACAGTGCATAAAGCTCACTGACTCTTCTAGCAGAAGAGAAAGCTAAGAGAAAAGCTGTCTTATAAGACAAGAATTTGAAATCTACTGTCTCAAGAGGTTCAGATGGCTTTTCCTTTAGTTTAAGAAGAACCCAAGCTAAATTCCATTTAGGAATTAACCTAAGAGTTCTGGGTCTATTTATCGAGAAGTTTCTTACCAACTTAGATAAAGAGACATTAGATCCAATTTGTAAACTATCATGATGTGCATAGGTATCAGATAACATAGACCTATAACCCTTAATAGTAACAGGCTGCAGTTTGATTTCGTCAAACAAGTATACTAGAAAGTTTGCAATGTCTGGTATAGAGGGATCAAATATATCAACAGAATGATCCCTACACCAACGACGAAAAACCTTCCACTTAGCCGCATAGTTTAGCGAAGAGGAGGTCCTCCTAGTTAGAAATCGCGTCCACTGCTCGTCCTGTAAAGTGCTTGCCATGCAAGAAGGACCGCACAACGGAAAAACGTGAAGGTTGAGACCTTGCGGGTTGTGATGGAGTTGACGCGATTTCCCCTGCGAAAGAAGATCCTCCCGTTGAGGAAGCTTTCGCGGTAGGTCCCACAACAGACACCTGAGTAGATTTATCCACGGTCTCTGTGGAGACAGAGATGCTACCAACAGAATCTTGCATTGAGATTGTTTTATCTTTAGCAATACTTGCTGAATTAACGGCGCTGGAGGATACGCATATCCTATCATTCCGTCCCAAGGGATCGACAGAGCGTCTACTGCAAATGCTCTTGGATCCGGACACGGAGACACATACGTCTGCAACTGATTGTTGAGATGTGTCGCAAATAAGTCTATCATTGGCCGTTCCCATTGGTAGCAAATCTGATTGAATACTTGTTTGTTGAGAGTCCACTCCGACGGCAACAAGCGACCCTTTCGTGAAAGGGAGTCTGCTAGTACATTCAGACGACCCGGTATATGACGGACCGAAAGAAGAACCTGATGTTCTAGAGCAAACAGAAGGATTCTTTCCGTTAGATTGAACAACGGAATTGAATGAGTGCCTCCCTGATTCCGTATATACGCCACTACTGTCGTATTGTCGGATAGGATTTGGACACGAGCATTGTGAATAATGTCCATCCAATGACGTAACGCAAGCCAAATTGACATCATTTCCTTGATGTTTATGTGCTTGCCCAGGAATTGCAGATCCCATAGACCCTGGCATCTCGAATCCGTTGGGATCAATGATGCACCCCAACCTGTTTGACTGGCATCCGTCATAATGGTAAAACTCGGATCCGGCAACTGCAGCGGAACTCCCTGAGTTAACCACTGAATGTTTGCCCAAGTCTGAATCTCTCGTTTCACTTGATCTGACAAGAGAACGTCTATGTCGACCGAATGAATTTTCACACTCCAATTCTGAGTCAAGAAAATTTGGAGAGGACGCGTGCGTAACCGCCCCATCGGAATGAGATCCGCAGCGGCTCCGCACAGACCTATCAGTCTCATAAATTCTCTCGCTGTGACTTTGTCTGCGTGCAGACAATAGCGAGCGTAACAACTGACTAATTTCGCTCTGGTTAACGGCAGACGAATGAGATTGTTGTGCGTCTCGAAGCTCATTCCCAGATGTGTGAATGACTTGGACGGCACCAGATCCGACTTCTCCTCGTTTATTATAAAACCGAGACGTCGGACCAATAGAAGTAGATTCTGCACATCGTTCTGAAGCGTTAACTCGTTGCTGTACCTCTAAAGAATGTCGTCCAGGTAGGCCGACGTTACCGCAGATGAATGAGCTCGGAAATACATCATTACCGAGTTCATTACCCGAGTGAAAGCCCAGGGTGCTAGATTCAATCCGAAGCACATCGCGCGGAATTGATACACCACCCCTAGGACTGCGAAGCGTAGATACTTTCTGAATGTCGGATGTACCATGACGTGAAAGTACGCATCTTTGAGATCTATGCTTGTTGCATAATCGTTCACCCGAATACTCGCTCTGACCGATCGAATCGTCTCCATATAAAACTTCGGAGCGACGATCAGCTTGTTTATCCAGCTCAAATCTATGACTGGACGGAACGAGCCGTCTGGTTTCGGAACCAGAAACAGATGGCTGTAGAATCCCGGTGTCTCCTGGTTTTCTACGACCTCTACCGCGTTCTTCATTAAAAGAGACTGCACCTCTGATAATAGAGCGTCTCTTTTCTGCGGATTTGACGGAAGTTGAGTCCATTTTGGACTTCGAGTTAATGGAGGCTTTCGTTTGAAGGATATCTTTAGACCTTCCGAAATCACCCCTCTCACCCAAGGGTCGTCCGTAATCGACGCCCACTCTTGTGAAAAACTCGACAACCTTCCGCCAACCGGTACGCGATAGAGGTTGAAGCCATCACCTCCAGGACCTGCGAGGCCTGCGGTAGGAGAAACCACGTCCTCCACGACCCGCACCTCGTCCCGTCGACCTCGGGGCGTCTGACCGGTTGTCCCGGCCCGAAGGACGTCCCGCACGTGAGTCGCTGCCTTGACGGTCTCTTGAATAAGACCAAGAGGACGCACCGGAACCTCTATAGGAACCTCTCTTGGGCGCATTAGACCCAGAAGTGCCTGTCTTACTCTTATCTGCCGTGTCCGACTTCTTAGAAGCAGATTTGAACAGCAGAGAATCCGAAGCTTTCTTTGTAATTTTATCGTAAATTGCAGAAAGCTTGCCGTCGAAGAGAAGTTCTCCAGAGACCGAAGCGACTCTGAGAGAGTTCTTCACCTTAGTATCCACGAGTGTGGATGTAGCTAGGGCTGCGTCACGTCTAACCAACTCCAGGTTTGCCACTGAAAGGGCGGAGTTACATGTGGAATAAGCTACTGCCCTTGAAAGAAGTCTTAAAGAGGATTGTATATCCTGAAATTCTTTCCCTTGAAGACGCAGTGATAATGCCTTAGTAAGGTGATCTGCGTAAGATAAGGCATCTAAACTGGCTCTGTTAGACGAAATAGTTGTTTCCAACACCGCGGTTGGAATAGACGCCGACGACGGTAATGATAATTCTAAGTCTTCCGCCTCGTCGTCCATACGCAGAGGAACTCTCGGGATACTCTGTCCTGCCGTATCGAATTTATTCCTTGCATTAATGAAAGGCAGGTTGAGAGTATTGGCGAACAAGAAACCTGCGTTTCCCGTTTTGGAAGCAAGTTTGAATATAGCGTCGTTCAATAATTCAAATGTTCTTGCAACATTATTGGACTGAGACGGAAACTCGGGAGCGATGTCCCTGAACCGCTCAAAGAAATCAGAGTCCAATGACGCTATAATTCTCTTGTCCGGAACCGCAGCAGTCTGGCCCGACGGAACAACTTGAGGGAGAAAGTGCCGGATGAAGTCCACGGCAGCTTTATGTTGTTCCGAAAGGGATAGCTCCAAGTCATCCGTATCCCTTTCACCATCCGGTCGGACCTCATGATGCTCCCGGTCGTCCGCCCCCGATGCTTCGGCGGAGCGTACCGACCCAGCGCCGTCGGATAATTCCCGATCCGACACCGTTTCTGTCGGTTGCTGGGATGCTGCGATAAGTTGTGCTATTTGCACAAGTACGTCCGACATCGAGGCCTGCGGAGGCGCAGTCTTTCGCTGCTTTGCCGAGGGCAGCTCCGCATCTGATGACTCCCGCATACTCTTCTTATGCGAACGTCCGGAGTCCATCGGCCTCGTGTCCCTGGCTACCGGATGGTGTGACCTGGTCGCCGAAGAATCCCTGATCGGCGAAGCTGGTAAAATATCGGCGGTCACGTAGCCAAGGTGCGGTCGTGTGCGCTGATGAGAGGAAGAAGCCTGAGCAGTCTCCGCGGACTGCCTATACAACGGAGCGTCCCGAGCGACGGACGTGTGCTCCGCTTGCGACACATTTTGTACCACAACATCTGGTCCCAGATGTTGTTGTACGAGAGAGGGGCCTCTCTCGCTTGCGGCCCGGCTGGACCTGGACGAGCTAGGAACCGGACTCGAAAGCTTCCTCCGATCTCTCCTACTATCCGCCGTCACTGGGTGTACACGTTGAATGTTTATAGTGCTCGCATCACCCAACATTTCCTCCTGGACCGCATCGGACAAACCCGGCTGCCGAACCATTCGGTGAATGGACGCTACACCGGGCGAGCTAGCGGACGACATTTGTTTAATCTCCATGAGCACTTTTGCCGCTAGCTCTGTATTCATTTGTGACGACGGAAGCGCACTTGCGGAAGATAACATGGAAACATCACCCTGTTCTTGTTCCTCTGAAATAGAAACTGATAGAGTAGAGTGACCCTGAAGAGCCGGCATAGCCCTTTCTCCACTAACAACATATCGTGACACACGTTTCCAATGTTTGTCATCCCAATATTGACATATAGAACAGGGATTAGTGCGAGAACACTGACTACAATTAATGCAATGATCATGAAAGTCAGAGGAAGATTTCTTCCTATTACAATTTGAACAATATCCTTTCATTGTGAAAAGTCAACAACAAGTCCTAGTTACTCGCACAAACCCCTAACACAAAGATACATAATAACATGATCCATTAATAATGAAAAAACAATTGAAAATCAAAATAATTTTTGAAAAATAATTTTTCAGCGAAGCCCAAGTTTCTGAAAAGTAACGTTGAGCCCCAATGGATCCGATGGCTAAGTGTGGTCAAAAATTTTAAATTTATATTAAATAATTAATGCAACACTTATGGATAATAAAAATGTATCTTATAGTGAAATAAACTACTCCAAAGGCAAACAGCCCCCCTCAAAAGAGACTGTTGGCAATGTAAACAAACAGTGTAAAAACACCAGAAAACATGACTCCAGGCACTGACAAAACTGGCCCGAAATCAGTCATCAAATTACACTCTATCTGATGCAAGACAGAGACTCCCAGGAGAGAATCTGCAGAACATCAGATGGAAGATGCAGAACACAACGTTTATACACCCATGGGTGAAAACGTAACTATGGGGAAAATAACAGAAAACATTCTGTAACCAAGCTAACTCTCCCAAGAGAATTTAGAAATGATCTTTCTCAAAAATATGCCAAAAGCATGGGAGAATTGCAAGGGGGGACTTAGAAGACCAGGGGAGAGGAAACACTGAATAAGCAGTGCAACTTTATAGCAAGAATGACAACAAGAGGCCCATGCCTCGAAAATAGGCAACTTAACATAATTTCATAAAAAATTTTAAGTACAGCCCTGATTATTTTTGTCACTCCTTTTTCCTCTCCTCCTTCTATATCCTCCTTAGAATCACCATTTCTCCAATAATTACGTGTCTGGCATCCTTTAAACTGAGATTTACAAGCACAAAGATCAGTGAGATGTTGACTGATGAAGGGCAAACAGAGAATGATAATTGGCGCCAATTTCAGAACGTCCTTGACACTGCGCATGTGCAGTAAGGGCAAAGTATGGAGGTCCTATAGGACATGATTTCTTTTGGTTTTAGATGCAAATTTTGGGGATTGGTGGGCAAAATTTGTGTTTGGCCCTGGATTTTTTAGAGTTAGCACCAGCTAAGTCTGGGTCATTGGTACAGCATAAAAATATCACAGCTCATACACACAAGTATACAATTTTACGAAAACAGTCTACACAATTATATATATATATATTCAAGAACTTTTATTTTTAAGCACTTTCAGTTTTAAAATTCTAGCACTTTCAAGCACCTGTACAAACCCTGTTTAGACTGGTGGGTAGAAGAATTGTAATTGGATGTAAACAGATAATATAACACATGTATAATAACTAGATATTTATGAGGTTGTACAACAAAATACCCTGTCAATGCAACAACCTCACTTAAAAGTGCCACAGTGGACAAAACTCTGTCAGTTCAAAAATGAAAAAAAAGTCTTTTACGTTTGTTTACCAGTTAATTACTCAACTGTGTATTCAAAAGAAGGGCAATTTTGATTTTTTTTTTTTTTTTTTGGGGGGGGGGGGGGGGGGAATGGCAGAAGGAATGTGAGGAAGATTGTAAGTTGATTTAATGTCTTTTTTATGCATACCCATCTAAAATGAAAATTAACCTGTGAGCTAAAAAGTGGACAATTAACACATGCATTGGAATAATTATCAATTTTATCAGTCATCCGAAAGATGACATAGTGTGGGTGAGGGCAGAATGGTTTTTATTACTCGTGGATACTCCAACAAAAATACAAAATATTAATAAATTCTATGATCAGGCAACTAAAAAGTCTGAAGTGATTCTTTCATTCTCTTATTCACTGAGTTGGGAAATAATTTTAAGGGGGACAATCCATTTCCCCTTCTGTGCTATGTACATAATTTTTCACTACATTTTTTTGTTCAACAAAAGTATATTTTATTGATTTTGGTGATATGAATACACTTCAATTGCAGTGGCAATTACTTTATTTCCACTGCATATTTTATACTAAGTGGGAATTGTTTGGATGAAGGGAGGAAGGGGAGAGAAGTATTTTGTGGGGTAATGTCTAGAAGGGGCTTTGTCTGAGAGAGTTTTGTCCAGATAACATTTATGAAGAGATGATAATATAAAAGATACTACACTTGTTACATGGTGACCAACTAAAAGCCATGTTTTTAGGCAATCATCCATACAATTTGTAGGAGAAATTTGGGCATTAGCCATGTCATGTATAATTTCTGGTTGCAACAGTACTCAAAGTAGTTATACCATACAGCCATCATGGACTGGTTGTAATCCACACATGCATTTATCAGGGAGTAAAAAATCATCACCAGCAAAAATTTAATCATTTATGAAGCACAGGGTTAATTAAATTTTTGATGATTATTCATGTAACTAGTGTTCTTTTGAAAGACACAATCATATTTTAGAGGAATTTAGAATGTTGGCTTCAGATCCCATGCCGGGAGTCGAAGCCTCAGAACCCCCACCTGGCAGTCAGGAGTCCAACAAGTAAACCACCAGACCATTTCACACCACCAAAAACGATGGCTGGAATCTAGTTTTTTAATGAAGTTCTCATCATTACTTGGTTCACCTTTCTTTCGGCAGCAGCATGAAAGTGTGGAACGCGCTGGCTACAACAGTACGATGAAAGTGCTCTGGTTGGCCTCAGTCGAAGACTAGCACGGGCTTCTGTGTGTTTTTTCGAAGGACACAATCATGCTTGGAATCTAATATTATTGCGTCTGTGGATATATTCAGGCCTGAAAATATGCCGTCTGACATTTGCAGAATGAGGTCCCCAGAGGGTGAATTTGATCATGCTATCCCATACAGTGGGCTAATTTATCCTCTGGGTTCCTCATTCTGTTTAGTTTTGAGACTCTGATTCAGACTGAGGTTCACAGAGAGTGAATTTAGTGATGCTACTCTGCTGTGCAGGGTTTCATCACTAAATTCTCCCTCTGGGGACCTCATTTTGCAGATGTCAGTCTGCTTATTTTCTGGCTTGGATATATTGCCCACCCATGGAAAGTGACCAGTCCATGGCAGCCATAGTCTATAAGTAACAAGTACACCTCATGCACCATGCGATAAGATATTTACCTAGTTTTCATGAAATACAAAAATAAAATATAAATGTATACAACATAAAATTTAATGACAATTTTTCTTCAACTGTTATAGAAGTACATCTTTAACTGGTAGAGTGCTGGAAACCCATATTTGGGCTTTATTCTGAAGTTCAGGTACCACAACGTGAAGGCTCATATTCAGTGCATGTGCTTTGTATTATCTTTGTAGTGATATTATTTAATCTGTAAGGGTTTGCCTTGTTACAATTTATGGGAGAGTGCCCATAGGCACTCTCCCATAAATTGTAACAAGGCAAAGACATGTGTACAAGATTTGATGGTCAAAAATAATTTAACACTCTACCAGTTAATGCAAAACTGAAATATGTACACTTAAAACCGAGGAAATGATCAGAAATGATATCGGCGCTCATGATAAACTCAGTTCAACAAAATAGTTACAGTGGAGACCACTTAATTGGATATCTCTTAACTGAATAACCCTGTTAAATGAATATAATTTCCCAACACAAATCCATTTACCATTCCTCCAGTGCAAATTTGACCTGTTAATTGAATACAGGTTATAGAGTAAACTCCTGTTAATTGAATAAAAAATCTTGCAACGTGACGAGAAATTACCCTGACTCTTCCCAGTTTTCCTTTATTTATAGACCTATTTGGCTTCAGTACATTCAATACAGACATTTAATCGATTATATCTTGTTTGGCAGAGCTAAGTTTATCTCTAGAATTCAGGTGACACAATCCGTTAATTGAATACTCCTGTTAATTGAATAATTTTTATTGGCACAATGGCTATTCAATTAACAGGCTTAACTGTGCTGATAACCATCCAATCCTACCATTACACTTTAACCCTTAAGGGCCTTGGCATTTTCACATATTTTGCTTCACTTTGACAGTCTACATCCTGTGGCTTTGTTGCTTTTTTTAACAAGTCTTGGCTGCCTATATAGGCAGCCAAGACTTGCCTAAAAACACTACCGAGGAACTTAGAATGTAATTCTGTACATATGGACAAAAAAATGCAAGCAATGTTGCAGCCAAGTTTCGTAAAAATGTTCAAATCTCAAATTTTGGGTTAAATTGAATATTGAATCGAATCCGACTCAGGAGTTTGGATCAATGGTTCTCTTTATTGGTGATTAAAGAGAGTAATCATTTGACTGGACTTGTTACGTGAAATAATTCATGAGAGGTGAGGGATGTTGTACAAACACGAGTGCGCAAATGCACACGAATGTTTTATAATATAGTCCCTCACCTCGAATGAATTAATTCATGTAACCAGTCCAGTCAAGCGATTACTCTGTTTATTACTTTTCATTATTAACGATAATTATATTATTTAACCCTTTACCTAACGTAATGGACAGCACTATTCTAAAAAATTGCAAATTAATTTTCATTATTTTTTCATTTTTTGTCTCTAAAACATAGGGTATGACCCCTCATTGGAACCAGCTCATTGAGCTCGTTCCAATGAGGGGTCATAACCTATGTTTTTGAGACAAAAAATGAAAATAACAGCAATAAAGAATTTTTGTTGCAAGTGTCGTCTGCTTTTCAATTTAGGCAAAGGGTTAAAAAAAACAAAAAAACAATGAAGCCCCAATTACATCCACGGCAAAGCATCTTCATTTGCATGCATGGATACATGACACAATTGTTGATTGCATAATTCACTTGTGAAGTTATCGTTTATAAGCAAACCCTAAAATCCCAGTAAATCACACTTTGGAAAGTAATAAGTTCACATATTTCATTACAATGGCTAATCATGACCACAACATGGAGATAAAGTCAAGTTTAGTAAATCATTTGTTGTCCATTTTAGAGGACTTCCACCCCAGCATTGATGACCAGGTCTTATTTTTCCAGTAAAAGAGAGCTGGTTTACCACAGTTAACAAGGTGCAATGCCACAGGTATCTCCCACCAAGGGTTTCTAAGTTGAAAAAAATGGAAAACCCCCCATAACTCTAGAAACAAATGGACAAAACCTGTATCCTTTTCCCCATGATGATCTATCAGCATACCAAAGATCATTTAAATTCAACATCCACTGACTACGATATGAAGATCCAAAGTTGTTAAGGATGGACAAGCAGACAGACAGACTGACCGGATGCATGGACAGACAGATGAATGGACGAATGGATGGATGGATGGAACACATTTCTATATCCCCTGCAAATTTAGTTTTGGTGGGGGATAACAAGCACTACTTCACTTCCCAGAGTTCCCACAAGGAGGTGTTTAAATCAAATCCAATCTCACAGCTCTTCAAGTTGCAGAGATATTGCACATTCTTACAACTGTAAATAATTCCAGTCCCTCCACATAAGTATTACATTCAATGCCAATTTCTCAGTATGGGTAAGTCAATCAAAAAATAGAATATTCCAGAAACAGAATCAAATTAGTTTCAGAAGCAGAACCTCCTTGAACTCTTCTTCTATCATCTCAGGATATCTAGACCTGATGATAGAAGAGTTCAAAAGTAGGAGACACTTGATAAGATGTTGAGAACATCATGACTATTCAAAAATTTCAGAATCACCACAACTCGATTCAAATCATCAGGGATGCTTTTGGATTGAATCAAATTTCTTACAGAGTTCATTGTCAAACAAAATTAAATTGATCCAATTTCCTAACGGCGTATTGGTAAAAAGTTGTTTGAAATTTTGACAATCGAAATCAGTGTGCAATGGGTTAACTTTTTGAAGCCGAAAGACCACTTTTCTGGTCGACGATCATGATACAACCTGAATTCATAAAATAGATAGTTGCTCAGTGAATATGTGTGGTACACCAGTCAAAATTTTCAACCTTGCGGCTGCACTTGGAAAATATTAATTGGTCTTTCCAAAGTAACGAATATAGACTCTACTAGCTGATGGCTATGCACTAGCATGGCTTATACCATCAGAGTGCTAAGGGTTAATGCTTCTATTAGGGTTTAATCTCGGGAACGGGAATTTTTTGGTTCTCAATTTTGAAAGCCATTCACGATATTGGGAATTTTCCAGTTGTCGTTTCTGAATATTAGTCGAATTTAGTCTCAATACCCAGGAAATCCATAGGACAGAACCAGTAATCAAAGGTTGTGTTCTGCAACCTTTGATTCCCGATTCTAGTCTACGAATTTCCCAGGCATTAGCACCCATTTTCAGAACCGGTAACTTGGAAATTTCCATTCGCAAGATTAAACCATAGTTTCAACGGCGATGCGGATCTCGGAAGAGACTGATATTGGCCGAAATGTCATAAACTATAATACACAATCATTCATACCATGGTCTATGAATTTCCCTGGTACTGTGATTGAGTTTCAGAACCTGGATCAATTTAATTTTGTTGGTGTTTAAGGTCATTTTCAACATATATGGCTGTATTCTGAATGCAACATATGAATGAAGTTTATCCTTTATACCTATGCTGTCCATTTTAAGGTCACATGTTTCTGTGCAATGGCTAATTGTGACTGCAATGCAATCCTTTACACCCGTATTGACCATTTCAGAAGACTTCCACCTTGGGCATTGGTGACCAGGTCCTATTTTACCAACAAAACAGAACTTTTTTACCACAGTAAACAAGCACTACTTCACTTCCCAGGATTCCCACTGGGAATATTGCCAGTAAAGCACAGCTTTTTTACCACAGTAAACAAGCACTGCTCCACTTCCAGGGGATCCCAAGGGGAAATTCATTGATAGATCACAAAATATCTTTCACTCAGTTTACAGGAATTTACTTTTTAACCTACAGGCAGGTCAAATTTTTACTAAAGCTGTGGGAAACGGTTTAGAGTTTGGAAGTTATATATGCAATTAAAATGGTTATTCTTTTAAGAAATATTCAATTAAGTGGGCTCCAATTAAATGGGTTTTACCGCATAAATGTAATTACATGACATTTAGAATTTTAATGCCCAGCTGTAAAATGAAGAACTTGGTTTGTAATTTTGTTAAATATCTAACAATAGGTTTGAGTCTACATAATTTAATTGATCTAGTGACCTGATGTTGCACAAGAACAGCACCAGGATCTCTGCTTGGAACACTTTGCCCTCATCTTATTGAAAGATAGGAAATCAAAAGCAAGGGAAACAATCTAAGGCCTAAAAAAATAAAAAAAATCTGTTTCTCAGGCCCTCCCACATGGTCCTTTTGGCTGCCGCATGCTCTCTTTTTATAACCAATTTAAACTTGAAAAAAATAAAAATTAAATGGTTCATGTCTGATATTTTACCCAAGTTAAAAAAATTGATGAATTTATCCCTTGAGTGCAAGAAGGCTTTGCAATGCTTCAGCATTGCAAAGCCTTCTTGTACTCAAGGGATGAAATACACCACCACCCATGCTATTCTGTAGATTATGAGGCCTAAAACTTGAACCAAGGACATGAACTTTTGATGACAAAAAAGTAATTACTGAAATAAAAAATAAAATAAAAAACCGCTCGCCCGCATGCAATTTCACAAATATTGGCCTAAGAAACAGAAGATCTACTTTGTGTAGCCTAAAGATAGCTTTTATGCAGTTCAGTGAAAATAAGTGTTGAAAATACCATGCAGACCCAACTGATTAGTTTAATTTCAGAACATTTTGTAACAGGAGGAAGATTTAAGTTTAGAACGACCTTGTACATAAAGACGATTTTTTCCAAGTTCATAATTATTTGTTTATTAGGCTACAGGTCAGTTTCAGCATCTATGGCTACATTGTAGGGACTTGCAAATTTCCAATTTTGATCGAATCAAATATCAAATCGAATCACAGTTAATGAATACGTCATCAAAAGAAGTTTTTTTTCTAAAATAATAATCCAAATTATTAAAAGACACACAGTAGAGTTCATTTTCTGCCTCACCACTTCCTCCACACCATAAATTGAGATATAAACTATACTATTCATTGAAACTACTCGAATTGTTGAGTTTGTAGCTTCGAAATTGCAGCAATAAACATTTTTAAACAAAGCTGGCTGATAGGCCTGATACCTCACTTTCATCACATATTTTCTTAGAAAAAAATTTGTTTTAAACTTGGATTGACTCCATTTGGTCGTGAAGCCGTTTGTTTTAAATAAAATTGTGGAATGACTAAAACAAAACGATAATTCAATGCCGAATGGAGCCAATGGCTTGTAAATTAAAGCCTGTTCTACTTCTGTTTATATAATAAGCAGGGATATTCTTTCAGAAAACCGATGCTTTTGACAATACATCCAGTAACTGTGATCGAACAGAACAATACCCAATATAAAATAATGTGATCATGTTGTGGAACAAAGCATTTATTGAAGTTCAACAGCTGAATAACTTTTCAAAGTTCAAAACTTTTTTATAAATGGTCAATGGTCATAAAGCACAATAAGTTGAAATGAACAGTTCTAGCAGTAATAGTGTTTGTAGCAATGTAGCTACAACTGTTGCTACAAACACTGTTACCGCTACAAGTCAGTTACATTTCTACTCAAAATAATACTCAATATAAAATTATGTGATCAATTACAATCTGTAAACATTCACGGTTGTAACCGAAGTATATTCGAAAATATTCAAATTTCCGATTTTGAATCGAATTGAATATTGACTTTTGAATCAAATTTCGAATTTTGCAGGAGCCTACTATATTGTGACCACAACACAGTTATACAGTCAATATAAATGACAAATGTCCAAAAGGTCCTAGTCCTAAAGCTATATCCTGGTTGGTAGACAAGCCAGAAAATAAGCAGACTGTCATCTGCAAAATGAGGTTCCCGGAGGGTGAATTTAGTGATGCTACCCTGCACAGCAGGGTAGCATCACTAAATTTACCCTGTGAATCTCAGTCTGTATGAGGGTCTCAAAACTATACAGAAAGAGATACCCAGAGGATAAATTGGCCCACTATATGGGATAGCATCATCAAATTCACCCTCTGGGGACCTCATTTTGCAAATATCAGACTGCTTATTTTCAGGCCTGTTGGTAGATATAATGTGTCTGATCAGTTTGGTATGAGTTTGTACTCATTAGAGGCATGTTTTACAACTAGGTCCTCTTGGAGATTTGTGATTTATATTGTTTATCTGTCACAGACCTACTACTAAAGCTATGGCAATGCCAAATGCCAAGAGCTCTATTAGCGATGTCAGTCTCAGGTCGAGCACAAGCACCACCACAGTCATGGACCTTGATACTGAAGAACCCCTAAGGCATAAACGGATCTGAACAGAATCATCTAATTACACACCAATCATTGATTTGAACAGCATAATGTACAAGAAGGTACTGTATGCAACCTAGACTTGAAATTAGTAAAGCTAGAATCACAGATATTTACATCAATAGCTTTACACTTTAACTCTTAGAAGCCGGGAGTCAAGTTTTCTTGCCTGAGATGTAATACGGCAGGTAATCTGGCTGTGACGGTTCGGCTATCTTTGGGCTTGGGGAGAATTAAACACTGAGCAGGTGCTTCTAGTCAAGTGTCGTCTGCCTGAATAGGCAGACGACACTTGACAAGAAGCACCTGCTTTACTGTAAGTTTTTCGCGGTATGTCATGGTCAATAATGTCATTCTGATTCCCCGACTTTTACGAGTTAACCTAACAAACCACACAATCCATGACATCAAATACAGTAACATAGAGATTCTTTACTCCGACCCAAATAATGAGATACCAATGGTAAAGCAATGCCAACACCGAAATCCAATGGATTTTCACGCTAAAAACACTTATCCCATTCGGCATGAACAGGAAGGATTTTTTTTATTCATTCACAAGTACAAAGGCAATTTATTTTTACCATTTGCTACAGCCTATGTTGTCCACTTTTGAAGCCTAGCAAAAAAGGTGATGGTTAGTGGATCCTATCACACCAGAAAATCAAAATATCTACCACAGTAACCAAGCACAGCTTCACATATATGAGATATACAACTCAGGGCTGGGGCAATATTCTCTTGAAACAAGGGATGTCTTTTGGCCATCGCATTCATGCTCTTTCACCCTCTGCACACTCATGTAGAAATATTAATATTTTAGCCTTTTTTGTTTGACCAAAATTTAACTGGGATTTTAACTGGTAGAGTGTTAAATTATTTTCGTTCAGAATTTGTTCACGTCTTTGTCTTGTCAAAATTTGTGGTGTGCCTGCAGGCACTCTGCCATTAACTGTAATAAGGAAAATCTTTACTGACTAAATAATTTCACTTCAAAGATAATACACAGCACATCTACAGAATGTGAGCCCTTTTGAGTTGAAGCACTGAGACTTCACAACAAAGCCCAAATATGGGTTCCCAACACTCTATCAGTTAATCAATTTAATCTTGCTGGATTACCCAGTTTCATTATGGGAGAAGTTTGCTGCTTAAAATTTTCAAATTTTAACGTCAGTGTACAGAGGGTTAAAGGTTTAGTGTCTTTTGGAGTGAGTGTGTGTTGGGGGAGGAGTGGGGGTGGAGGAGGGGTAGGTTCGTTCACCGGGTATTTCACTTTATACAAACATTAACTAGTAGAGTGCTAAATTTTTTTCAAATGATGTTTTGAAACATGACATTTTTGTTTTCTCTGGAAAAGCTCAATCAAACAATTATATCTGTTTTTGTTCAAAATTTATATTATTTCAAACATTTTGTTTTCATTTATTGGAGAGTGCCCATTGGTACTCTCCAATAATTGAAAACAAATATTTCATTTCAATACACTTTCCATTATTTTTGAAAAAAATAGCAAAAACTTACAGGAATGGCAAAGCCACTATAGTTGCTTTCAGCACTTTTCAGTTAAGCCATAATATTGGCTTCCAGCACTCAGAACACAAAGAAACATCACAGGCTACATATTGTTCTGTTTACTGCCCTTATTTACATGAAGAAAACATTGCAGATTATTTACTGATCTGTTCCTCCCCATCAATAAAATGAAGAAACCATTGCAGTTGAGATTAGCACCTCCTTTATCACATACAATGCAGTTACTTGCTGCTGCCTGTTGGTTCTCACTGGGTACTCTAGCTTCCTCCACCCATAAAACTCTTCCACACGACATGACCCTGGCCGTTGAAAGCATTATTAAATCCCAATAAATAAATAAATAGTGGACAGTAGCATATAAATCACAAATACTCTATGTATTAGGACACTCTATGATTTGGGACACACATTTTTTTTCAGAAAACTTTATTTTTTTATGCTCCAAAGTTTGGGACATTCAGGAGATTTGTTTCCAGTTGGCCCGTCGCTAGTAGCAGACGACTCATAGAAAAAATTCTTGGGTAACTAAAAATTTTCATTTTTTGCTTCCAAAACATAGCTTATGATCCCTCATTGGAACTAGCACAATACACTCGTTCCAATGAGGGATCATAAACTATGTTTTGGAAGCAAAAAATGAAAATATAAAAAAAAATTGGATGGCGATTTTCGTATATAGTGATGGAAAACGAATCACACACAACTTTATTCAGCATCAAATCAAGACCAGGCTGTGTTCTTTCCCCATTTTCTAAGAATTGGGACACCTGTGAAAATAATTATTTTCAGCTGTTCCAATACATCGAGTAAGTACCCGTTTTTCTAAACTTTTTACCTCCATTCCTTCTAATGTAGGTAATTAACCCATTATACCTTGTATGATAGAGCTCTATGCGTTCTGTCAAACAAGATATAATGAACTGAATACTCAATTTATCACCAAAATAGCGATTTAACCCTTTACCCAATGTAATGGCCCAAACCAGCTGGCACCTTTCACAAAAATCACAATTCAATTTTCATTATCTTTTCATTTTTTGTCTCAAAAACATAGCTTATGACCCCTCGCTGGAACAAGCTCATTGAGCTCATTCCAATGAGGGATCAAAATCTATGTTTTGGATGCAAAAAATGACAAAATTAGTTATTCAAGAATTTTGTTTGCAAATATCGTCTGCCTTTCATGTTTGGTAAAGGGTTAACCAAACACCGATCTATTGAATATTTTTATTAATTGCATCTTTTTCATAAGCAACAAGAGATATGCCTTGCGTTGCATAATACACACAGTAGGCAATTTCCAAGTCAAAAAGGCCATTGACTCGTAAAAATCATCGGAACAAGCCCCAATTCAAACTCAACCTGCATTTTGATATAACTGAGGCACAATTCAAGTTTGAGCCTGCTCTATAAATCCAAACTCAAGGTATCATCTGGAAAAGGAAAAGTTTATGGATGGACGGATGGACAGACAGAAAATGAATGGATGGACAGATGGATGAATGGATGGACAGACAGACCAATCACATAATACATCCTGTTTTTTTTTAAAAAGGGCATACAAAAATGTATTCATATAATATGGCCCTGCTGTACTAACAAATTATGTTGTCATGGTAATTAGGCAAAAATTAATATTTTTATCGGCTTTAAACCTGATCTTAAATTCCTATCATGAGGATATTTCTTCAAAATTACCCTCTGAATCTGCCTTCAGCAAAGAGAATAAAACAGGGTAGTCTGAGCTGCTCAGGTGAGCTTTGGCACTCAAATAATTGAAATGTTTTGCAATATTTTTTGTCTGTTAACTGGTAGAGTGCTGGAAGCCCATATTTGGGCTTTACTCTGAAGTGTCCGTACCAGCACTTAAAGGTTTCATATTTTGTGGATGTTGTTCATATCACCTTTGAAGTGAAATTATTTAGTCTGTTAGGATTTGCCTTGTTACAATTTATGGGAGAGTGACATTTTAGGATTCACTGTTGTTCACATCAATTTCATTTGTCTCGGCATTTGCTCGAATTCTCTGTCGCATCTCTTCCATACTTTGTATGATCTCTGATCTTTTAACTGCTTCTTCCTCTATCCAACTCTGAAAGCAAGTACATACAGATTATCATGATCATGTGCATGTTCTGTGATTTGTATCAGATTCGAGGTGGTGTCCAGAATGGGATCTTAATGAGCCAGCTTTGCCATTTTTGGACACCACCGAGAATCTGATGCAAATCACAGGACATGCACATTATCATGATAATTCATTTATCAAACAATTCTGTCACATAAATAGATTAAATCTTAAATTATTAATACAGTTTTGGGACATAATGTTGGGCGAGAATTTAGTTTAAACAAGAGGCCCCAAGGAGCCTTAATCGCTCACCGGCCAAAGTGGTTCAAAGAAGTATTTGGGGTCGCATTCAGTTAGACGTGGTTCATCAACACTACAAAGGAATGAAGTCTTGAGAGACAAATTTTATGGAACTAGGGACATGGCTTGAACAAACTTGAATCTTACCCCCATAAGGATGTTGCATACCAAATATCAAAAGCATTCATCTGCTGGATCTGAAGAAGAAGATTTTTAAAGAAAATTCATCATTTTGAACTAAGTTATCATTCAGGCTCCCAAAGTGAGCCAAATATGAACCTAGGGACTTGGCTTGAACAAACTTGAATCTCATCCCCAAGGATGCTGCATACCAAATATCAAAACATTCTGACTGTTGAATCTGAAGAAAAAGATGTTTAAAGAAAAATTCCTCATATTGACTAAGGCCATACAAAGTTGATTGTCTGTTTCTCAGGCCATTTTTTCCAAAAAAGCATGCGGGCGGGCGGTTTTTTTTTTTTCTTTTTATTTTCTCCCCGAGAGGTTGTTTGTGGTAATTTCACCCCCACCCAAACGCCTGGTGGACCATGCCAAATTTCGCAAATATATTGGTTATTCACCACAGGGGTGTTGGGTCGTAAATGAAGTGGGGTTTAAATGTTTTTGATTTTTCAGTGAAACATGAAAATTATAACACAGGACGAAAGTCACGAAACGCCTCATGGGTGAAACGTCTCGGGTTGAAACGTCTCTGGGACAAATCAAATGTCGAACTCGAAGTGCCAACTTTCAGAGATTTATTTGACCAAAAAAAAAAAAATCCTTTCACAACCTGCCTAATAAAATCTTGAATCGCAATTTTTCCCCATTATAATCAAAATTATCACAACCAATTTGAACGGGCAGTTCATCCATAAATCATATTTTTTTGAAATCTGAAAATGAAATACAAAACGAATGTTTGCATGTTTTTATTAACCAATTCGACCGCACATACCTGCCTATATGCGATTTATTTTCAGCTATGACTGTTACTTTTATATCAAGCAACGGTTACTATTAGTTATCCAATTATCCTGCATCTCAAATGTATTTATTTAAATTAACTGGGAAACTCGTAACGGTTTCAAATAACAGTACACAAATTCCCAATGACGGCCATTTACAATACAAATGTTACTAAAAATAAATGCCAGGAGACTGTGTTCCATTCAACATAGCACCTGACTTTGCAGACTTTCTGAGGGTTGGTGCGAATCAAACTTGGTGCGAATCGACCATTCCCCTTTGTGACTTTGTTGTCAGACTGAAAGACACCTTCCTTCTTGCTGTCATTATGACTTAATTTTACAGAATAAAACACTTTCTGTCATGAATATTGCTAGAACCCACCCACTTCATTAAGGTATGATGTAGAAAAAGCTTGAAGTGTGTTAATTTAAAATTTGCGAACGCATCGATATTGATTTACCGAAATGAGCACAATATCTCAAATTTTTTGAAGATTTTTTTTTGTGTCATAAAAAGGTTGCATGCGCACCAAAAATGACCATGCGCACGGGCCTGAGAAACAGAGGATCTTTTTTTGATGGCCTAAGTTATAATTCGGGTTCCCAAAGGGAGCCCAAATATGGACCCAGGAACATGGCTTTAACAAACTTGAATCTCACCCCCCTAAGGATGCTGCATACCAAATATCAAAACATTCTGACTGCTGGATCTGAAGAAAAAGATTTTTTAAGAAAATTCCTCATTTTGAACTAAGTTATAATTTGGTCTACCACAGTGAGCCCAAATATGAACCCAGGGACATGGCTTGAGCAGACTTGAATCTCACTCCCCTAAGCATGCTGCATAACAAAATATCAAAAGATTCTGCCTGCTGGATCTTGAGAAGAAGATTTTTAAAGAAATTTGCCTGAAATGCACTGAGTTCAAACTCGAGCTTCTATAGTGAGCCCAAATATAAATCCAGGGAGTCGATTTGAACAAACTTGAATCAGATCCACCCCACAATGTTGCATACCAAATATCAAAAGATTCTGCCTGCTGGATCTGGAGAAGAAGATTTTTTAAGAAATTTGCCTGAAATGCATTAAGTTGAAATTCAGGCTCCTATACTGAGCCCAAATATAAACCCAGGGGGCCGATTTTTACAAACTTGAATCAGATCCAGCCCGCAATGTTGCATACCAAATATCAAAAAATTCTGCCTGCTGGATTTGGAGAAGAAGATTTTTCAAGAAATTTGCCTGAAATGCACTGAGTTCAAAATCGAGCTTCTATAGTGAGCCCAAATATGAATCCAGGGGGCCCAATTTGAACAAACTTGAATCAGATCCACCCCACAATGTTGCATACCAAATATCAAAAGATTCTTCCTGCTGGATCTGGAGAAGAAGATTTTTTAAGAAATTTGCCTGAAATGCACGGAGTTCAAATTTGGGCTTCTATATTGAGCCCAAATATGAATCCAGGGGGCCGATTTGAACAAACTTGAATCAGATCCACCCCACAATGTTGCATATCAAATATCAAAAGATTCTGCCTGCTGGATCTGGAGAAGAAGATTTTTCAAGAAATTTGCCTGAAATGCATTAAGTTGAAATTCGGGCTCCTATACTGAGCCCATATATGAACCCAGGGGGCCGATTTATACAAACTTGAATCAGATCCAGCCCACAATGTTGCATACCAAATATTAAAAGATTCTGCCTGCTGGATCTGGAGAAGAAGATTTTTCAAGAAATTTGCCTGAAATGCACTAAGTTCAAATTCAGGCTTCTATAGTGATCCCAAATATGAACCCAGGGAGCCAATGTGAACAAAATTGAATCTGACCCCCCTAGAGATGATGTATACCAAATAGGAAAGAATTCTGCCTGGTGGATCTGATTCATGGGAGCTATCAGAGTTATGCCCCTTGTGGTGCCCCCCTGTGGGTGCGGCAAGTTTATTTGTACAAGTTTGAATTGACATATGATAGGGAACATGCACACCAAATTTAGTTCAATTTGATCCAGTAGTTTGGAAGGAGTACTTGATAATGTAAAGTTCACAACGGACGACGACGGACGGCAAGTGATAAGTTAAGCTCCCTTCGGTGAGCTAAAAAAACATTTTATATAACTATATTGTTGTGCACTCTAACAAACAATGAGTAACACGGTTACCGCAATTCTAAAGGTGGGTTGTCAAATTATTCACTCTCAGTGTCACTTCCTATAATGATCCACCTGAAGTTACGAGTGTACAATGTGGGCACATCCTCAGGAACTGGGTAGGTGTAATATTGAATTGTGCAGTTACTATTTACTGGTGGGGGGGGGGGTGTGTGTGTGTCATTGGCTATTAATAGTTCTGTCGCTAACTGTAAGGAGTTTTGTTTTGTTTTGTAAGCGGTCAGCTGAGTCGATCAGTCGATCACTGAAATGCACATAGAATGCATTCATACGCCTGTTATGACAGCCTGTAGCGTTACCAGAAACGAGTCATCTATATGATACGGAATCAGAATGAGTCATCTATATGATACGGAATCGGAACACATTATGTGATACATACCGTTTCTCGTGGTTTTCAGGCCAAAATCTATATGATTGTTAGATAAAAAAAGAAATCAGGCATTTTTTGGCATGTTCTGGTAAGTTTTTATATTAACTCCTTGCCTATTGCTGGAAGATATTCCTGCCCAGGACAGGATTTCTCTTGCCACTGAAATAAGTATAATTTGGGCACATTTAATCAAATTTCCGGTGGCAGAGTGGTATGCATGGTTCAGTATAGTTTCCCCAGGTAGTTGGTGTCGAAGGAAACTCTCTCGGCATGGGTTTGAAGCCCCGCTATGCCATTGTAAACAAAACCAGCATCCTTGATTCTATGGCACACAGAAATTTGATAGAGAAGTTCTCATTGATTTCCTTGCAAGGCAGTATGTAGAACTGATTGATTGATTTATTTATTGATGTTTAAGGTCACATATTTATGCACAATGGCTAATCATGACCGTGACAGTTTTACGGGTGGAGGAAGCCGGAGTACCCGGAGAGAACCACCGAGCAACGACGAGCAGCTGCCAGCTCCCCAACATCGTAACGCCGCACTGCAGCACAGGCAGGGTTAGATTGGTTGAAGACATGCATACCATCGACGTGCAGTATGCCTTAGTACACGGCGTCATCATGCCCCCACATGGGCAATGGGGGTGAAGTGTCTTGCCCAAGGACACAACGTGGTTGCCGCAGGTGGGATTCGAACCAAGGACCTCTCGGCTTGCAGCCTGCACCTCTACCTACTGAGCGTATGTAGAATTAATGCAATTACTGGATGTATAGCAGTTAGGGTAGACAGTGTTAAAATACTGTTTACTATATTGAAAAAAATTTAACAAAGAGTTAATAGATTTTTATCTTTGCCCTTAGGTTGATTCACAATGTGTACTAAATTGTGCAAACACAATCCCACAGTTTTAACCCTTTTCCCATCACAAATAGAAGACAACGTTTGTGGAAAAATTTCTAAAAATTAACATTTTCTTTTCTCAAATATACCTTATGACCCCTTACTCATATTACCTCAATGCCCTTTTTGCAATCAGGGGTAAGCTATGATTTTTATGGGAGAAAAATGAAAAAAATAATGAAATCTGAACGATGCTTTTTGTGAATAGTGTTAAGTTTTGGCCATTACTTAACCCTTCACCCAATGCAGACAATATCAAAATTTATTATTTCAAATATAATTTTTTTAAATTTTTCAAAAAATGTCAACAAAACCATATCATGTGGCCCCCTCATTGGAATGAGCTCGACGAGCTCGTTCCAAAGAGGGGGTCACATGATATGGTTTTGTTGACATTTTTTGAAAAATAATATTTTTTCAGCTGCTGAATTTGCATATTACACAGGCGGGTGTGGCCGATTCGTTGGGTAAAGGGTTAATCCTGATTTACAAATTGGGCAGTTGAAGAAAAGATTTTTTAAAAAAAAATTCAACAAAACCGAATTATTTGACCTCTCATTGGAACGAGTGGGCTCGTCGAGCTCGTTCCAGTGAGGGGTCACATTATATGTATTTGTTGAAACTGTTTGGAAAAAATAATATTTAAAATATTATTAAAGTTAAAAAATTTATAGTAATTTATATATTTTTTATACTTACCAATGACCCAGACTTAGCTGGTGCTAACTCCACAAAAAACCAGGGCCAAACACAAATTTTGCCCCCCAATCCCCAAAATTTGCATCCAAAACAAAAAGAAATCATGTCCTAAAGGACCTCCATAGTACGACTCTACTGCGCATGCGCAGTGACGCAGTCGTCCCGAAATTGGCGCCAAATATCATTCTTACTGGCAGTGCCTGGTCAGCGCTATGTACTCAGCGGGGAGGCAAGAGTTCCCAACTCAGGGAGGGCCATCCCCGTCTGGGTCATTGGTAAGTATAAAAAATATATAAATTACTATAAATTTTTTAACATTTTTATACTGTACCAATGACCCAGACTTAGCTGAATAGTAAACAGGCTGGAGGGCCTAGGACATAGAGGAAAATCCAATAAGCTCAATTATAAAATAAAGAGATAACCCCTTAAGGAGAAAAGGAGTATTAGGCTTTACATGTATCTTTCTTATTTAATATTTAAATTAGAAAGATACACTACCCTTAATAATTGAGCACAATAACATTCATGTTCTCTATTAATATCCAGTATAACCTTTATACTAATTATTATTAAAACAAGCCAATAAATAAAGTAGTCCAGAGAATTGAGACTCTTTATAATCATTTAAAAGTGTCCGAGTATTGTATATTAAAGCCCGTTTGACACTTGACATATACAAATGCTTCACACCGAGCTACACTTTAAAAATAAGACATGAATGAAATTAAACATTAATATTACACTTTAAAACCATCCCGGAAGCGACTCAGAAATACTGTCTTGGAGGAGGCATTCCCTTGCTTTTCACTATAAAGCAGGTGACCTAAGGGAACACCCGCCCCCCCCCTTCCCCTTGCCCTGGGTCAAATAGCCCAGAGCGAAGAGGGCAGCCGGACGGAGTCACTGCCGGAACAGAAAGCCTGCATAACTATAGTTGCAACTGTTTAGTGGACGACATTCTGAGCAACAGATAACGGACCTAAACAATGCAGGTCTCCAGAAATGGACTCAATATTTCTGAGATAAAAATTAGTAAATGTGGATGGCTGAGACCAATAAGCAGCCTTCATTAAATCTGTAATAGCAACACTATTAGCATAAGCCCATGAAGTAGAAAGAGCTCTTACTTCATGAGCAGAAATCTTAAGCACAGACTGCTGAGAAGAAGATAAATCTTCATACGCAGTACGGATAGTTAACTGAATCCATCTAGCAATAGAATGGACTGAAATGTCCTTTCTATTAGGCATCAAAGACAGAAAGAAACGTTTCCGTCCCTTTCTGATGAACTGAGATCTCTGTTTATAGATACGTAGTGGTCTAACAGGACAGAGTAAAGGCCTACGCCCGTCTGAAGACGGAAGAGCCTTAATAACAATAGGTTCCGGATATTTATTAGGAGCCTGATTCTTAGCTAAAAAACCGACGTTAGTAGTGAAGGTGATAGTGTTCCCAACACTACGATAATGAGAATCATCCACCGATAGTGCATGAAGCTCACTGACTCTTCTGGCAGAAGAGAAAGCTAAGAGAAAAGCTGTCTTATAAGATAAGAATTTGAAATCTACTGTCCCAAGAGGTTCAAATGGCTTTTCCTTCAATTTAAGGAGAACCCAAGCTAAATTCCACTTAGGAATTAATCTAAGAGTTCTTGGTCTATTTATCGAAAAGTTTCTAACCAATTTCGATAAAGAGACATTAGATCCAATTTGTAAACTATCATGATGTGCATAGGTATCAGATAACATAGATCTATAACCCTTTATAGTAACCGGTTGCAGTTTGATTTCGTCAAACAAATATACTAGAAAGTTAGCAATGTCTGGTATAGAGGGATCAAATATATCAACAGAATGATCCCTACACCAACGACGGAAAACCTTCCACTTAGCCGCATAGTTTAGCGAAGAGGAGGTCCTCCTACAGTTAGAAATCGCGTCCACTGCTCGTCCTGTAAAGTGCTTGCCATGCAAGAAGGACCGCACAACGGAAAAACGTGAAGGTTGAGACCTTGCGGGTTGTGATGCAGTTGGCGCGATTTCCCCTGCCAAAGAAGATCCTCTCGTGGAGGGAGCTTCCGCGGTAGGTCCCACAACAGACACCTGAGTAGATTTATCCACGGTCTCTGTGGCGACAGAGATGCTACCAACAGAATCTTGCATTGAGATTGTTTTATCTTTAGCAATACTTGTTGAATTAACGGCGCTGGAGGATACGCATATCCTATCATTCCGTCCCAAGGGATCGATAGAGCGTCTACAGCAAATGCTCTTGGATCCGGACACGGGGACACATACGTCTGCAACTGATTGTTGAGATGTGTCGCAAATAAGTCTATCATTGGCCGTTCCCATTGGTAGCAAATCTGATTGAATACTTGTTTGTTGAGAGTCCACTCCGACGGCAACAAGCGACCCTTTCGAGAAAGGGAGTCTGCTAGCACATTCAGACGACCCGGTATGTGACGGACCGAAAGAAGAACGTGATGTTCCAACGCAAACAGAAGGATTCTTTCCGTTAGATTGAACAACGGAACTGAATGAGTGCCTCCCTGATTCCGTATATACGCCACTACTGTCGTATTGTCGGATAGGATTTGGACATGAGCATCGTGAATAATGTCCATCCAGTGACGTAACGCAAGCCAAATTGACATCATTTCCTTGATGTTTATGTGCTTGCACAGGAATTGCGGATCCCAAAGACCCTGGCATCTCGAATCCGTTGGGATTAATGATGCACCCCAACCTGTTTGACTGGCATCCGTCATAATGGTAAAACTCGGATCCGGCAACTGCAGCGGAACTCCTTGAGTTAACCACTGAATGTTTGCCCAAGTCTGAATCTCTTGTTTCACTTGATCTGACAAGAGAACGTCTACATCGAGCGAATGAATTTTCACACTCCAATTCTGAGTCAAGAAAATTTGAAGAGGCCGTGTGCGTAGCCGTCCCATCGGAATGAGATCCGCAGCGGCTCCGCACAGACCTATCAGTCTCATAAATTCTCTCGCTGTGACTTTGTCTGTATTTAGACAATAGCGAGCGTAACAACTGACTAATTTCGCTCTGGTTAACGGCAGATGAACGAGATTGTTGTGCGTCTCGAAGCTCATTCCCAGATGAGTGAATGACTTGGACGGCACCAGATCCGACTTCTCCTCGTTTACTATGAAACCGAGACGTCGGAGCAATAGAAGAAGATTCTGAACATCGTTCTGAAGCGTTAACTCGTTGCCGTACCTCTGAAGAATGTCGTCCAGGTAGGCCGACGTTACCGCAGACGAATGAGCTCGGAAGTAAATCATTACCGAGTTCATTACTCGAGTGAAAGCCCAGGGTGCTAGATTCAATCCGAAGCACATGGCCCGGAACTGATACACCACTCCTAGGACTGCGAAGCGTAGATACTTTCGGAATGTCGGATGTACCATGACGTGAAAGTACGCATCTTTGAGATCTATGCTCGTTGCATAATCGTTCACCCGAATACTCGCTCTGACCGATCGAATCGTCTCCATATAAAACTTCGGAGCGATGATCAGCTTGTTTATCCAGCTCAAATCTATGACTGGACGGAACGAGCCGTCTGGTTTCGGAACCAGAAACAGATGGCTGTAGAATCCCAGCGATTCCTGGTTTTCTACGACCTCTACCGCGTTCTTCATTAAAAGAGACTGCACCTCTGATAGCAGAGCGTCTCTTTTCTGAGGGTTTGACGGAAGATGAGTCCACTTTGGACTTCGAGTTAATGGAGGCTTTCGTTTGAAGGATATCTTTAGACCTTCCGAAGTCACTCCTCTCACCCAAGGGTCGTCCGTAATCGACGCCCACTCTTGAGAAAAACTCGACAACCTTCCGCCAACCGGAACGCGATAGAGGTTTGAGCCATCACCTCCTGGATCTGCGAGGCCTGCGGTAGGAGAAACCACGTCTTCCACGACCCGCACCTCGCCTCGTCGACCTCGGGGCGTCCGACCGATTGTCCCGGCCTGAAGGACGTCCCGAACGAGAGTCGCTATCCTGACGGTCTCTCGAATAAGAGCTAGAGGACGCACCGGAACCTCTATAGGAACCTCTCTTGGGCGGATAAGACCCAGAAGTGCCTGCCTTATTCGTGTCTGCTGAATCCGACCTTTTAGGAGCGGATCTAAACAACAGAGAATCACTAGCTTTCTTTTTAATATTATCATAAATAGCGGAAAGCTTGCCGTCAAAGAGAAGATCTCCTGAGACCGAAGCGACTCTAAGAGAGTTCTTCACCTTAGAATCCACTAGTGTAGATGTAGACAGGGCTGCGTCACGTCTAACCAACTCCAGATTAGCCACTGAAAGGGCGGAGTTACACGTGGAATAAGCTACTGCCCTTGAAAGAAGTCTTAAGGAGGATTGTATATCCTGAAACTCTTCCCCTTGAAGACGCAGTGATAACGCCTTCGTAAGGTGATCTGCGTAAGATAAGGCATCTAAATTGGCTCTGTTAGACGCAATAGCTGTTTCCAACACTGCGGTTGGAATAGAAGCTGACGACGGTAATGATAGCTCTAAGTCTTCCGCCTCGTCGTCCATACGCAGAGGAACTCTCGGTATACCCTGACCTGCCGTGTCGAATTTATTCCTTGCATTAATGAAAGGCAGGTTGAGAGTATTTGCGGACAAGAAGCCTGCTTTCCCTGTCCTGGAAGCAAGTTTAAAAATAGCGTCGTTCAATAATTCAAATGTTCTTGCAACATTATTGGACTGCGACGGAAACTCGGGAGCGATGTCCCTGAACCGCTCGAAAAAATCAGAGTCCAATGACGCTATAATTCTCCTGTCCGGAAGCGCAGCAGTCTGGCCCGACGGAACAACTTGAGGAAGAAAGTGCCGGATGAAGTCTACGGCAGCTTTGTGTTGTTCCGAAAGGGATAGCTCCAATTCATCCGTATCCCTTTCACCATCCGGTCGGACCTCCCGATGTTCCCGGTCGTCCGCCCCCGATGCTTCGGCGGAGCGTACCGACCCAGCGCCGTCGGATAATTCTCGATCCGACACCGTCTCAGTCGGCTGCTGGGATGCTGCGATAAGCTGTGCTATCTGCACTAGAATGTCCGACGTCGAGACCTGCGGAGGAGCGGTCTTTCGCTGCTTTGCCGAGGGCAGCTCCGCATCGGATGGCTCCCGCATACTTTTCCTATGCGAACGTCCGGAGTCCATCGGTCTCGAGTCCCTGGCTGCCGGATGGTGTAACCTGGTCGCCGAATAATCCTTCCTCGGCGAAGCTGGCAAGATATCGGAGGTCACGCAGCCAAGGTGCGGTCGTGTGCGCCGGCGAGAAGAGGAAGCCTTAACAGTCTCTGCGGACTGCTTATACAACGGAGCGTCCCGAGCGACGGACGTATGCTCCGCTAAAGACACATTTTGTACCACAACATCTGGTCCCAGATGTTGTTGTACGAGAGAGGGGCCTCTCTCGCTCGCGGCCCGGCTGGACCTGGACGAGCTAGGAACCGGACTAAAAGGCTTCCTCCGTTCTCGTTCACTATCCGCCGTCACTGGGTGTGCATCTATTATTTTTATAGTGCTCGCATCACCCAAAATTTCCTCTTGGACCGCATCGGACGAACCCGGCTGCCGAACCATTCGGTGAATGGACGCTACACCGGGCGAGCTAGCGGACGACATTTGTCTAATCTCCATGAGCACTTTTGCCGCTAGCTCTGTATTTAATTGTGACGACGGACGCACACTTGAAGAAGATAACATGGAAACATCACCCTGTTCTGGTTCCTCTGAAATAGAAACTGAGAGAGTAGAGTGACCTTGTGGAGAAAGAGCCGGCATCGCTCTTTCTCCAGAAACAACATATCGTGACACACGTTTCCAATGTTTCTCATCCCAATGTTCACATACAGGACAGGGATTAATGCGAGAACACTGACTACAATTTATGCAATAATCATGAAAGTCAGAGGAAGATTTCTTCCTATTACAATTTGAACAAGTTCCTTTCATTGTGAAGGAACAACAATAAGTCCTAGTTACTCGCAAAAACCCCTGACACAAAGATACATAATAACATGATCCATTAATAAATGAAAAAACAATTGCAAAACAAAATAATTTTGAAAAAATATTTTTTCAGAGAAGCCCAAGTTGCTGAAAAGTAACGTTGAGCCCCGATGGATCTGATGGCAAAGTGTGGTCAAAAATTTTAAAATTATATAAAATAATTAATGAGACACTTTCGGATAATATAAATGTATCTTATAATGAGATAAACTACCTCAAAGGCAAACAGCCCCCCTCAAAAAAGGCTGTTGCCAATGAAAACAAACAGTGTAAACACAGAAGAAAACATGACTCCAGGCACTGAAAAAACTGGCCCGGAATCAGTCCTCAATTACACTCTATCTGATGCAAAACAGAGACTCCCAGGGGAGAATCTGCAGAACATCAGATGGAAGATGCAGAACACAAACGTTATACACCCATGGGTGAAAACGTAACTATGGGGAAAATAACAGAAAACATTCTGTAACCAAGCAACTCTCCCAGGGAAATTTTAGAAATGAAACTTCTCAAAAATATGCCAAAAGCATGGGAGAATTGCAAGGGGGGACTTTAGAAGGTTAGGGGAGAGGAAACACTGAATAAGCAGTGCAACAATTAGCAAGAATGACAACAAGAGGCGTTTGCCTCGAAAATAGGCAACTTAACATAATTTTAACAAAAAATTTTAAGTACAGCCCTGATTATTTTTTGCCACTTCTTTTTTCCTCTCCTCCTTCTATCCTCCTTAGAATCACATTTTCTCCAAGAATTACGTGTCTGGCATCCTTTAAACTGAGATTTACAAGCACAAAGATCAGTGAGATGTTGACTGATGAAGGGCCAAACAGAGAATGATATTTGGCGCCAATTTCGGGACGACTGCGTCACTGCGCATGCGCAGTAGAGTCGTACTATGGAGGTCCTTTAGGACATGATTTCTTTTTGTTTTGGATGCAAATTTTGGGGATTGGGGGGCAAAATTTGTGTTTGGCCCTGGTTTTTTGTGGAGTTAGCACCAGCTAAGTCTGGGTCATTGGTACAGTATAAAAATTTTGATATTGTGCGCTTTGGGTAAATGGCTAAGATAAAGGGTTAAATCTCAGTAATCCGTAGGTACAGTCTACTCTACTAAATTAGATATCAGTTAATGGAATAACCCTTCTTGATTGCATATTTTACAACACACCAATCTCTTTATCATGCATGCAACAGAAATTAGACAGGTTAACTGCATACTGGCTTTAGAAGAAGTCCCTATAACCACTCCAATTTATATCCAAATTAAGGAATTGAGCTCTGTCAAACAAGGTGTAAGAAAATGAACTCTCAATACAACACCACAGAGTCTATAATTTACATTTCTGAATATAGAATATCTGTTAGGCCTAAAAAAATTAAAAATCTGTTTCTCTGGCCCTCCCGCATGGTCCTTTTGGCTGCCACATGCTCTCTTTTTATAACCAATCCAAACTTAAAAAAAAAATCGAAATCAAATAGTTTATGTCTGATATTTTACCTAAGTTTATAAAATTGTCCCTTGAGTGCAATAAGGCTTTGCAATGCATTACCATTGCAAAGTCTTCTTGCACTCAAGGGACGTAATACACCACCACTCATGCTATTCTGTAGATTATGGGGCCTAAAACATTAAACAAATCAAGAACATGAACTTTTTAATGGCAAAGAAATAATTACAAAAATAAAAAATAAAATAAAAAACCACCCGCCCACATGCAATTTTTAAAAAAAATGACCTGAGAAACAGATCTACTTTGTGAGGCCTTATTTAAAATCTTTTGCTAACAATTTGGCTATCCTAATAAATACCTTGACTTCATCAGCATACATTTTCAAGCTAAAATCATCTTTACTCTGAATTCTTTCTCCTCTATAAATATATGCATCCTGAAAATCAAATTTACAACACAGAGATTACTTGATTCAAAAAAATTAAAAAACAGGTACAGAGGCATTATGTGAACTGAATAAGATTTTGTGATCAAGATAATTATATAGTTTTTTTCTATATTACTATTATCTGATAACAGATTGTTCACTTCTTGTAATATTTAATGATACAGTGGAGCCCACTTAATTGGATATCTCTTAATTGTATATTCCTGTTAATTGAATATAATTTTCAAACACAAAACCATTTAGCATTCCTTCAGTACAAATTTGATCTGTTAACTGCATATGGGTTGAAGAGTAAACTCCTGTTAATTGTATATAAATTTTTGTAATATGTCGAAAAAGTTAAAAAATTTATAGTAATTTATATATTTTTTATACTTACCAATGACCCAGACTTAGCTGGTGCTAACTCTAACAAAACCAGGGCCAAACACAAATTTTGCCCCCCAATCCCCAAAATTTGCATCCAAAACAAAAAGAAATCATGTCCTAAAGGACCTCCATACTACGCCTCTACTGCGCATGCGCAGTGACGCAGTCGTCCCGAAATTGGCGCCAATTATCATTCTTACTGGCAGTGCCTGGTCAGCGCTATGTACTCAGCGGGGAGGCACGAGTTCCCAACTCCAGGGAGGGCCATCCCCGTCTGGGTCATTGGTAAGAATAAAAAATATAAAAATTACTATAAATTTTTTAACATTTTTATACTGTACCAATGACCCAGACTTAGCTGAATAGTAAACAGGCTGGAGGGCCTAGGACATAGAGGAAAATCCAATAAGCTCAACTATATAGTAAAGAGGTAACCCCTTAAGGAGAAAAGGAGTATTAGGCTTTACATGTATCTTTCTTATTTAATATTAAATTAGAAAGATACACTACCCTTAATAATTGAGGACAATAACATTCATGTTCTCTATTAACATCCAGTATAACCCTTATACTAATTATTTTTAAAGCAAGCCAATAAATAAAGTAGTCCAGAGAATTGAGACTCTTTATAATCATTTAAAAGTGTCCGAGTATTGTATATTAAAGCCCGTTTGACACTTGACATATACAAATGCTTCACACCGAGCTACACTTTAAAAATAAGACATGAATGAATTTAAACATTAATATTACACTTTAAAACCATCCCGGAAGCGACTCAGAAATACTGACTTGGAGAAGGCATTCCCTTGCTTTTCACTATAAAGCAGGTGACCTAAGGGAACACCCGCCCCCCCCCCCCCCCCCCCCCTTCCCCTTGCCCTGGGTCAAATAGCCCAGAGCGAAGAGGGCAGCCGGACGGAGTCACTGCCGGAACAGAAAGCCTGCATAAGTATAGTTGGAACTGTTTAGTGGACGACATTCTGAGCAACAGATAACGGACCTAAACAATGCAGGTCTCCAGAAATGGACTCAATATTTCTGAGATAAAAATTCGTAAATGTGGATGGCTGAGACCAATAAGCAGCCTTCATTAAATCTGTAATAGCAACACTATTAGCATAAGCCCAGGAAGTAGAAAGAGCTCTTACTTCATGAGCAGAAATCTTAAGCACAGACTGCTGAGAAGAAGATAAATCTTCATAAGCAGTACGGATAGTTAACTGAATCCATCTAGCAATAGAATGGACTGAAATGTCCTTTCTATTAGGCATCAAAGACAGAAAGAAACGTTTCCGTCCCTTTCTGATAAACTGAGATCTCTGTTTATAGATACGTAGTGCTCTAACAGGACAGAGTAAAGGCCTACGCCCGTCTGAAGACGGAAGAGCCTTAATAACAATAGGTTCCGGATATTTATTAGGAGCCTGATTCTTAGCTAAAAAACCCACATTAGTAGTGAAGGTGATAGTGTTCCCAACACTACGATAATGAGAATCATCCACCGATAGTGCATGAAGCTCACTGACTCTTCTGGCAGAAGAGAAAGCTAAGAGAAAAGCTGTCTTATAAGATAAGAATTTGAAATCTACTGTCCCAAGAGGTTCAAATGGCTTTTCCTTCAATTTAAGGAGAACCCAAGCTAAATTCCACTTAGGAATTAATCTAAGAGTTCTGGGTCTATTTATCGAAAAGTTTCTAACCAACTTCGATAAAGAGACATTAGATCCAATTTGTAAACTATCATGATGTGCATAGGTATCAGATAACATAGATCTATAACCCTTTATAGTAACAGGCTGCAGTTTGATTTCGTCAAACAAGTATACTAGAAAGTTTGCAATGTCTGGTGTAGAGGGATCAAATATATCTACAGAATGATCCCTACACCAACGACGAAAAACCTTCCACTTAGCCGCATAGTTTAGTGAAGAGGAGGTCCTCCTACAGTTAGAAATCGTGTCCACTGCTCGTCCTGTAAAGTGCTTGCCATGCAAGAAGGACCGCACAACGGAAAAACGTGAAGGTTGAGACCTTGCGGGTTGTGATGGAGTTGGCGCGATTTCCCCTGGGAAAGAAGATCCTCTCGTGGAGGAAGCTTCCGCGGTAGGTCCCACAACAGACACCTGAGTAGATTTATCCACGGTCTTTGTGGCGACAGAGATGCTACCAACAGAATCTTGCATTGAGATTGTTTTATTTTTAGCAATACTTGTTGAATTAACGGCGCTGGAGGATACGCATATCCTATCATTCCGTCCCAAGGGATCGACTGAGCGTCTACTGCAAATGCTCTTGGATCCGGACACGGAGACACATACGTCTGCAACTGATTGTTGAGATGTGTCGCAAATAAGTCTATCATTGGCCGTTCCCATTGGTAGCAAATCTGATTGAATACTTGTTTGTTGAGAGTCCACTCCGACGGCAACAAGCGACCCTTTCGTGAAAGGGAGTCTGCTAGCACATTCAGACGACCTGGTATGTGACGGACCGAAAGAAGAACGTGATGTTCTAACGCAAACAGAAGGATTCTTTCCGTTAGATTGAACAACGGAACTGAATGAGTGCCTCCCTGATTCCGTATATACGCCACTACTGTCGTATTGTCGGATAGGATTTGGACATGAGCATCGTGAATAATGTCCATCCAGTGACGTAACACAAGCCAAATTGACATCATTTCCTTGATGTTTATGTGCTTGCACAGGAATTGCGGATCCCAAAGACCCTGGCATCTCGAATCCGTTGGGATTAATGATGCACCCCAACCTGTTTGACTGGCATCCGTCATAACGGTAAAACTCGGATCCGGCAACTGCAGCGGAACTCCTTGAGTTAACCACTGAATGTTTGCCCAAGTCTGAATCTCTTGTTTCACTTGATCTGACAAGAGAACGTCTACATCGAGCGAATGAATTTTCACACTCCAATTCTGAGTCAGGAAAATTTGAAGAGGACGTGTGCATAGCCGCCCCATCGGAATGAGATCCGCGGCGGCTCCGCACAGACCTATCAGTCTCATAAATTCTCTCGCCGTGACTTTGTCTGCGTGCAGACAATAGCGAGCGTAACAACTGACTAATATCGCTCTGGTTAACGGCAGACGAACGAGATTGTTGTGCGTCTCGAAGCTCATTCCCAGATGAGTGAATGACTTGGACGGCACCAGATCCGACTTCTCCTCGTTTACTATAAAACCGAGATGTCGGAGCAATAGAAGAAGATTCTGAACATCGTTCTGAAGCGTTAACTCGTTGCCGTACCTCTGAAGAATGTCGTCCAGGTAGGCTGACGTTACCGCAGACGAATGAGCTCGGAAGTAGATCATTACCGAGTTCATTACCCGAGTGAAAGCCCAGGGTGCTAGATTCAATCCGAAGCACATCGCCCGGAATTGATACACCACTCCCAGGACTGCAAAGCGTAGATACTTTCTGAATGTCGGATGTACCATGACGTGAAAGTACGCATCTTTGAGATCTATGCTCGTTGCATAATCGTTCACCCGAATACTCGCTCTGACCGATCGAATCGTCTCCATATAAAACTTCGGAGCGACGATCAGCTTGTTTATCCAGCTCAAATCTATGACTGGACGGAACGAGCCGTCTGGTTTCGGAACCAGAAACAGATGGCTGTAGAATCCCAGAGATTCCTGGTTTTCTACGACCTCTACCGCGTTCTTCATTAAAAGAGACTGCACCTCTGATAACAGAGCGTCTCTTTTCTGTGGATTTGACGGAAGATGAGTCCACTTTGGACTTCGAGTTAATGGAGGCTTTCGTTTGAAGGATATCTTTAGACCTTCCGAAGTCACTCCTCTCACCCAAGGGTCGTCCGTAATCGACGCCCACTCTTGTGAAAAACTCGACAACCTTCCGCCAACCGGAACGCGATAGAGGTTTAAGCCATCACCTCCTGGACCTGCGAGGCCTGCGGTAGGAGAAACCACGTCTTCCACGACCCGCACCTCGCCTCGTCGACCTCGGGGCGTCCGACCGATTGTCCCGGCCTGAAGGACGTCCCGAACGAGAGTCGCTATCCTGACGGTCTCTCGAATAAGACCAAGAGGACGCACCGGAACCTCTATAGGAACCTCTCTTGGGCGCATTAGACCCAGAAGTGCCTGTCTTATTTGTGTCTGCTGTATTCGACTTCTTAGGAGCCGATCTGAACAACAGAGAATCATTAGCTTTCTTTTTAATTTTATCATAAATAGCGGAAAGCTTGCCGTCAAAGAGAAGTTCTCCTGAGACCGAAGCGACTCTAAGAGAGTTCTTCACCTTAGAATCCACTAGTGTGGATGTAGCTAGGGCTGCGTCACGTCTAACCAACTCCAGATTTGCCACTGAAAGGGCGGAGTTACACGTGGAATAAGCTACTGCCCTTGAAAGAAGTCTTAAAGAGGATTGTATATCCTGAAACTCTTCCCCTTGAAGGCGCAGTGATAACACCTTAGTAAGGTGATCTGCGTAAGATAAGGCATCTAAATTGGCTCTGTTAGACGCAATAGCTGTTTCCAACACCGTGGTTGGAATAGAAGCTGATGACGGTAATGATAGCTCTAAGTCTTCCGCCTCGTCGTCCATACGCAGAGGAACTCTCGGTATACCCTGTCCTGCCGTATCGAATTTATTCCTTGCATTAATGAAAGGCAGGTTGAGAGTATTAGCGGACAAGAAACCTGCTTTCCCCGTCCTGGAAGCAAGTTTAAATATAGCGTCGTTCAATAATTCAAATGTTCTAGCAACATTATTGGACTGCGACGGAAACTCGGGAGCGATGTCCCTGAACCGCTCAAAAAATTCAGAGTCCAATGACGCTATAATTCTCTTGTCCGGAAGCGCAGCAGTCTGGCCCGACGGAACAACTTGAGGGAGAAAGTGCCGGATGAAGTCCACGGCAGCTTTATGTTGTTCCGAAAGGGATAGTTCCAAGTCATCCGTATCCCTTTCACCATCCGGTCGGACCTCACGATGTTCCCGGTCGTCCGCCCCCGATGCTTCGGCGGAGCGTACCGACCCAGCGCAGTCGGATAATTCTCGATCCGACACCGTTTCTGTCGGCTGCTGGGATGCTGCGATAAGCTGTGCTATCTGCACAAGAATGTCCGGCGTCGAGACCTGCGGAGGCGCAGTCTTTCGCTGCTTCGCCGAGGGCAGCTCCGCATCAGATGGCTCCCGCATACTTTTCCTATGCGAACGTCCGGAGTCCATCGGTCTCGAATCCCTGGCTGTCGGATGGTGTGACCTGGTCGCCGAAGAATCCTTCATCGGCGAAGCTGGTAATATATCGGCGGTCACGCAGCCAAGGTGCGGTCGTGTGCGCTGACGAGAAGAGGAAGCCTTAACAGTCTCTGTGGACTGCTTATACAACGGAGCGTCCCGAGCGACGGACGTATGCTCCGCTAAAGACACATTTTGTACCACAACATCTGGTCCCAGATGTTGTTGTACAAGAGAGGGACCTCTCTCGCTCGCGGCCCGGCTGGACCTGGACGAGCTATGAACCGGACTAAAAGGCTTCCTCCGTTCTCGCTTACTATCCGCCGTCACTGGGTGTGCATCTATTATGTTTATAGTGCTCGCATCACCCAAAATTTCCTCTTGGACCGCATCGGACGAACCCGGCTGCCAAACCATTCGGTGAATGGACGCTACACCGGGCGAGCTAGCGGACGACATTTGTCTAATCTCCATGAGCACTTTTGCCGCTAGCTCTGAATTCATTTGTGACGACAGACGCACACTTGAAGAAGATAACATGGAAACATCACCCTGTTCTGGTTCCTCTGAAATAGAAACTGAGAGAGTAGAGTGACCTTGCGGAGAAAGAGCCGGCATCGCTTTCTCCAGAAACAACATATCGTGACACACGTTTCCAATGTTTCTCATCCCAATGTTCACATATAGGACAGGGATTAATGCGAGAACACTGACTACAATTAATACAATGATCATGAAAGTCAGAGGAAGATTTCTTCCTATTACAATTTGAACAACGTCCCTTCATTGTGAAAGAACAACAATAAGTCCTAGTTACTCGCAAAAACCCCTGGCACAAAGATACATAATAACATGATCCATTAATAAATGAAAAAACAATTGCAAAACAAAATAATTTTGAAAAAATATTTTTTCAGAGAAGCCCAAGTTGCTGAAAAGTATCGTTGAGCCCCGATGGATCCGATGGCAAAGTGTGGTCAAAAATTATAAATTTATATAAAATAATTAATGGGACACTTTCGGATAATATAAATGTATCTTATAATGAGATAAACTACCACAAAGGCAAACAGCCCCCCTCAAAAAAGGCTGTTGCCAATGAAAACAAACAGTGCAAACACACTAGAAAACATGACTCCAGGCACTGAAAAAACTGGCCCGGAATCAGTCATCAATTACACTCTATCTGATGTAAAACAGAGACTCCCAGGGGAGAATCTGTAGAACATCAGATGGAAGATGCAGAACACAAACGTTATACACCCATGGGTGAAAACGTAACTATGGGGAAAATAACAGAAAACATTCTGTAACCAAGCAACTCTCCCAGGAAATTTCAGAAATGAAATTTCTCAAAAATATGCCAAAAGCATGGGAGAATTGCCAGGGGGGACTTTAGAAGGCTAGGGAAGAGGAAACACTGAATAAGCAGTGCAACAATTAGCAAGAATGACAACAAGAGGCCCATGCCTCGAAAATAGGCAACTTAACATAATTTCATCAAAAAATTTTAAGTACAGCCCTGATTATTTTTTGCCACTTCTTTTTCCTCTCCTCCTTCTATCCTCCTTAGAATCACATTTTCTCCAAAAATTACGTGTCTGGCATCCTTTAAACTGAGATTTACAAGCACAAAGATCAGTGAGATGTTGACTGATGAAGGGCCAAACAGAGAATGATAATTGGCGCCAATTTCGGGACGACTGCGTCACTGCGCATGCGCAGTAGAGGCGTAGTATGGAGGTCCTTTAGGACATGATTTCTTTTTGTTTTGGATGCAAATTTTGGGGATTGGGGGGCAAAATTTGTGTTTGGCCCTGGTTTTGTTAGAGTTAGCACCAGCTAAGTCTGGGTCATTGGTACAGTATAAAAATATTACTGTGACACGCACCAAATTCCCCTTATTTATCAACCTTTTTGGCCCCACTACATCCAATACAGGCATTTATTCTATTATATCTTGTTTGACAGAGCTCTATGAGCTCTGTCAAACAAGATATAATAGAATAAATGCTCAGTTTACCTCCAGAACACAGGAAACTGACCAAATCCCTGTTAATTGTATACACCTGTTAATTGAATAATTTTTACTGACAAAGTGGCTATTCAATTAACAGGGTTCCACTGTATTTTCAAATGATTTTTGATACTTTCATGATATTTTGCCAAATCCTGTTGAACAGAGCCAGAAGCCGCAGCTAAAATCACGAAGCAGTGATAAAAACCCTGTTGATCTTTGTCTGGAAAACTGTACAAAAATACTGCAAGAGCAGCAAGTAGTTTTTATGAAAGTTAAAAAATTTATAGTAATTTATATATTTTTTATACTTACCAATGACCCAGACATAGCTGGTGCTAACTCTTAAAAATCTAGGGCCAAACACAAATTTTGCCCCCCAATCCCCAAAATTTGCATCTAAAACCAAAAGAAATCATGTCCTGAAGGACCTCCATACTTTGCCCTTACTGCGCATGCGCAGTGTCAAGGACATTCCGAAATTGGCGCAAATTATCATTCTTACAAGCAGTGCCTGGTCAGCGCTATGTACTCAGCGGAGAGGTATGAGTTCCCAACTCCTGGGAGGGCCATCCCTGTCTGGGTCATTGGTAAGTATAAAAAATATATAAATTACTATAAATTTTTTAACATTTTTATACTGTACCAATGACCCAGACATAGCTGAATAGTAAAAAGGCTGGAGGGCCTAGGACATAGAGGAAAATCCAATAAGCTCAACTATATAATATAGAGTCAACCCCTCAAGGAGAAAAGGAGTATTAGGCTTTACATGTATCTTTCTTATTTTATGTTAAATTAGAAAGATACAATACCCTTCATAATTGAGCACAATAACATTCATGTTCTCTATTAACATCCAGTATAACCCTTTATACTAATTATTTTTAAAGTAAGCCAATAAATAAAGCTAGTCCAGAGAATTGAGACTCTTTATATTCTTTAAAAGTGTCCGAGGATTGTATATTAACGCCCGTTTGACACTTGACATATACAAATGCTTCACACCGAGCTACACTTTAAAAATATGACATGAATGAATTTTAACATTAATATTACACTTTAAAACCATCCCGGAAACGACTCAGAAATACTGACTTCGGAGGAGGCATTCCCTTGCTTTTCACTATAAAGCAGGTGACCTAAGGGAACACCCCCCCCCCCCCCCCCCCCCCTTGCCCTGGGTCAAATAGCCCAGAGCGAAGAGGGCAGCCGGACGGAGTCACTGCCGGAACAGAAAGCCTGCATAACTATAGTTGCAACTGTTTAGTGGACGACATTCTGAGCAACAGATAACGGACCTAAACAATGCAGGTCTCCAGAAATGGATTCAATATTTCTGAGATAAAAATTCGTGAATGTGGATGGCTGAGACCAATAAGCAGCCTTCATTAAATCTGTAATAGCAATACTATTAGCGTAAGCCCAAGAAGTAGAAAGAGCTCTTACATCATGAGCCGAAATCTTAAGCACAGACTCCTGAGAAGAAGATAAATTTTCATAAGCAGTACGGATAGTTAATTGAATCCATCTAGCAATAGAATGGACCGAAATGTCCTTTCTATTAGGCATCAGAGACAGAAAGAAACATTTTCGTCCCTTTCTGATAAACTGAGATCTCTGTTTATAGATACGTAACGCTCTAACAGGACAGAGTAAAGGCCTACGCCCGTCTGAAGACGGAAGAGCCTTAATAACAATAGGTTCCGGATATTTATTAGGAGCCTGATTCTTAGCTAAAAATCCCACATTAGTAGTGAAGGTGATAGTGTTCCCGACACTACGATAGTGAGAATCATCCACCGACAGAGCATGAAGCTCACTGACTCTTCTAGCAGAAGAGAAAGCTAAGAGAAAAGCTGTCTTATAAGACAAGAATTTGAAATCTACTGTCCCAAGAGGTTCAAATGGCTTTTCCTTCAGTTTAAGAAGAACCCAAGCTAAATTCCACTTAGGAATTAACCTAAGAGTTCTGGGTCTATTTATCGAGAAGTTTCTAACTAACTTAGATAAAGAGACATTAGATCCAATTTGTAAACTATCATGATATGCATAGGTATCAGATAACATAGACCTATAACCCTTAATAATAACAGGCTGCAGTTTGATTTCGTCAAACAAGTATACTAGAAAGTTTGCAATGTCTGGTATGGAGGGATCAAAAATATCAACAGAATGATCCCTACACCAACGACGAAAAACCTTCCACTTAGCCGCATAGTTTAGCGAAGAGGAGGTCCTCCTACAGTTAGAAATCGCGTCCACTGCTCGTCCTGTAAAGTGCTTGCCATGCAAGAAGGACCGCACAACAGAAAAACGTGAAGGTTGAGACCTTGCGGGTTGTGATGGAGTTGACGCGATTTCCCCTGCGAAAGAAGATCCTCCCGTGGAGGAAGCTTTCGCGGTAGGTCCCACAACAGACACCTGAGTAGATTTATCCACGGTCTCTGTGGAGACAGAGATGCTACCAACAGAATCTTGCACTGAGATTGTTTTATCTTTAGCAATACTTGCTGAATTAACGGCGCTGGAGGATACGCATATCCTATCAAGCCGTCCCAAGGGATTGACAGAGCGTCTACTGCAAATGCTCTTGGATCCGGACACGGAGACACATGCGTCTGCAACTGATTGTTGAGATGTGTCGCAAATAAGTCTATCATTGGCCGTTCCCATTGGTAGCAAATCTGATTGAATACTTGTTTGTTGAGAGTCCACTCCGACGGCAACAAGCGACCCTTTCGTGAAAGGGAGTCTGCTAGTACGTTCAGACGACCCGGTATATGACGGACCGAAAGAAGAACTTGATGTTCTAGAGCAAACAGAAGGATTCTTTCCGTTAGATTGAACAACGGAATTGAATGAGTGCCTCCCTGATTCCGTATATACGCCACTACTGTCGTATTGTCGGATAGGATTTGGACATGAGCATTGTGAATAATGTCCATCCAATGACGTAATGCAAGCCAAATTGACATCATTTCCTTGATGTTTATGTGCTTGCCCAGGAATAGCGGATCCCAAAGACCCTGGCATCTCAAATCCGTTGGGATCAATGAAGCACTCCAACCTGTTTGACTAGCATCCGTCATAATGGTAAAACTCGGATCCGGCAACTGCAGCGGCACTCCCTGAGTTAACCACTGAATGTTTGCCCAAGTCTGAATCTCTCGTTTCACTTGATCTGACAAGAGGACATCTATGTTAAGCGAATGAATTTTCACACTCCAATTCTGAGTCAAGAAAATTTGGAGAGGACGCGTGCGTAACCGCCCCATCGGAATGAGATCCGCAGCAGCTCCGCACAGACCTATCAGTCTCATGAACTCCCTCGCTGTGACTTTGTCTGCGTGCAGACAATAGCGAGCATAACAACTGACTAATTTCGCTCTGGTTAACGGCAGACGAACGAGATTGTTGTGCGCCTCGAAGCTCATTCCCAGATGTGTGAATGACTTGGACGGCACCAGATCCGACTTCTCCTCGTTTATTATAAAACCGAGACGTCGGAGCAATAGAAGCAGATTCTGCACAACGTTCTGAAGCATTAACTTGTTGCCGTACCTCTGAAGAATGTCGTCCAAGTAGGCCGATGTTACCGCAGACGAATGAGCTCGGAAATACATCATTACCGAGTTCATTACCCGAGTGAAAGCCCAGGGTGCTAGATTCAATCCGAAGCACATCGCCCGGAATTGATATACCACCCCTAGGACTGCGAAGCGTAGATACTTTCTGAATGTCGGATGTACCATGACGTGAAAGTACGCATCTTTGAGATCTATGCTTGTTGCATAATCGTTCACCCGAATACTCGCTCTGACCGATCGAATCGTCTCCATATAAAACTTCGGAGCGACGATCAGCTTGTTTATCCAGCTCAAATCTATGACTGGACGGAACGAGCCGTCTGGTTTCGGAACCAGAAACAGATGGCTGTAGAATCCCGGTGTCTCCTGGTTTTCTACGACCTCTACCGCGTTCTTCATTAAAAGAGACTGCACCTCTGATAACAGAGTGTCTCTTTTCTGCGGATTTGACGGAAGTTGAGTCCATTTTGGACTTCGAGTTAATGGAGGCTTTCGTTTGAAGGATATCTTTAGACCTTCCGAAATCACCCCTCTCACCCAAGGGTCGTCCGTAATCGACGCCCACTCTTGTGAAAAACTCGACAACCTTCCGCCAACCGGCACGTGATAGAGGTTGAAGCCATCACCTCCTGGACCTGCGAGGCCTGCGGTAGGAGAAACCACGTCCTCCGCGACCCGCACCTCGTCCCGTCGACCTCGGGGCGTCCGACCGGTTGTCCCGGCCCGAAGGGCGTCCTGCACGTGAGTCGCTGCCTTGACGGTCTCTTGAATAAGACCAAGAGGACGCACCGGAACCTCTATAGGAACCTCTCTTGGGCGCATTAGACCCAGAAGTGCCTGTCTTACTCTTATCTGCCGTGTCCGACTTCTTAGAAGCAGATTTGAACAGCAGAGAATCCGAAGCTTTCTTAGTAATTTTATCGTAAATTGCAGAAAGGTTGCCATCGAAGAGAAGTTCTCCGGAGACCGAAGCGACTCTGAGAGTTCTTCACCTTACTATCCACGAGTGTGGATGTAGCTAGGGCTGCATCACGTCTAACCAACTCCAGGTTTGCCACTGAAAGGGCGGAGTTACACGTGGAATAAGCTACTGCCCTTGAAAGAAGTCTTAAAGAGGATTGTATATCCTGGAATTCTTTCCCTTGAAGACGCAGTGATAACGCCTTAGTAAGGTGGTCTGCGTAAGATAAAGCATCTAAACTGGCTCTGTTAGACGAAATAGTCGTCTCCAACACCGCGGATGGAATAGACACAGACGACGGTAATGATAATTCTAAGTCTTCCGCCTCGTCGTCCATACGCAGAGGAACTCTCGGGATACCCTGTCCTGCCGTATCGAATTTATTCCTTGCATTAATGAAAGGCAGGTTGAGAGTATTGGCGGACAAGAAACCCGCTTTTCCTGTTTTGGAAGCAAGTTTAAATATAGCGTCGTTCAATAATTCAAATGTTCTTGCGACATTATTGGACTGAGACGGAAACTCGGGAGCGATGTCCCTGAACCGCTCAAAGAAATCAGAGTCCAATGACGCTATAATTCTCTTGTCCAGAACCGCAGCAGTCTGGCCCGATGGAACAACTTGAGGAAGAAAGTGCCGGATGAAGTCCACGGCAGCTTTATGTTGTTCCGAAAGGGATAGCTCCAAGTCATCCGTATCCCTTTCACCATCCGGTCGGACCTCATGATGTTCCCGGCGGAGCGTACCGACCCAGCGCCGTCGGATAATTCCCGATCCGACACCGTTTCCCTGATCGGCGAAGCTGGTAAAATATCGGCGGTCACGTAGCCAAGGTGCGGTCGTGTGCGCTGGTGAGAGGAAGAAGCCTGAGCAGTCTCAGTGGACTGCCTATACAACGGAGCGTCCCGAGCGATGGACGTGTGCTCCGTTAGCGACACATTTTGTACCACAACATCTGGTCCCAGATGTTGTTGTACGAGAGAGGTGCCTCTCTCGCTCGCGGCCCAGCTGGACCTGGACGAGCTAGGAACTGGACTCGAAGGCTTCCTCCGATCTCTCCTACTATCCGCCGTCACTGGGTGTGCACGTTGAATGTTTATAGTGCTCGCATCACCCAACATTTCCTCCTGGACCGCATCGGACGAACCCGGCTGCCGAACCATTCGGTGAATGGATGCTACACCGGCGAGCTAGCGGACGACATTTGTCTTATCTCCATGAGCACTTTTGCCGCTAGCTCTGTATTCATTTGTGACGACGGAAGCGCACTTGCGGAAGATAACATGGAAACATCACCCTGTTCTTGTTCCTCTGAAATAGAAACTGAGAGAGTAGAGTGACCCTGCGGAGAAAGAGCCGGCATAGCCCATTCTCCACTAACAACATATCGTGACACACGTTTCCAATGTTTGTCATCCCAATATTGACATATAGAACAGGGATTAGTGCGAGTACACTGACTACAATTAATACAATGATCATGAAAGTCAGAGGAAGATTTCTTCCTATTACAATTTGAACAATATCCTTTCAGTGTGAAAAGTCAACAACAAGTCCTAGTACTCGCACAAACCCCTAAACACAAAGATACATAATAACATGATCCATTAATATTGAAAAAACAATTGAAAATCAAAATAATTTTTGAAAAATATTTTTTCAGCGAAGCCCAAGTTTCTGAAAAGTAACGTTGAGCCCCAATGGATCCCAAGGCTAAGTGTGGTCAAAAATTTTAAAATTATATTAAATAATTAATGCAACACTTACGGATAATAATAATGTATCTTATAGTGAGATAAACTACTCCAAAGGCAAACAGCCCCCCCTCAAAAGCGACTGTTGCCAATGTAAACAAACAGTGTAAAAACACCAGAAAACATGACTCCAGGCACTGACAATACTGGCCCGAAATCAGTCATCAAAATTACACACTATCTGATGCAAAACAGAGACTCCCAGGGGAGAATCTGCAGAACATCAGATGGAAGATGCAGAACACAACGTTTATACACCCATGGGTGAAAACGTAACTATGGGGAAAATAACAGAATTCATTCTGTAACCAAGCTAATTCTCCCAAGAGAATTTAGAAATGATCTTTCTCAAAAATATGCCAAAAGCATGGAAGAATAGCAAGGGGGGACTTAGAAGACCAGGGGAGAGGAAACACTGAATAAGCAGTGCAACATTATAGCAAGAATGACAACAACAGGCCCATGCCTCGAAAATAGGCAACTTAACATAATTTCATAAAAAAATTTTAAGTACAGCCCTGATTATTTTTTGTCACTCCTTTTTCCTCTCCTCCTTCTATATCCTCCTTAGAATCACCATTTCTCCAATAATTACGTGTCTGGCATCCTTTAAACTGAGATTTACAAGCACAAAGATCAGTGAGATGTTGACTGATGAAAGGCCAAACAGAGAATGATAATTGGCGCCAATTTCGGAATGTCCTTGACACAGCGCATGCGCAGTAAGGGCAAAGTATGGAGTTCCTTCAGGACATGATTTCTTTTGGTTTTAGATGCAAATTTTGAGGATTGGGGGGCAAAATTTGTGTTTGGCCCTAGATTTTTAAGAGTTAGCACCAGCTATGTCTGGGTCATTGGTACAGTATAAAAGTTAAAAAATTTATAGTAATTTATATATTTTTTATACTTACCAATGACCCAGACATAGCTGGTGCTAACTCTTAAAATATAGGGCCAAACACAAATTTTGCCCCCCAATCCCCAAAATTTGCATCTAAAACTAAAGAAAACATGTCCTGAAAGGCCCTCCACACTTCGCCCCTACTGCGCATGCGCAGTGTCAAGGACGTTCCGAAATTGGCGCCATTTATCATTCTAATAACCAGTGCCTGGTAAGCGCTATGTACTCAGCGGGGAGGCAAGAGTTCCCAACTCCTGGGAGGGCCATCCCCGTCTGGGTCATTGGTAAGTATAAAAAATATATAAATTACTATAAATTTTTTAACATTTTTATACTGTACCAATGACCCAGACATAGCTGAATAGTAAAAAGGCTGGAGGGCCAAGGACATAGAGCAAAATGGAATACGCTCAATAAAATAGAGTCATCCCGTGTAGGGGAAAGAAGTAATAGGCCTTACATGTATCTTTCTTATTTATGATAAATTAGAAAGATACAACACCTTCCAAAAATTGAGCTTCATACATCCATGTACTCTATTAATATCCAATAATCCTTATACTAATAATTTTTAAAGTAAGCCAATAATAAAGTAAGTCTAGAGAATAGAGACTCTTATACTCCTAAAAGTGTGTGAGAATTGCATAATCATGTCCGTTGACATATGCAATATTCAAAAGCTATACTTTAAAAACTAAGACTTGAATGAATTTTATAAACTTAAACTTCTCACTAAACAACCATCCCAATAACAGCTCAGAATTACTAACTCCGGAGGAGGTATCCCCTTGTTTTCATAGTAAAAAACAGGTGACCCAAGGGAACACCCCCCCCCCCCCCCCCCCTTTTTCAAATAGCCCAGAGCGAAGAGGGCAGCCGAACGGAGACACTGCCGAAACAGACAGCCTACCTAGCTATAGTAGCAACTGTTAAGTGAATGACATTCTGAGCAGTAGAGAATAGACCTAACAATAGAGGCCTCCAGAAATGGACTCGATATTTCTGAGATAAAATTCATGAATGGATGGCTGAGCGCAATGAGCAGCCTTCAAAAATCTATAATAGCAACACTATTAATGTAAGCCCAAGAAGTAGAAGAACTCTTACTTCATGAGCCGAAATCTTAAGCACAACTGCTAAGCCAATGATATACCATAAGCAGTACGCTAGATAATAGAATCCATTAACAATAAAATGGAGCGTAACGTCCTTCTACTAGACATCAAAGACAGAAGAAGCTTACGCCCTTGTAATAAACAGATATCTGTTTATAAATACATAAACTGTACCCGGAAAGAGTAAAGGCCTATGCCCATACGAAGACGGAAGGACCTTAAAATAATAGGTTCCGGATAATAGGAGCCTAACTCTTATGCAACAATCCAACCTAAATAGTAACGGAAGTATTGATTCCGAAACTATGAAAGTGAAAATCATCCATCAATAGTGCATGAAACTCACTGACTCTACAGTAAAAGAGAAACCAACAGAATTACTGTCTAAAAGGTCAGAATTTGAAAACTACTGTTTCCAGAGGCTCAAATGATTACTTAGCTAAATAAGAACCGAAGTTAAAATCCGTATAGGAATTTAATCTAAAGATTCTAAGTCTATTTATCAAAAAGTTACTAACTGACTTAGATAAAGAGACAAAAGACTGAAATGTAAACTATCGTAGAGTGCATAGGTATGAGGTAACATAAACCTATAACCTAAATAACAACAGGCTGCAGTAGATCTTGTGAAACAAGTATACTAAAAAATAGCAATGAGTAGTATGGAGGGATCAACCATATGAACATAATGATCCCTACACCACGACGGAAGAGCCTCCACTTTAGTCGCATAGAATAGCGAAGAAGAGGATCTCCTATAGTAAGAAATCGCGTCCAAAGCTCGTCCAGTACAGTGCTTACAATGCAATATGGACCACACAACAGAATACATGAAGGTTGCGACCTTGCTGGTTGTGATAAAGATGACACGATTTACCCAGTGAAAAAAGATCCTCACATAGAGGAAGATTTCACGTTAAGATCCACAGTAGACAAGAGAGTAAATTACTCATGATCTCTGTGAAGATAGAGATGCTATCAACAGAAATGTATTGTGGTTGTTTATCTTAGCAATACCTGCTAAAACAACAGCGCCGGAGGATACGCGTATCCTATCATTCCGTCCTATAGATCAATAGAGCGTTAACAGTATTAGCTCAGAGATCTGGACAAGCCAACACATACGTCTGCAATTGATTAGCAAGCTGTGTCATAAATAAAACATCATTGGGCGCTCCCATAGATAGCAAATCTGATTAAATACTTGTTTGTTGAGAGTCCATTCTGACAGCAACAAGCGACCCGTAAGAGAACGGGAGTGCGATAAAACAATCAGACGACCCAGAATATGACGGACCAAAACTGAACTTGGTGTAGTATAACCAACAGACGGATTCTTTCCATTAAATTGAATAACGGAAACGAAAGAGTGCCTCCCTGGTTCCGGAGATACGCCACTACTGTCGAATTAAAGGACAGGAATTTGGGCATGCGTTTCTGAATAATGTTCATGCAATGACATAAAGCAAGCCTAAAAAACATTATTCCGCGGAAGTTAAACTGATAGTTAAAAGACTGCGGAACCCAAAGACCCTGGCACTTCGAATCCGTAGGGATCAGTATATATCCCAATCTGTTTGACTGGCAACCGTCATAACAGCCACACTCGGGTCCGGCAACTGCGGCGGCACTCTCTGAGTCAACCACCGAATGTTTGCCCCAGTCTGAATCTCTTGTAACACTAGATAGACAAGAGAATGTATAAATCAAGCAATTCATGAATTTCCGGAAAGTTGCCGTCGAAGAGAAGCTCCTCCGAGAACGAAGCGACTCTGAGAGAGTTCTTAACCTACTATCCACGCGTGGATGTAGCTAGGGCTGCATCACGTCTAACCAACTCCAATCAGCCACTGAAGGGCGGAGTTATACGTGAACAAACTACTGCCCTCAAAAGAAATTACATTGAGAATAATATCCCGTAAATCTTTTCTTGAAGACGTAATGATAACGCCTCAGTAAGGCGGATTACGTATAATAAAGCGTCTAAGTTAAGTCTACTATACATAATGTCGTTCCCAACATTGAAATTGGAAAAGACATAACGGCGAAAAGAATATATATGCAGTCTTTAATCACACCGTCTAGACGCATATGAACTCTCGGTATGCCCTGCTCTGCCAAAATAAACTATATGTAAAAAAGATAAAATGGCAGAAATGAGCCACGCGGACAAGAAACTAAACTATCATGCTTAGTAGCAGGCTTGTATATATATATAAATATATAGCGTCGAAAAATAAAACACATGTTGTAATGACAATATTGGACTGCGTCGGTAAGTCAGGGACAAAGTCCCTGTACCGATCGAAAAATCCGAGTCCAATGACGCTATAAGTCTCTTATCCAAGATCGCAGCAATGAAGTCCGAAAAATAATCACTGGAAGAAATGCCAGAAGATATGAAAGGCATCTTCCGATACAACTAAAGGGAAAACTCGAAATCTTTCGAATCCCTTTCGCCATCCTGTCGGACCCTATAAAGCGTTCGGTCGTCCGTAGCTTGATGCAACCGCGGACCGCACCGACCCAGCGCCGTCGGATAATTCCTGATTCGACCGAGAAACCGTCAATTGCTGGGATGCTGCGAAACAACTGTGCTAACTCGGATAGCACGTCCGTCACTGAGGCCTGAGGAGCAGCGGTCTTACGATGCATTGCCGCAGGAAGCTCCGAGATCGTTACCCCGTGCATACTTCCAATATGCGAGCGAACGGAGTGTATAAGCCTCGTGTCCCTTGGCTACCGGATGGCGCGACCTATTTGCTGTGGAATCACTGAATGCCGAAACTGATCGGATACTCGAGGTCACGTAGCCAATGTGCAGTCGTGTGCCCTGCTGTGAGGATGAGGAAGCATTAAAGACAGTCTCTCGGACTGTCAATATAACGGAGCGTCCCGAGCAACGGACATATGCTCCGAATGTAAAATATCTGAACCACAACATGCGGTCCCCTATGTTGTTGGCTTCCTCCGATCTGTCCTCAATCTGCCGTCACTGGGTGAGTACTAAAGTAATTAAAGTGCTCGCATCACCCAAATCTCCTTCCTAGACCGCAACGGACGAACCCGGCAGCCGAACCATTCGATGAATGTACGCTACACCGGGTGAGCTAGCGAATGTCACTCCGTAAGCGATAGACATATTCCATGAGCACTTATTGCCGCTAACTCTTCATTAACTATGACGACAGAGGCACACTTTTGAAAGACATCTCCATAACTCTTCGAACAAGAAACCAGAAATGCTTGGATAGCAAGCATAAAATAATAATATATATAGCGTCGTTCAATAATTCGAAAGTTTGTGTGACATTATTGGACTATGTCGGAACTGAGGGACGATGTCCCTGAACCGAACGAAAAATTTCTAAGTCCACCGACGCTATCAGTTTCTTATCCGGCATCGCAGCATATGTTGTTCCGAAAGGGAAAGCTTGAAATCCACCGAATCCCTTTCGGTATCCCATCGGACCGGATGAAACTTTCGGACGTCCGTACCCGCTTCCGCGGAGCGTCCCGACCCAGCATCGTCGGATAAAATATATGCGACAGATTCAGTTGATGCTGGGATGCTGCGATAAACTGTGCTATTAAGGAAAGCACATCCGTTCCCGAGGCCTGTGCAGTAGCGGACTTACGATGCATTGCCGCTGGAAGCTCCGTGTATGTTGACTCCCGCACACTTCCTATGCGAACGTCCGGAGTCTGCAGGCCTCGAGTCCCCGGCTACCGACCCAGCGCTGTCGGATAATTCTCGATCCGACACCGTTTCTGTAGGCTGCTGGGATGCTGCGATAAGCTGTGCTATGTGCACAAGAATGTCCGGCGTCGAGACCTGCGGAGGCGCAGTCTATCGCTGCTTCGCCGAGGGCAGCTCCGCATCAGATGGCTCCCGCATACTTTTCCTATGCGAACGTCCGGAGTCCATCGGTCTCGAATCCCTGGCTGCCGGATGGTGTGACCTGGTCGCCGAAGAATCCTTGATCGGCGAAGCTGGTAATATATCGGCGATCACGCAGCCAAGGTGCGGTCGTGTGCGCTGACGAGAAGAGGAAGCCTTAGCAGTCTCAGCGGACTGCCTATACAACGGAGCGTCCCGAGCGACGGACGTATGCTCCGCTAACTACACATTTGTACCACAACATCTGGGGCCAGATGTTGTTGAATGAGAGAGGGGCCTCTCTCGCTTGCCGTCCGGATGGACCGGAACGAGCTATGAACCGGACTAAAAGGCTTCCTCCGTTCTCCCTCCGATCCGCCGTCACTGGGTGTGCATTAAGTTAATTTTATAGTGCTCGCATCACCCCAAAATTCCTTCTAGACCGCAACGAACGAACCCGGCTGCCGAACCATTCGGTGAATGGACGCTACACCGGGCGAGCTAGCGGACGTCAAAGGCCGTCGAACCTACTAGGGTCCTCTTAGGCAATTGGCGTATTACATGAGCACTTTTCCGCTAGCCCTTCATTAATTGTGAAAACGGAGGCACACTGTTGGAAGACATCACAGATACATCACCCTAATCTTGATCGTCTGAAATAGAAATTGATAAAGTAGAGTGACCCTGCGGGGAAAGGACCGGAGTGTCCAAATCCCCAACAACATACCGTGACATACGCTTCCCATATTGTCATCGAAATCATACGATACAGAACAGGAGTTAATGCGAGTACACTGACCACATATAGAATGATAATAAGGTCAGAGGAAGACTTCCTCTTAAAGCAATTGATCAATATCCTTTCAATGTGAAAAGAAAACAAGTCCTGGTACTCGCACTAACCCCTGGCAATCAAAATACATAATAATAATATGATCCATTAATATAGAAAAAATAATTGAAATCAAAATATTTTGAAAAAATATTTTTTCAGAACAGCCCAAGTTTCTGAAAAGTAACGTTGAGCCCCAATGGATCCCAAGCCTAAGTGTGGACAAAAATTTTAAAAATATTTTAAACAATTTTTTCAACACTTACGAACAATAATAATGTATCTAGTTATGATTAAAATAACATAAAGATATTATTATATAGAAATCCCCCCCTCACACAGAGGGCTGTTGTAAATGTAAACAATGAGTGTAAAAACACTAAAATAAGACTCCAGGCACCCAGGCCCGAAATCAGTTACCAAAAATACACCATCTGATGCAAAACAGAAACTTCCAGGGAAGAAACTGCAGAACATCAGATGGTAGATGCAGAACACAACGCCTAACCACCCGTAGGTGAAGACGTAAACATGGGGAAAGAACAGAATTCATTCTGTTATACAGCTAAAACTCCCAAGAAATTTTAGTAATAATAATTACAGAAACTATGCCAAAAGCATGGGAGAATAGCAAGGGGGAACTTAAAGGACAGGGAGAGAGGAAAAACACTTGAAAAAACAGTGTAACTAAATAATCAGAATGACAACAAAATGGCTGCTGCCTTGAAAATAGGTAACTTAACATAATTTCATTAAAAAATTTTAAGTTACAGCCCTGATAATATTCTGTCACACATTCTTTTCCTCTCCTCCTTTTCTATCCTCCTTAGAATCACCATTTCACTAATATTTATGTGTCTGGCATCATTTAAACTGAGATTTAAAAGCACAAAGATCAGTCAGATGTTAACTGATGAAGGGCCAAACTTAGAATGATAAATGGCGCCAATTTCGGAACGTCCTTGACACTGCGCATGCGCAGTAGGGGCGAAGTGTGGAGGGCCTTTCAGGACATGTTTTCTTTAGTTTTAGATGCAAATTTTGGGGATTGGGGGGCAAAATTTGTGTTTGGCCCTATATTTTAAGAGTTAGCACCAGCTATGTCTGGGTCATTGGTACAGTATAAAAATATATATGTATTTGGGTTTTTAATGACACATTCAAGAGCTATGGTCATCAAGCTCCAACCAAATTTATCACATATTCACCATCAATATTCCCATCACAGAAATATTTGCTACATGGCTACTAAACTGAAGTAAATGTCATGTTTAACAGTGTAAGGATTCAATGAATCAGTTTTTTAAGTTATTTATTTCACCGCCTTTTTACCTAAGATGTCTAGTTTTGTTTGTTGGTGGTTAACGTCACATATTTATGCACCATGGCTAATCGTGACACAACATGGAGATGAAATCAAGTTTAGTCAATCGTTGATCTACATGTTGCCCATTTTAGAGGACTTTCACCCCAAGCATTGGTGACTGGGTCCTATTTTACTAGTAAAGCGGAACTGGTTTACCACAGTAAACAAGTGCTGCTTACTTCCCGGGGTTCCCACGGGGATAAGATGTCTAGTAGGGAGCTTGGATGCTCTGTGGTTATGGCGTTGGACTTTAAACCAAAAGATTCATGGTTCAATCCCTGCAAGGGTTTATTGTGTTGTATCCTTGGGCACAGTACTTCATACCGATTGCCCATATGGGGGCATGGTGGTGCTGTGTAATAAGGTGTAAGGTGTACTGGACGTCGATGGTGCACTTGTCTGCAACCAATTACTCAAAAAACATAGCTAATGACCCCTCATAAGAATGAGCTTAATAAGCTCATTCCAATGGAGAATCATAAGTTATGTTTCTCATAAGTTATGCTTTAGATGCAAAAATTGGAAAAATAATATAATTTCAATGGTGAGCTTTGTGAATAGACATGAAAGGTGCAAGGGTTAAATTACACATTATATGATAAAAAGAATCTCAATTCATCACAATTTGATTTGAAATATTTGAATCTCATTCACTAAAATCAATCTGAACTTCGGTAAACTTTGGCTCGGATCGATTTTAGTGAACTCGGTTCTGAAATTTCATATCAGATCACAACTCACTAGAGATCATCTATTTATTGAATGTGCTTCATATATTCTGTATAAAAGTGTGACACATTAGAGATCTTCTGTATCATGTAATTAACCCTTTACCTAACGAATCGCCCGTATCCGCCTGCGTAATATGCAAATTCTGCAGTTGAAAAAATATTATTTTAAAAAAAATTTCAACAAAACCATATCATGTGACCCCTCGTTGGAATGAGCTCGTCGAGCTCGTTCCAACAGGGGTCACGTGATATGGTTTTGTTGAAGTGTTTTTAAAAATGTGAAAAAATGATATTTAAAATAATAAATTTTGATATCGTCTGCATTGGGTAAAGGGTTAAGATATTTTATTTTTTGATAACATGGGTCAAAACCCTATTTTAAACAAGAGGCCCCAAGTGGCCTGAGGGCGCTCACCTGACATGGTAGCCTAAATTTATATCAACCCAGAGAATTGATTTCGACAAGTTGCATCTGCTCCTCCTAAGAAAAGCTTATACCAAATATCCAAAGATTCTGACCAGTGGATCTAAAAAAAAAAAGATTTTTAAAGAATATTCCTCATATTGAACTAAGTTATAATTCAGGCTCCCACAGGGAGCCCATATATGAACCCAGGGACTTGGCTTTAACAAACTTGAATCTCACCCCCCTAAGGATGCTGCACACCAAATATCAAAACATTCCGACTGCTGGATCTGAAGAAGAAGATTTTTAAAGAAAAGTCCTCATTTTGAACTAAGTTACAATTCGAGCTCCCACAGTGAGTCCAAATATGGACCTAGGGACATGGCTGAAGAAGAAGATTTTTAAAGATAAGTCCTCATTTTGAACTAAGTTGCAATTCGAGCTCCCACAGTGAGTCCAAATATGGACCTAGGGACATGGCTTGAACAAACTTGAATCTCACCCCCTAAGGATGCTGCATACCAAATATCAAAACATTCCGACTGCTGGATCTGAAGAAGATTTTTAAAGAAAATTCCTCATTTTGAACTAAGTTATAATTCGGGCTACCACAGTGAGCCCAAATATGAACCCAGGGACTTGGCTTGTACAAACTTGAATCTCACCCCCCTAAGCATGGTGCATACCCAATATCAGAAGATTCTGCCTGCTGGATCTTGAGAAGAAGATTTTCAAAGAAATTTGCCTGAAATGCACTAAGTTCAAATTTGGGCTCCTATTCTGAGCCCAAATATAAACCCAGGGGGCCGATTTGAACAAACTTGAATCAGATCCACCCCACAATGTTGCATACCAAATATCAAAAGATTCTGCCTGCTGGATCTGGAGAAGAAGATTTTTTAAGAAATATGCCTGAAATGCACTAAGTTAAAATTTGGCCTCCTATACGGAGCCCAAATATAAACCCAGGGGGCCGATTTGAACAAACTTGAGTCAGATCCACCCCACAATGTTGCTTACCAAATATGAAAAGATTCTGAAGCTGGATCTGGAGAAGAAGATTTTTTAAGAAATTTGCCTGAAATGCACTAAGTTCGAATTCGAGCTTCTATAGTGAGCCCAAATATGAATCTAGGAAGCCGATTTGAACAAACTTGAATCAGATCCACCCCACAATGTTGCATACCAAATATCAAAAGATTCTGCCTGCTGGATCTGGAGAAGAAGATTTTTTAATAAATTTGCCTGAAATGCACTAAGTCCGAATTCGGGCTTCTATATTAAGCCCAAATATGAATCCAGGGGGCCGATTTGAACAAACTTGAATCAGATCCACCCCGCAATGTTGCATACCAAATATCAAAAGATTCTGCCTGCTGGATCTGGAGAAGAAGATTTTTTAATAAATTTGCCTGAAATGCACTAAGTCCGAATTCGGGCTTCTATATTAAGCCCAAATATGAATCCAGGGGGCCGATTTGAACAAACTTGAATCAGATCCACCCCGCAATGTTGCATACCAAATATCAAAAGATTCTGCCTGCTGGATCTGGAGAAGAAGATTTTTGAAGAAATTTGCCCGAAATGCACTAAGTTTGAATTCGAGCTTCTATAGTGAGCCCAAATATGAATCCAGGGGGCCGATTTGAACAAACTTGAATCAGATCCACCCCGCAATGTTGCATACCAAATATCAAAAGATTCTGCTTGCTGGATCTGGAGAAGATGATTTTTTAAGAAATTTGCCTGAAATGCACTAAGTTCGAATTTGAGCTTCTATAGTAAGCCCAAATATGAATCTAGGGAGCCGATTTGAACAAATTTGCATCAGATCCATCCCACAATGCTGCATACCAAATATCAAAAGATTCTGCCTGCTGGATCTGGAGAAGAAAATTTTTTGAGAAATTTACCTGAAATGCACTAAGTTCGAATTCGAGCTTCTATAGTGAGCCCAAATATGAATCCAGGGGGCCGATTTGAACAAACTTGAATTAGATCCACCCCACAATGTTGCATACCAAATATCAAAAGATTCTGCCTGCTGGATCTGGAGAAGAAGATTTTTTAATAAATTTGCCTGAAATGCACTAAGTCCGAATTCGGGCTTCTATATTAAGCCCAAATATGAATCCAGGGGGCCGATTTGAACAAACTTGAATCAGATCCACCCCGCAATGTTGCATACCAAATATCAAAAGATTCTGCCTGCTGGATCTGGAGAAGAAGATTTTTGAAGAAATTTGCCCGAAATGCACTAAGTTCGAATTCGAGCTTCTATAGTGAGCCCAAATATGAATCCAGGGGGCCGATTTGAACAAACTTGAATCAGATCCACCCCGCAATGTTGCATACCAAATATCAAAAGATTCTGTTTGCTGGATCTGGAGAAGATGATTTTTTAAGAAATTTGCCTGAAATGCACTAAGTTTGAATTTGAGCTTCTATAGTAAGCCCAAATATGAATCTAGGGAGCCGATTTGAACAAATTTGCATCAGATCCATCCCACAATGTTGCATACCAAATATCAAAAGATTCTGCCTGCTGGATCTGGAGAAGAAAATTTTTTAAGAAATTTACCTGAAATGCACTAAGTTCGAATTCGAGCTTCTATAGTGAGCCCAAATATGAATCTAGGAAGCCGATTTGAACAAACTTAAATCAGATCCAACCCACAATGTTGCATACCAAATATCAAAAGATTCTGCCTGCTGGATCTGGAGAAGAAGATTTTTAAATAAATTTGCTTTAAATGCACTAAGTTCAAATTTGGGCTCCTATACTGAGCCCAAATATAAACCCAGGGGGCCGATTTGAACAAACTTGAATCAGATCCACCCCACAATGTTGCTTACCAAATATGAAAAGATTCTGCCTGCTGGATCTGGAGAAGAAGATTTTTTAAGAAATTTGCATGAAATGCACTAAGTTCAAATTCGAGCTTCTATAGTGAGCCCAAATATGAATCTAGGAAGCCGATTTGAACAAACTTGAATCAGATCCATCCCACAATGTTGCATACCAAATATCAAAAGATTCTGCTTGCTGGATCTGGAGAAGAAGATTTTTTAAGAAATTTGCCTAAATGCACTAAGTTCGAAATCGGGCTCCTATACTGAGCCCAAATATGAACCCAGGGGGCCGATTTGAACAAACTTGAATCAGATCCACCCTACAATGTTGCATACCAAATATCAAAAGATTCTGCCTGCTGGATCTGGAGAAGAAGATTTTTTAAGATATTTGCCTGAAATGCACTAAGTTCGAAATCGGGCTCCTATACTGAGCCCAAATATTAACCCAGGGGGCCGATTTGAACAATCTTGAATCAGATCCACCCCACAATGTTGCTTACCAAATATGAAAAGATTCTGCCTGCTGGATCTGGAGAAGAAGATTTTTTAAGAAATTTGCCTGAAATGCACTAAGTTCGAATTCGGGCTTCTATAGTAAGCCCAAAAATGAATCCAGGGGGCCGATTTGAACAAACTTGAATCAGATCTACCCCGCAACATTGCATACCAAATATCAAAAGATTCTGCCTGCTGGATCTGGAGAAGAAGATTTTTTAAGAAATTTGCCCGAAATGCACTAAATTCGAATTCGAGCTCCTATAGTGAGCCCAAATATGAATCTAGGGAGCCGATTTGAACAAACTTGAATCAGATCCACCCTACAATGTTGCATACCAAATATCAAAAGATTCTGCCTGCTGGATCTGGAGAAGAAGATTTTCAAAGAAATTTGCCTGAAATGCAGTAAGTTCAAATTTGGGCTCCTATACTGAGCCCAAATATAAACCCAGGGAGCCGATTTGAACAAACTTGAATCAGATCCACCCCACAATGTTGCATACCAAATATCAAAAGATTCTGCCTGCTGGATCTGGAGAAGAAGATTTTTTAAGAAATTTACCTGAAATGCACTAAGTTCGAAATCGGGCTCCTATACTGAGCCCAAATATGAACCCAGGGGGCCGATTTGAACAAACTTGAATCAGATTCACCCTACAATGTTGCATACCAAATATCAAAAGATTCTGCCTGCTGGATCTGGAGAAGAAGATTTTTTAATGTTTTTCCCATTGCCCACAGTGTTAAAAAGTGCTGACTCAGCACTTTTTCAAAGTCCCGAAACTGTACCCTATGATAAAACCGATGGCAATTTTTTTTTCCCAATCCTTTCTGTTGGTCCTAAGGAAGCTGCACACCAAATAAAAATTCTCAGTGCTGTGCAGTTTTGGAGATATGGGCGTTTTAAATTTTTTCTATTTTTACCTCCTGCGGTTCCCACGGGGCTGCGGGAAAATTTTTTTTTGCATAAATCAAGTACTCATGACCCAATAAGCCCTCACATAAAATTTGGTTCAAATCAGCCTCTCGGTTTGGAAAATAGAAATTTTGGGCGGGGCAAAAAATTTTGCCCCTCCCATAACGGCGCCAAGTATAGCCCCACAAACTTCTCTTGAACAAATCTGAGTCTACACCTCAAAAGGAAGCTGCACACCAAATATCAAGTCTCTGCTACTGCTGGTTCTTGAGAAGATCATTTACAAAGATTTTGGTGCCCCTTGGGGGCCTGGCACCACCCAGGAGGAGGGGCAACTTCATTTGAACAAATCTGAATTGGCATTAGGTAATAAACATTTAGCCAACATTTGAATAAAATTGGGCTAGTGGTTTAGGAGGAGAAGTCGATAATGTAAAGTTAACGCCGGACGGACGACGACGGACAGAAAGTGATTAGTAAAGCTCCCCTTAAGCTTCGCTCAGGTGAGCTAAAAAAAAAACAAACTCTGCTCAGTTAGAGAAAAAAACATGATCTCATAAGCCCTAAATATCCTAGATCATCCTGAAGTAACTTTCATCAACCTAATCTGCTTTTAAGTGAGACAATGTTGGAAAGAGCAGAAAGCCATAGACCAAGTCAACAGTGTTGCATCACTATAAGGTAGAATCCCATAAATTAAACAGCTACTCTGCCAGTAAAAATATTCAATTAAGAGGAGTATTCAATTAACAGGAATATGATTATTTTGAACTCGAGAGACAAAAAACATAATGATTTGGTTAAGGTAACATAAAATAGAAAAATAGGGTCAGCATCCAAGAGGCATGTATAATGTAGTCAATTTATCACCTCGCTCTGTTGATTAACTTTTAAAGATGGTGTCTGGCTAAACATTCAGGAAACATTTTCGCTACCTTGTTATAGTTATCTTTTGTGAAAGGTAGCATTAATTAGTTGTATGATTTGTAAATCTATTCATATTTACTTCATTTTGTATATTTCAAACCACTTGTAACTTTATTTATGGATGTTATCCTCTTCTCAGCTCAGTTTTCCAATGATTTATCTCCCTGGACTACGTAGAACGTAGCATGATTTTATGTACTTGAACAAAAACCAGAACATAGCTCTTTGGACCACAGCTATTCTCTTAATAGGATTCCACTGTAGGGCTTAACCCATAACCCGTTGAGTATTTTAAAAATATTTTTCATTAGGGTTGAAACAATTTTTCAACTAAACGACAATGACATGATTAGTACTAAAGAAATCTATTAACCGATTAGTGAATCACTCATTGATTAGCCATTTGGGTGTATTTTCTAAAGCCTTGAAGTTTCCACTTTGTGTTCCTTTAAGAAAATATCTGCACTGTTGATTTGAGTGCTTCTAAATTGGAAAAAAGAAGCTCTCTTTTTTGTGCTTCTCTAATTTTCAAGAAAATAGATTAAATTACCAGACAAAGATTCAAGATTCCATTACACTGATTAAAACACACAAATGAGGTGTGACCAGTATACCTGCAAACTGTTGTGTCATTTTAATTAACTCTGACATCAGAAGTACATCTACAGAAGTTCATGCTTTTTCAACACATTCTTGTTTTGGGTAAATGTTGCAGTAATAAGACTGGTCAGAAAACAAAACATCACATAATGATATTTACTACTGAACGAAGTTTTACAACTTGCATTACGTAGTGCACATACTGAACAAACAAATCACACCATTTGGTCATGTGATGTATTTAATATTCAATGAGACTATTGCTTATAGTTTATCTGGCTATTTCATTGGGGGTTAATTAAGTTATGCAGGACATGGAACAATCGTGTCATTAGAGTACACTTCTTCAGTGACCTGTTTTCTGCTTTCAAAGTTTTTTAGTGCAATAACAAAGTGCAGAAATTTCTTATTAGACCACAATATAGAAGGGAATTTTCGGGGGAAAGTTCGATTCTACTTAAAAATATTTGACGGATCCAAGTATTCTGGGTCCTCTCCTTAATTCCCCTTAGGAAATAGGAACACCAAAGATTTATTATTAGACCAATTTATTTTTTGCGGCACTGGTTGTCTGGTCATAAGGACATTGCGATATTGACTTACATAATGTTGTGCAGTTAGACTCATTAATTGTATCATAATTTGGAAGCCACACCAGCCAATGAATTTAGTTGAAACCAGTTTTGTAGACTTGACTTTGCATAACCGACTAGTCGACTACTACCCGGTGATTAGTCGATTAGTAAAAATCCAAATGACATAAATCGTTTCAGCACTATTTTTTATCGAATCTAGTCATGGCTGCTATTAAGCAGCCATGACTAGATTTGATGATAAATACATCTAAATTTAACTAAAGAAATCATTAGTCAAAAAGTCCATTCAATTTATAGGAGAAATTTAGTTAAATATACCCAAATCATACCTATTTAAGCGACAAGAGATTTGTGTCCTGGGCAGGAATATCTGCTGGCAGCATGTAAGGAGTTAAACACTTACTGAAATTCCAGTTTGATTTGGTATGTGTTGCCCAGTAAAAGGAGCCGTTTCTTCACAACACATGTGCATCTCTTCTTCAGATAACGGGACATCAACTTTGAACATAGCATCTCCTACAGAATATACAGTAAATAAGTGAACTCCCTGACCGACAGTCATTATAGCTTGGTGCCAGGGGCACAGACAGAGTGGGAATGACATGCAATCCCATCACCCAATACCAAACACACATCACTATGCTACTAGAGAATATGGAAAGTTAGACTCTTTAAAACCACCAGATCGATATTACAGACAAATTTTCTGGCAAGGATATGATAATGGTTTCATTATAATGAAAGAAAGACATTTCAGCTTTTAAAATATGAGAAAAATGAAAAAATTTATAGTAATTTATATATTATTTATACTTACCAATGACCCCGACTTAGCTGGTGCTAACCCAAAAATATTTAAGGCCAAACACAAATTTTGCCCCCCAATCCCCCAAATTTGCATGCATAACTGAAAATCAGAAGTCCTAACTGGTCCTCCATAGATTTCACCCTCCACGCATGCGCAGACGCCAGGAAGTCACCGAATCTGGCGCCAATAAAATCATTCTTTGTAGAAATGAAAGTGTCAATGACACTGTAGCTCAAATTGTCAAGACAAAGACATGTACATGTATAGTATGTGACACAGCAATGACAAACATCTAGGTAATGACCTGATAACAAAGGTACATATAAAGTATTGTAACGGTCTGTACATAAATAAATACTGACCGTTGCCTGTAACAAATGTATAGGTAAAGTATTGTAAAGGTGGGTGACAGTCAGATGCTAAACTAGAAAAAAATCTTTGAGTCCCAGAGTGGGTCTGACTGAACCCCAAAATATTTGTTCTCATAGAAAGTGATAACAAAGGCACCCCAAAACACACTCATTCCTGTCCCAAGGTGAAAACAAAGGTACCCAAGAAGTTTCGTGAAGATCAGTTCACAAATATGAGCTGTGTAGAAGTTGTGACAAAAAACTGACTGGACCTAATTTCGGTACAAAATGGCCACTGGCAGCCATCTTGAATTTTGGACCGCACCCAGAAACACTCGTTCTCGTCCCAAGGTGATAACAAAGGTACCCAAGAAGTTTTGTGAAGATCGGTTCATAAATACAGCCTCTAGCCCGAGCCGTATTAACATGTGCACTTACAGTGTATAAGTAGCACTGAATAAATCAAAGTTCATCTAATTTGCATAATTTCTGCACGAGAAAAAACCCCGTACTATATGTGATGCATTCCATGTTACTAAACATTCATACAAAAATTTATTCAAATCAGAACTTTCATACAGAAATTCTGTGCAAAAAACTGATTGCACTAATTTTGGTACAAAATGGCTGCTGGTGGCCATCTTGGATTTTGGACCACACCCAAAAACACTCGTTCTCATCCCACGGTGATAACAAAGGTACCCAAGAAGTTTCGTAAAGATCGGTTCATAAATACGGCCTCTAGCCTGAGCCGTATAGAAGTTGTGTACAAAAAACTGATAAGACCTAATTTCGGTACAAAATGGCCACTGGCAGCCATCCTGAATTTTGGACCGCACTCAGAAACACTCGTTCTCGCCCCAAGGTGATAACAAAGGTACCCAAGACGTTTCGTGAAGATCGGTTCATAAATACAGACTCTAGCCCGAGCTGTATTGACATGTGTACTTACCGTGTGTAAGTAGCACTGAAAAAATCAAAGTTCATCCAATTTACATAATTTCTGCACGAGAAAAAAACCTGTATTATATGTGATGTATCCCATGGTACTAAACATTCACACAAAAAATTATTCAAATCAGCACTTTCATATAGAAGTTCTGTGCAAAAATCTGACTGCACCAAATTTTGTACAAAATGGCTGCCATCGGCCATCTTGAATTTCGGACCGGACCCCAAAACACTCGTTCTCGTCCCACGGTGATAACAAAGGTACCCAAGGAGTTTCGTAAAGATCGATTCATAAATACGGCCTCTAGCCCAAGACGTATTGGCATTTACACTTACAGTGCTGAAAGTAACACCAAAAAACATCAAAGTTAGTCTAATTTGCATAATGTACACACGAGAAAAAAACCTGTATTATATGTGATGTATCCCTTGGTACTAAACATTCATACAAAAAATTATTCAAATCAGAGCTTTCATATGGAAGTTCTGTACAAAAAGTTAAAAAATTTATAGTAATTTCTATATTTTTTATACTTACCAATGACCCAGACATAGCTGGTGCTAACTCTTAAAATATAGGGCCAAACACAAATTTTGCCCCCCAATCCCCAAAATTTGCATCTAAAACCAAAGAAAACATGTCCTTAAAGGCCCTCCACACTTCGCCTCTACTGCGCATGCGCAGTGTCAAGGACGTTCCGAAATTGGCGCCATTAATCATTCTAAAAACCAGTGCCTGGTAAGCGCTATGTACTCAGTGGGGGGGCAAGAGTTCCCAACTCCTGGGAGGGCCATCCCCGTCTGGGTCATTGGTAAGTATAAAAAATATAGAAATTACTAAAAAATTTTTAACATTTTTATACTGCACCAATGACCCAGACATAGCTGAATAGTAAAAAGGCTGGAGGGCCAAGGACATAGAGCAAAATGGAATACGCTCAATAATATAAAATAGAGTCATCCCCTCTAGGGAAAAAGAAGTAATAGGCCTTACATGTATCTTTCTTATTTATGATAAATTAGAAAGATACAACACCTTCCAAAATTGAGCTTCATACATCCATGTACTCTATTAATATCCAATATAATCCTTATACTAATAATTTTTAAAGTAAGCCAATAAATAAAGTAAGTCTAGAGAATAGAGACTCTTATACTCCTTAAAAGTGTCTGAGGATTGCATAATCATGTCCGTTGACATATGCAATATTCAAAAGCTATACTTTAAAAACTAAGACTTGAATGAATTTTTAAAACATAAACTTCTCACTAAACAACCATCCCAATAACAGCTCAGAATTACTAACTCCGGAGGAGGTATCCCCTTGTTTTCATAGTAAAACAGGTGACCCAAGGGAACACCCTCCCCCCCCCCCCTTTTTCTTGCCCTGGGTCAAATAGCCCAGAGCGAAGAGGGCAGCAGAACGGAGACACTGCCAAAACAGACAGCCTACCTAGCTATAGTAGCAACTGTTAAGTGAATGACATTCTGAGCAGTAGATAATAGACCTAACAATAGAGGCCTCCAGAAATGGACTCGATATTTCTGAGATAAAAATTCATGAATGTGGATGGCTGAGCGCAATGAGCAGCCTTCAAAAATCTATAATAGCGACACTATTAATGTAAGCCCAAGATGTAGAAGAACTCTTACTTCATGAGCCGAAATCTTAAGCACAACTGCTAAGTCAATGATATACCATAAGCAGTACCGATAGTTAATAGAATCCATTAACAATAGAATGGAGCGTAACGTCCTTCTACTAGGCATCAAAGACAGAAGAACCTTACGCCCATAGTAATAAACAGATATCTGTTTATAAATATATAAACTCTACCCGGAAAGAGTAAAGGCCTATGCCCGTACGAAGACGGAAGGACCTTAATAACAATAGGTTCCGGATATTAGGAGCCTAACTCTTATGCAAAAATCCAACCTAAATAGTAACGGAATAGTGATTCCGAAACTACGAAAGTGAAAATCATCCATCGATAGTGCATGAAACTCACTGACTCTACAGTAAAAGAGAAACCAACAGAATTACTGTCTAAAAGGTCAGAATTTGAAAACTACTGTTTCCAGAGGCTCAAATGATTACTCAGCTAAATAAGAACCGAAGTTAAAATCCATATAGGAATTTAATCTAAAGATTCTAAGTCTATATATCAAAAAGTTACTAACTGACTTAGATAAAGAGACATAAGACTCAATTGTAAACTATCGTAGAGTACATAGGTATGAGGTAATATAAACAGGCTGCAGTAGATCTTGTGAAACAAGTATACTAAAAAATTGCAATGAGTAGTATGGAGGGCTCAACAACATGAACATAATGATCCCTACACCAATGACGGAAGAGCCTCCACTTTAGCCGCATAGAATAGCGAAGAAGAGGACCTCCTATAGTAAGAAATCGCGTCCAAAGCTCGTCCAGTACAATGCTTACAATGCAATACGGACCACACAACGGAATACATGAAGGTTGAGACCTTGTGGGTTGTGATAAAGATGACACGATTTACCCAGTGAAAAAAGATCCTCACATTGAGGAAGATTTCACGTTAAGACCCACAGTAGACAAGAGAGTAAATTACCCATGATCTCTGTGAAGATAGAGATGCTATCAACAGAAATGTATTGTGGTTGTTTATCTTAGCAATACCTGCTGAAACAACAGCGCCGGAGGATACGCGTATCCTATCTTTCCGTCCTATAGATCAATAGAGTGTTAAGAACATTAGCTCAGAGATCTGGACAAGCCAACACATACGTCGGCAATTGATTAGCAAGCTGTGTCGTAAATAAATCATCATTGGGCACTCCCATAGATAGCAAATCTGATTGAATACTTGTTTGTTGAGAGTCCATTCTGACAGCAACAAGCGACCCGTAAGTGAACGGGAGTCCGGTAAAACAATCAGACGACCCGGAATATGACGGACCAAAACAGAACTTGGTGTATTATAACCAACAGACGGATTCTTTCCATTAAATTGAATAACGGAAAAGAAAGAGTGCCTCCCTGGTTCCGGAGATACGCCACTACTGTCGAATTAATGGACAGGATTTGGGCATGCGTTTCTGAATAATGTTCATGCAATGACATAAAGCAAGCCTAAAAAACATTATTCCGCGGAAGAAAATTGGTTGCTAAGAGACTGCGGAACCCAAAGACCCTGGCACTTCGAATCCGTTGGGATCAGTATTATATCCCAATCTGCTTGACTGGCAACCGTCATAACAGCCACACTCGGGTCCGGCAACTGCAGTGGCACTCTTTGAGTCAACCACCGAATGTTTGCCCCAGTCTGAATCTCTTGTAACACTAGATAGACAAGAGAACGTGTAAATCGAGCAATTCATGGATTGCCGAAAAGTTGCCGTCGAAGAGAAGCTCCTCCGAGAACGAAGCGACTCTGAGAGAGTTCTTAACCTTACTATCCACGCGTATGGATGTAGCTAGGGCTGCATCACGTCAACCAACTCCAATCAGCCACTGAAGGACGGAGTTATACGTGAACAAACTACTGCCCTCAAAAGAAATTACACTGAGAATAATATCACGTAAATCTTTTCTTGAAAACGTAATGATAACGCCTCCGTAAGGCGGATTACGTATGATAAAGCGTCTAAGTTAAGTCTACTATACATCATGTCGTTTCCAACATTGAAGTTGGAAAAGACATAAACGCCGAAAAAGAATATTTCCCGTCTTTAACCACACCGTCTAGACGCATATGAACTCTCGGTATGCCCTGCTCTGCCAAATAAACTAATCGTGTAAATAATAAAACGGCAGAAATGAGCAACGCAGACAAGAAACTAAACTATCATGCTTGGTAGCAGGCTTGTATGCATATATAGCGTCGAAAAATAAAACACATATTGTAATGACATTATTGGACTGCGTCGGTAAGTCAGGGACAATGTCCCTGAACCGATCGAAAAATCTGAGTCCAATGACGCTATAAGTCTCTTATCCAAGATCGCAGCAATGAAGTCCGAAATAACAATCACTGGAAGATAATGCCAGAAGATATGAAAGGCAGCTTCCGATACTACTAAAGGGAAAACTCGAAATCTTTCGAATCCCTTTCGCCATCCTGTCGGACCCTATAAAGCGTTCGGTCGTCCGTACCTGATGCAACCGCGGACCGCACCGACCCAGCGCCGTCGGATAATTCCTGATTCGACCAAGAAACTGTCAATTGCTGGGATGCTGCGAAACAACTGTGCTAACTCGGATAGCACGTCCGTCACTGAGGCCTGAGGAGAAGCGGTCCTACAATGCATTGCCGCTGGAAGCTCCGTGAACGTTACCCCGTGCATACTACCAATATGCGAGCGAACGGAGTGTATAGGCCTCGTGTCCCTTGGCTACTGGATGGCGCGACCTATTCGCCGTGGAATCACTGAATGACGAAACTGATCGGATACTCGAGGTCACGTAGCCAATGTGCGGTCGTGTGCCCTGCTGTGAGGATGAGGAAGCATAAAGGACAGTCTCTCGGACTGTCAATATAACGGAGCGTCCCGACCGACAGACATATGCTCCGAATGTAAAATATCTGAACCACAACATGCGGTCCCCTATGTTGTTGGACGAGAGAGGGACCTCGGACGGCCCGGACGGACCTGGATAAGCCAGGAACCAGACTAACAGGCTTCCTCCGATCTGTCCTCAATCTGCCGTCACTGGGTGAGTACTAAAGTAATTAAAGTGCTCGCATCACCCAAATCTCCTTCCTAGACCGCAACGGACGAACCCGGCAGCCGAACCATTCGATGAATGTACGCTACACCGGGTGAGCTAGCGAATGTCACTCCGTAGGCGATAGACATATTCCATGAGCACTTATTGCCGCTAGCTCTTCATTAACTATGACGACAGAGGCACACTTTTGAAAGACATCTCCGTAACTTTGCGAACAAGAAACCAGAAATGCTTGGTTATAGCAAGCATATAATAATAATATATATAGCGTCGTTCAATAATTCGAAAGTTTGCGTGACATTATTGGACTATGTCGGAACTGAGGGACGATGTCCCTGAACCGAACAAAAAATTTCTAAGTCCTCCGACGCTATCAGTTTCTTATCCGGCAAAGAAGCTGTAGAAGACCAAGTCAGATGACATACACAACAGCATATGTTGTTCCGAAAGGGAAAGCTCGAAATCCTCCAAATCCCTTTCGGTATCCCGTCGGACCGGATGAAATTTTCGGACGTCCGTACCCGCTTCCGCGGAGCGTCCCGACCCAGCATCGTCGGATAAAAAATATGCGACAGATTCAGTTGATGCTGGGATGCTGCGATAAACTGTACTATTTAGGAAAGCACGTCCATTCCTGAGGCCTGTGCAGTAGCGGTCTTACGATGCATTGCCGCCGGAAGCTCCGTGTACGTTGACTCCCGCATACTTCCTATGCAAACGTCCGCGGTCTGCAGGCCTCATGTCCCTGGCTACCGGATGGTGTGACCTGGTCGCCGATGAATCTCTGACTGGCGAAGCTGACTGGATATCCGTGGTCACGTAGCCAAGAGCGGTCGTGTGCACAACTATGAGAATGAGGAAGCCTTATTGACAGTCTACTCCGGACTGACTATATGTCGGAGCGTCCCGAGCGACGGACGTATACTCCGAATGCGAAACATTTTGTACCACAACATCTGGGGCCAGATGTTGTGAACGAGAGAGGGGCCTCTCTCGCTTGCCGTCCGGATGGACCGGGACGAGCTATGAACCGGACTAAAAGGCTTCCTCCGTTCTCCCTCCGATCCGCCGTCACTGGGTGTGCATTAGGTTGATTTATAGTGCTTGCATCACCCCAAAATTCCTTCTAGACCGCAACAGACGAACCCGGCTGCCGAACCATTCGGTGAATGGACGCTACACCGGGCGAGCTAGCGGACGTCAAAGGCCGTCGAACCTACTAGGGTCCTCTTAGGCAATTGGCGTATTTACATGAGCACTTTTCCGCTAGCCCTTCATTAATTGTGACGACGGAGGCACACTGTTGGAAGACATCACAGATAAATCACCCTAATCTTGATCGTCTGAAAATAGAAATTGATAAAGTAGAGTGACCCTGCGGGGAAAGGACCGGAGTGTCCATTTCCCCAATAACATACCGTGACATACGTTTCCCATATTGTCATCGAAATCATACGATACAGAACAGGAGTCAATGCGAGTACACTGACCACATATAGAATGATTATAAAGTCAGAGGAAGACTTCCTCTTATTACAATTGATCAATATCCTTTCAATGTGAAAAGAAAACAAGTCCTGGTACTCGCACTAACCCCTGGCAATCAAAATACATAATAATAATATGATCCATTAATATTGAAAAAATAATTGAAATCAAAATATTTTGAAAAAATATTTTTTCAGAACAGCCCAAGTTTCTGAAAAGTAACGTTGAGCCCCAATGGATCCCAAGCCTAAGTGTGGACAAAAATTTTAAAAATATTTTAAACAATTTATTCAACACTTACGAACAATAATAATGTATCTAGTTATGATTAAAATAACATCAAGATATTATTTTCCAGAAATCCCCCCCTCACACAGAGGGCTGTTGTAAATGTAAACAATGAATGTAAAAACACTAAAATAAGACTCCAGGCACCCAGGCCCGGAATCAGTTACCAAAAATACACTATCTGATGCAAAACAGAGACTTCCAGGGAAGAAACTGCAGAACATCAGATGGAAGATGCAGAACACAACGCCTAACCACCCGTAGGTGAAGACGTAAACATGGGGAAAAGAACAGAATTCATTCTGTTATTCAGCTAAAACTCCCAAGAAAATTTAGTAATAATAATTACAAAAACTATGCCAAAAGCATGGGAGAATAGCAAGGGGGGACTTAAAGGACAGGGAGAGAGGAAAACACTAAAAAATCAGTGTAACTAAATAATCAGAATGACAACAAAATGACTGCTGCCTCGAAAATAGGTAACTTAACATAATTTCATTAAAAAATTTTAAGTTACAGCCCTGATAATATTCTGTCACACATTTTTCCTCTCCTCCTTTTCTATCCTCCTTAGAATCACCATTTCACTAATATTTATGTGTCTGGCATCATTTAAACTGAGATTTACAAGCACAAAGATCAGTCAGATGTTAACTGATGAAGGGCCAAACTTAGAATGATTAATGGCGCCAATTTCGGAACGTCCTTGACACTGCGCATGCGCAGTAGAGGCGAAGTGTGGAGGGCCTTTAAGGACATGTTTTCTTTGGTTTTAGATGCAAATTTTGGGGATTGGGAGGCAAAATTTGTGTTTGGCCCTATATTTTAAGAGTTAGCACCAGCTATGTCTGGGTCATTGGTACAGTATAAAAATACAGATTTCTGCATCGTCGGTATAAAATGGTGGCTGGCAGCCATCATGAATTTCGGACCGCACCCAAAAACACTCGTTCTCGTCCCACGGTCATAACAAAGGTACCCAAGAGGTTTCGTAAAGATCGGTTCATAAATACGGCCTCTAGCCCGATCCGTATCCTATTGTTGACGGACAGACGGACAACGGGCCATAGCATAAGCTCAAATTTGGCTTCGCCAAAGTTGAGCTAAAAAGATTATAATAATTCAGCGGGGAGGTGTGAGTGCCCAGTACTGCCCACTCATGGGAGGGCCATTCCCATCTGGATCATTGGTAAGTATAAAAAATATATCAATTACTATAAATTTTTTCATATTTGTGTCCTGTAACCAATGACCCAGACTTAGCTGAATCGTAAAAAGGCGGAGGGCCTAGAACTTCTGAAATATTAGATCAACATAGATCAAATCCTTCAATCCATGATGAAGAAATTAGAATTTACATGAATGTCTCTTAATACCATAATAGAAGAGACATAACCTAATATGGATCCCAAGAATGTAAATCCTAAATAATAATAAATAATAAAATCATGTTAATTAAGATGTAACAAATAAACAATTTTAGAGACTAGTCTGGACTAGGCCCTAAAAATTATTATGGCATACTGAGAATGAGAGAAAATTTCCCATAAACCTGTGCTACACAATAATACTGCAGCTGATCACCGAACATAGTACAGACAAGACAACTTCCTCAATAGTTACATACCCCATAAGGCAGAGAAGTGGACAAAATGACCAGCCCCCCCCCCCCTTTTTTTTGGAACATAACTTCAAAAGAAAGAGGGGAGAGCTCTGAAATCAATAAGCAGAACCCAGAAACGATATATATAAATATCGATCAGGCACTCAACAAATTAATTCATGAATAATAAATGGTGCTTAACGCCACTTCATAAGCCAGGGCTATAGTGATGATTTTGGTAAATAACATTATCCGCTATAAAATATGCACTGCAGATGCCGTATACATGGTACAATGAAATCAGTGAGAAATTAATTATAACATATACATACAAAAGTGGGATAAGATGAACAATCTGTGCAGAGAAAACACGCTTCAAGATCATTCACAGGAGGCCTCTGTAATATTAAATCCGGTAAAAAAAAACTCTCGGAACGTGTACTATTTGGTATCTACAACTATAAACACGTGAGAATATTCGATTTGAGAACTGACAAAACAGAGACCAGGATCTAGAAATGGAGGTAGGTATGATAAACCGGCTCCAAAATCAGAAAATAAATACTGGAAACAAATGCAACAGAATCGCATATATGCGTATGAAGGTGCCATCGAACACGCCCCAGACGCAAAGTATGTGGGGAGGGGGGAAATCAAATATATGTCGAAAACCTCCTCACCCACATTACTAATCATTGCTGGTGCAGACAGCAATAATATAGTGATCATAAAGCTCTTTCACGTCTGAATACTCTGTAATGCCACTGAGAGCGGAAAATGACATGAAGAATAAAACTTCCCTTAAAGAAGAAAACCGTCTAATGGGGAAGCTTCTGGCGATTGCTCAATAACAGACCCCATAACCTCAATGAAATCAATACAAACAAATGAATTGAGGGATACATGTATCCTATCATTCATTCCCATGAAAACGGCTGAGTGTCAATGTATGCGCTCAAAGCCTATACTAGCGACACAAATAATGGAAACTATTATTCCCATGCGCCGAAAACTTAACTACCCTGAAGAGATCCCACATAAGATCATATAATAGGCAAACGGTTAGAATAAGCACAAGATATAGCCAGTGCTTACTTATGAGCTGAAATCTTAAACATTGACTGCTAATAGGAAGATAAATAACCCAAGCAGTGCGAATAGCTAACTGATTATTTAACAATAGAATGAACATAACGTCCCTTCTATTGAAAAACAATGACAACAAAAGCGTAACTTCTCTTTTGATAAACTCTGATGTGCATAGAGAGACCATCGGACTCAGGACTGTAACGCAATATATGAATTCACGTCCAAAATAATTGAGAAAACCGTAATATATGCCCAAACTTGACCTTATGTTAAATGATTCTCTAAAACAAAACAGGTCAAGAGGGAAAAACGTCTACCACTCCAGTTAATAACTGGAGTAGACATGTGTGTAAGCAACCCATCAAAATAACCTTCCAAGCAGCTCCACACAACTCCATCCGGCGCACAAAACTATTTCTGTTAATGCGTCAGATAACCAATAAAAGCGAGCGAAACAGCTGGTTAATTCGCTCTGTGAAACAGATGAACCAGCCAAATGAATAGTGGGATACATGAATCCTATCATAAATCCCACGAGACATTATCTAGTTCACAAAACAAGTGATCTAAAGAACTATACTCGCTATAATTGCCGAACGTTCGCTTATCGACTGAAAGATAATAATAAATAACCTAATTATCCACTTCCAGTCAAAATCGGCCGGGCCGAGTTCTATAAGAGCCTAGAACCACCGGCTCAGGAGAGTCAGATCTGTAACTCAGTCTGACGAGAAACCCCTATCCAAGTGGCTGTACAGACAAAACCTAAAGAATTATATATAGGAGAGAAACCTATACCTTTGCTATGAGCCCAGGGTTCCCCCAGGTTAAAATCTTTGAAATTCAAGGCCATTCCAGGCCATTTCTCGGCAATTTTCGTGGATTTTCAAGGCCCCATTTATGAAATTCAAGGCTTTTCAAGGCCGAGGCTGGCAAAGTACCCTAAATTATCAGATAACGACTAGAAACTTTCTCTTATATTTCCCTTTGTTGGTAATTCTAACACTTGACATCATTTCTTGGAAAACTCTTTCTGAAAGCTATCCAAGCAATGATATCACTGATCAGAATTAGAGAGCCTGAGAAAGACATTTTCTTGTGTTTATCCTACAACTGCAGTGTAATTACCAGGTGGCACAATAGCTATGTCTCTTGTACATGTACCGCTATTCTAACTGAATACTTACTGAATGCAAATGATTTGATGTCATCCTTTCTCCCAATGAGTAAACTACATGTTACATGTAAATGACACATTTCGTAACCCACAATGTCTCCGGAAATGTCATTCGAAAAGCAAAATGTAATTCCATTGTGGGGAAGTGTACCTTCCAACAAGCTTAGATTAAATCAACTGCATACTATAACTGGTTACTGCCTGTTCCAGTTGAACAGTATTCAGCTAAATGCAGTAAGTGTCGAAAAGTTTTTTAATGTTTCATACATGGGCGAATCATCCTTAAAACGCACATGTTAACATTTGAGGTGCATAAGACAATAACACTTTCATTTGGAAATCCAAACTCGGAATCCACTGTGATGGCGACTGCCCGTGCCAGGACTTTAAGATGACGTTGTGGCAAATTCATCAGACATACGTGCTTCGGAAATACTCAAATAGTTCAACTGAACAATCATCCATTTGTAATATTTTCAATTTGAATAAATTATCCACGCACGTGCGCTCAGCATTCGAACAGGCAGAATTTACAATAAATCTTCCCATTGGCTTAAATATACACCATTGTGCTCGCCCACATCAATAGCAACCATTCACAATGCTTGATTCAAAGGATTTCAGTGTCACATCGCTGCAAAGTTCTATCAATAATGCACGCATTGCACTGCCATAAATACTCCAAAATATGACCGGATTAATAAACCACAGAGTTACATTTGCTGTAAATGACGTAAAATATGTTCGGATTAAATTATGCATCACAAAATTCTCCGATTTTCCAGGCTTTTCAAGGCTCCCATTGGAAATTCAAGGCTTTCAAGGCCTAGAATGACCTTTTGACGAATTCCAGGCTTTTCCAGGTTTTCAAGGCCCTGCAGGAACCCTGGAGCCTTATAAGTGAAATCAGTCTAGGACAAACTCTCCTACTCTTCTGTTGGCTGTGGTCGATTAGACCCCAACTTAAAGAGTAGAGAATATATGCTTTATTGTAGTTTAATCCGACAATAATGAAAGCTTACCATCAAAGACTTAGGTATACCTATACATTGCTATGAGTCCTTATAGACAATTTGAGTCTAGGACAACCTCTCGTACTCTTTCTGCTGGTGATGGTACATTAGAGAATTGATACTTATAAAAACTAGAGTTGGAAGACTAAAGCGACCTATGGCAAGTTTTCCACCTAGTCAAATGCAAAGATGAAGACACAAGGCTTCGTTGCATCAGAATAACTCTCACTTAACATTAGTTAAGACCGAGAAATAAATACTAGGTCTGGAAAGAATTTTAAAAGGTACAAATGACCACAAAATTCCTTCCATATAGACGATGCGTCACAGTACTTAAAATTAAGTACATAAGACCATGAGACTAAATTTGCTCTAAGAAATTATCTTCTCAATTGCGTCCGAGCGAACAGCTAAATGATGAAGGTAAGACAAAACTAGTATCTTAGCCTGCTCAATCCATGCTGAGGAACTCTCCACATCTTCCCCTGTTGTTTTTAAAAGTGTGTGAACCATTACAAATGATTAAAAATACAGAGGAAGAAGATAAGAAGCCGAAGTTAAATATGGTGTCGTCTACAGAATCGAAGATCTATGACACCCGTGTAGACTTAACCGGAAAGAGAACTTATTACCCTGCTCTTTACCCGGATGAAGTCAGCGTCGAACTACGCTAGCGGTTTCTCATAATTGCTCGCAGAATTTTGAATCACTGGAACAAGATCAAGGAAATGATAATGTATGATATCTATATCATCCAAGAGTTGTTCCGGAAGGAAAAGTTATCCTATCCATCATATGTTCAAATCAGTTAGAATCACAGTCACCAGCATCGAAACAGGCAGGTGACTGGACCAAATAAGCACTATGCAACAGCTCAAGATTTGAGACTGACGTTGAGTGCTTCTGCCTTAGGAGGAATACTGCGATTAGCTGTGCAACTGTGACAGCAAGTCCGTTACAGAGGCCTGAGGAGCAGCGGTCACGAATAGCCTCTTCGCCAGCTGCTCCTAGGACAGGGAGTCCAATATAGTTATTACTGCGGATGACCTGATGAATGAAGCCTCATCTCCTTGGCTACTAGATGGTGCGGCTTTCTTTACTAAAGATAGACCTTTGACGATGAAGGCCGGAAAACCTGAGTCACTTAGCCAAGATGCGGTCAGAAGTGCTTGTTTCTCTTCTTTTCTCTTTACCGGACACTAGCTATGTACGTAAGCACAGACTGACGCAAGTTCCTACCAACAACACCCGGCTCCAGATGTTGTTGAAAGAGAGAGAGGGGCTCCCTCTTGCTTGTGCATACCTCAGAACTTGCCGTCTTCTTCCTTCCATCAACAGTAGGTGAGCATGGATTCGATCAACAGTGCTCGCTACACCCTTATTCTCTCTCGACCGTCATGGACATACCCAGCATCACATCACCCACATACGAGTGAGATCTGCCGGTTGAGCTAGCAGTTTTTAGACAAGAGATGTAAGCCTCCGTGAAACCTAGCCCTTGTCTTTTTGAAATCATTGAGCACTCTCCCACTAGCTCTAAATACAATGCATATGTGACACATCCGGAGTCATGGTCCAAGTATCCAATCTTAACCGTTTCACCGGCGACAGGGAACTGACACCACTCATCAGGTTTTATAGCCCTGTGCAATAAAAAGATCACTTTATCCATTATGTAGAGGAAACCAAAAGACTAGCTGGCCCCGGACCTTATCGGTTTCCTCCTTCCGTCGTCACTGGGTGAGCATTATTGCATATCATATCATTCCCTCCACCCTATATGATCTCTCTTTTTCTAGCCTGGATCGTCTACACACAGCGTCATAGTTCTCAGGGACTTGAGTAACTACTTCACCGTTCGAGCTAACTAGCGACAAAGGACCTGCCTGGACGTGTGTGCTTTTCGAACATAGAGGAAGCTATAAGACTGGCTGGCCCCGGCAGTCTATGGAAGGAGCGTCCCGTGGACGTAACTTTCAACTGACACAAGTTTGTACCAACAACCTCTGGCCCCAGATGTTGTTATAAGAGAGAGGGACCTCTCTCTTGCTCGCAATCACGGATGACCTGAACGAACATACCTCAGAACTTGTCCGACAAGTTCCTACCAACAACCTCTGGCCCCAGATGTTGTTATAAGTGAGAGGGACCTCTCTCTTGTTCGCAATCACGAAAGACCTGGACGAGCATACCTCAGAACTTGTCCGACAAGTTCCTACCAACAACCTCTGATTGCAGATGTTGTTCTAAGGGAGAGGGACCTCTCTCTTGCTCACAAACACGGAAGCCCTGTACGAGCATACCTCAGAACTTGACCGCCAAGTTCCTACCAATAACCTCTGGCTCCAGATGTTGTTATAAGAGAGAGGAACCTCCCTCTTGCTCGCGATCACGAAGACCTGGACAAGCATACCTCAGAACTTGTCTACTTCCTCCTTCCCGTGCTTCTTCTTCCCGACGTCGCAGGGTGAGCATGTTTGTATGTTTTTCGTGCTTGCTACACCCTTATTCCTCTTCTCGACCACAATGGACATACCCGGCATCACGTCCCTCACATACGAGTTAGACCTGCCGGTCGAGCTAGCTGGCGATAAGGTCTTCAATCCTACTAAGAATCTAGGCCTTGTCTAATACCTGAGCACTTTTGCTGCTAGATCTTGATTGATTTGAGATGACAGCACACTCCTTGACGGCACCACAAAGCCACATCATGTTCCTGTTCCTCTGTAAATAGAAACTAAAAAAACTATAGTGATCTTTTGACGAGAGGACCACCGAGTCCCCTCGCCGCGATAGGACCGATAGTGTCCACTCGCCTAACACAAACCATGACGCCCGTCATTCAGATTATCAAATCTGATAGATGGAGTAGAATTAGTGGTAGTACATCAAGTAAACTCATTACAACGACCAAGTAAATAAAGGAAAGGTTTCCTCTATTTGCCATACTATTAGATAAAAATAATTACCTAAAACTAATATCATGTCATTGTACCACCACCAAATCTACATATAATATAAGATAACATTAAATATAATCAATGAAATAAATATATCCAAAAGAAAAACTCTTTCAAATATAAAATAAAAATTTAAATAATTACCACACTATCAGAAAATTTAATGTTACTTACAACTGTTGTTCCTAAATAAAAATAGAAAACTACCTAAAGATGTAAACAAAACACCGGAATCAAGACCCCAGGCAACACGGCCCGAAGTCAGTAACAGAAACAAGACTATCCGATGTAAAGCAAGATCTTCCTCAGAAGAAAAAACGATACATTGGATGTAAGATGCATGACCAAAATGCCCGAACACCCTAAGGATGAGGACGTAACCCTGGGGATGTACAGAATAATCTTCTGTATAAAACGTTAAACTCCCAATAAATTTGATAAAAAATCTTCATTAAAACAATCCAAAAAGCTTGGGAGCTTAACTGGGGGGATCAAGGGAAGGCAGGGAAGGAATACTAAATAAACAGTAGATAGATCATAATCAATCAGTGATAACGTCAGGCTCATGTCCCAAAATTAGGGAACATGAACTAATTTTACTAAATAATAAAAAATTACAGCCCTGAACATATCAAACCACCATTTCTTCCTTCTTTCATCCAGTTCTGTCCTTGGATCCATCAATTTAACCATTGATTTGTGTCTGGCATCATTATTAATTAAGATTTAAAAGCACAAATATCAGTTTGTTGTTATCTGACAAGGGCCAAACAAAGAATGATTTTATTGGTGGCAGATTCGGTGACTTCCTGGCATCTGCGCATGCACGGAGGGTGAAATGTATGGAAGGCCAGTTAGGACTTCTAATTTTTGGTTTTGCATGCAAATTTTGGGGATTGGGGGGCAAAATTTGTGTTTTGCCCTAGATATTTTTGGGTTAGCACCAGCTTAGTCTAGGTCATTGGTTACAGTATAAAAATATACTCTGGGGCAAAAACAACTATCTAAAGAAGACTTTTTGGGCAATTCGCATCCCCACCAACCAACCACCACCAAAAGAAAAACAAGAGGCCCAGGGCGCCAACCTGACAAGGTAGACTAAATATCAACCCAGGGAAATGATTTCAACAAGTTGCATCTGCCCCTCCTAAGAAAAGCTTATACCTAATATCCAAAGATTCTGACTAGTGGATCTAAAAAACAAGAGGCCCCAGGGGGCCTTAAAGTGCTCACCTGACATGGTAGTCCAAATATCAAATGAGGGACTTGACATGAATAAGCTGTATATACCCCTCCTAAGAAAAACATATACCAACTAGACGAAGCTATTGTGCCCACTCCATAAACAGGATTTTCCTTCTATTTTCAGTTCCTGAATTTGTATGTCCCAAAATTGAGATAAACGCATAAAAAACAGATTTTTTTATTATTTTTGTTCGGCAATTTTTTAAGTCCCAAACAAAATTTTTTCAGACTAAAATTTTTTTTTCTTCTTCTTAAAATGGACCAAAACACATAAAAACCAAAGAACTAATTTCTGGATTTTGGTCCCAAATTTTCTAAGTCTCACCCGGCCCCCAAATTTTCAGTGCAAAAAAAAAATTTTTTTTTCATCTAAAATTTGACCAAAATGCATAAAAAACAAAAAAAACTCATTTCCGGATTTTGGTCCAAAATTTTAAAGTCCCACCCGGATCCCAAATTTTCAGTGTAAAAAAAATTTAAAAAAATTTTTTTGTCTTAAAATTTACCAAAACGCATAAAAAACCAAAAAACTAATTTCCAGATTTTGGTCCAAAATTTTTAAGTCCCGACCAGGACCCCAAATTTTCAGCCCAAATATGGACCCAGGGATTTGGCTTGAACAAACTTGAATCTCACCTCCCTAAGCATGCTGCATACCAAATATCAAAAGATTCTGATTGGTAGATCTGAAGAAGATTTTTAAAGAGTATTCCTCATACTGCACTAATTTAAACATTTGGGCTCCCATAGAGAGCCCAAATATGGGCCCAGGGATTTGATTTCAATAAACATGTGAAACAATCTTCCAAAGATTTTATATGCAAAATTTGAAAGCTTTTGGAGCAGTGGTTTGGGAGAAAAGTAGTCTTAAATGTTTTTCCCATTACCCACAGTGTTAAGAAATGCTGACTCAGCACTTTTTCAAAGTCCCAAGAAAGTACCCCATGATAAAACTGAGAGCATTTTTTTTCGACCATTCCATTCTGTTGGTCCTAAGGAAGCTTCACACCAAATAAGAATTCTCAGTGCGTGTAGTTTTTGGAGATATTGGCGTTTTAATTTTTTTCTATTTTTAGCTCCTGCAGTTCCCATGGGGCGACGGGGAAAAAAATTTGGGCATATATTTAGTACTTATGACCCAATAAGCCCTCATATCAAATTTGGTTCAAATCTGGCTCTCGGTTTGGAAAAAAGAAATTTTGGGCGAGGCATAAATTCTTGCCCCCTCAAATAACGAAAGCAAATATAGCTCCTCGAACAAATCTGAGTCTACACCTCAAAAGGAAGCTGCACACCAAATATCAAGTCTCTGCTAATGCTGGTTCATGAGAAGAAGATTTTTTAAGATTTAAGCACTCTTTTTGGGCGTGGCCATACCAAGGGGCGAGGCAACTTGATTTGAACAAAATCAAATTGCGATGTCATAACAAACAATTATCTCAAATATTAATTAAATTGGTTCAGCGGTTTGGGAGGAGAAGACGCAAACACTATGCAGGGACCAATCAGGACTATTTAAAATACGCTCTAGCCTCGGAGCCTATTTTTTCAATTCATGCGCCAGATTTCAATTTACGGAGTCACACTGCTGTTTGTAACACACACTGCAAGTATGTAATGGCTCTCATCATTTTCATTTAGTACACTATAGCAAACATTAATCTTCACTGTGGTTTCTGATCAAGTCTTGGCTGCCTATTTAGGCAGCCAAGACTTGATCAGAAACCGCAGTGAAGATTAATGCTTGGTAATTAAGACTTGAAGTATTAACTTAAGCACTCTACAACAATGATAAATGATAATCATATATATAATACATGAAAGAGTGTCTCTCTCGATTATCCATCGAAAGAATATCAAAATATGATCTGAGAAGTTACGCTCCAACTGAGAAGCCTATTTCTGAGATTTAAGAGCCAGGTCCTGATGTTTCAGAACCAAATACGCACTGGCGCATGCGCAGGTCGGTCCCTGCTATGTTCACTGACGACAGACGGTGAGTGATCACTATAGCTCTCCTGAATGAAAGTCAGGCGAGCTAAAAAGAAAACTAGAGTTATTCTTGGATGCAACCCTTATCCTCAATGCAGTGCTGGATCAGAGACCTTTGAGAGGGCGCTTAATGGTATTAGCAGAAACTATATGATAAGAAAAGATTGCATAACTAATGTTTAGATGAGTGATCAAGTATGTCTGATCAGTGGATTGAATTTCAAAGCTCAGTCTTAAAGCATCTCTGAGACATGTTTCAATGTAACGCAGAACCTCTGAACAGGGCCCTGTGAATCGGATATTTTAGTTCAAGTTGATTCCAGTTTAAAACTGGCGAGTCAAGTCATTTTTCAAGTCAATTTTTATAAAACTTATGGCCTGATTTCTTCTCAACAGAGAGGGATTTAATGTTCTTTCATCGCATAAATGCGACTTTTAATCAGCTAACTATTCCATGTATACATATTTTGGTACAAGCCACCGACCTTTCTTGCCTGTTAGAACCTCCAAGTAACAATTTTTACAAGTTTTAACATGTTTTCCAAATTAGGCACAGCATATTGGGTTGTTCATTCAGACAAAACACCAATAACAGATTAAGTGCACTCCGAGCACTCGAGTTCATATACTTCCGTTAAATGGAAGTATACAGACTCGAGTGCTCGGAGAGCACTTCATTCTACACAAATAGAGTTATCTACCATCCATTGGCGTTTCACCTTGAGAGCAAAGCCTTATCTTCAGGTGATGAATCCCGTTACAACTTATGTATAATGCCGACTTTACTAAGGCTGTGATGAGGCGTCAGTTAAGCGTGTGGTAATGGAAATGAAAGTGTCAATGACACTGTAGCTTAACTTGTGTGTTGTGTTTGATGAAAAGGATAATGTTCAATGTTTATGAAAGGATTATGAAATAAGACAAGAATTGTGATAATTCGGAATATGTTCATTTCTGTTCCCTGTATGCTATGTTTTTGATAAAAATAATATGAGGTGTACACTGTACTAAACAGCTGAGGGGTGGGTTAATATGACCTCACAGTTAATGTATGTGGCCCTCACAGTTAACGTATATCAACAAAAGTTACCAAGTTACAGTGAAATGATTCCAAAACGAGTCATCCTATCATGTTACATTGAAATCCCTTCATAAATATAGCCTGTAGACTGTGCTAAAGGTTTTCGGGCTTCGGGCCCCTGTAGCCGTCAGTTTCCCAATTGCATCCAAAGGGGACGTTCTCATCTAGACATTATATGAAGTCAACCTACCAAGTTACAATGAAATCCCTTCATGAATTTGACCTGTAGACTGTGCTAAGGGTTTTTTGGCTTTGGGCTAGGGCAGCCATCATGGTTGAATGATCGCAACCAAAAGGGGACAATCTCATCTGGGCATCATCTAGAGTGATCCTACGAAGTTACAATGAAATCCCTTCATAAATATGCCCTGTAGACTGTGCTCAAGGTTTTTGGGCTTCAGGTCCCTGAAGCCGTCACAGCTGACCAATCACGACCAAAAGGGGATGCCATCATCTAGGCATTATATGGAGTCAAACTAACAGGTTACAATGAAATCCTTCCATAAATATGACCTATAGACTATGCTAAAGGTTTTGGGCTCGGGCAGCCATCAAGGCTGAATGATCGCGACCAAAAGGGGACGTTCTCATCTAGACATTATTTGGAGTCATCCTACCAAGGTACAATGAAATCCCTTCATAAATATCACCTGTAGACAGTGCTAAAGGTTTTCGGGCTTCAGGCCCCTGTTGCCTAATGGTGCCCAAAAGGGGCTGTTCTCATCTAGACATTATATGAAGTCAACCTACCAAGTTACAATGAAATCCCTTCATAAATATGACCTGAAGACTGTGCTAAAGGTTTTCAGGCTTTGGGCTCGGGCAGCCATCATGGTTGAATGATCGCAACCAAAAGGGGACATTCTCATCTGGGCATCATCTGGAGTGATCCTACGAGGTTACAAAGAAATCCCTTCATAAATATGACCTTTTATACTGTCCTCAAGATTTTCGGGCTTCAGGCACCTGTGGAAATCCCAGTTGACCAATCACGGCCAAAAGGGGATGTCGACATCTAGGCATTATATGGAGTCAAACTAACAGGTTACAATGAAATCCTTCCATAAATATGACCTATAGACTATGCTAAAGGTTTTGGGCTCGGGCAGCCATCAAGGTTGAATGATCGCGATCAAAGGGGACATTCTCATCTGGACATTATTTGGAGTCATCCTACCAAGGTACAATGAAATCCCTTCATAAATATCACCTGTAGACTGTTCTAAAGGATTTCGGGCTTCGGGCACTTGTAGCTGTCACAGTTTCCCAATTGTGTTCAAAAGGGACGTTCTCATCTAGACATTATATGAAGTCAAACCTACCAAGTTACAATGAAATCCCTTCATAAATAAATATGACCTGTAGACTGTGCTAAAGGTATTCGGGCAGCCATCAGGGTTGAATGATCGCAACCAAAAGGGGACATTCTCATCTGGAGTGATCCTACGAAGTTACAATGAAATCCTTCATAAAAATGACCTGTAGACTGTGCTCAAGATTTTTGGGCTTCGGGCACCTGTAGCTATCACAGTTGACCAATCACGACCAAAAGGGGATGTCATCATCTAGGCATTATGTGGAGTCAACCTAACAAGTTACAATGAAATCCTTCCATAAATACGACCTATAAACTATGCTAAAGGTCTTTGGGCTCTGGCAGCCATAAAGGCTGAATGATCGTGACCAAAAGGGGATATTCTCACCTAGACATTATTTGGAGTCATCCTACCAAGCTACAATGAAATCCCTTCATAATTATGACCTGTAGACTGTTCTAAAGGTTTTCGGGCTTCGGGCTCCTGTAGCCGTCAGTTGCCCAATCATGTCCAAAAGGGGACGTTCTCATCTAGACATTATATGAAGTCAACCTACCAAGTTACAATGAAATCCCTTCATAAATATGACCTGTAAACTGTGCTAAATAAAAGTTTTCGGGCTTCGAGCTCGGGCAGCCATCATGGTCGAATGATCGCAACCAAAGGGGACAATCTCATCTGGGCATCATCTGGAGTGATCCTACGAAGTTACAATGAAATCCCTTCATAAATATGACCTGTAGACTGTGCTCAATGTTTTTGGGCTTTGGACACCTGTAGCCATCACAGTTGACCAATCACGACCAAAAGGGGATGTCATCATCTAGGCATTATATGGAGTCAACCTAACAGGTTACAATGAAATCCTTCCATAAATATGACCTTTTGCCTATGCTAAAGTTTTTGGGCTCGGGCACCTATCAAGGCTGAATGATCGCGATCAAAATGGGACTTTCTCATCTAGACATTATTTGGAGTGATCCTACCAAGTTACAATGAAATCCCTTCATAAATTTGACCTGTAGACTGTGCTAAAGGTTTTCGGGCTTCGGGCCACTGTAGCCGTCACAGTTGCCCAATCACGTCCAAAAGGGGACTTTCTCATCTAGACATTATATGAAGTCAACCCATCAAGTTACAATGAAATTCCTCAATAAATATGACCTATAGACTGTGCTAAAGGTTTTCGGGTTTTGGGCTCGGGCAGTTGTCACAATTGGCAGATCACGCCCAAATGGGGAAATTCTCATCTAGAGATCATAAGGAGTCATCCTACCAAGTTACAATGAAATCCCTCCACATTAAACATGACCTGCAGACTGTGCTAAAAGTTTTTGGGTTTTGGGCTTGGGCAGCCTTCACGGTTGACAGATCATGCCCAAAAGGGGACGTTCTCATCTAGGCATTATACAGAGGCATCCTACCAAGTTACAATGAAATCCCTTCATAAATATGACCTGTAGACTGTGCTAATGGTTTTCGGGTTTTGGGCTCAGGCAGCCATACCGGTTGATCGATCGCGACCAAAAGGGGACGATCTCATCTAGATATGACCCCAAACCTGCATATGAAATTTTGTGATGATCAGACAAGAACTGCAGGGTGTAGCCCGTGCTAAAGGAAAATGTGAACAGACTCACAGGTTCACAGACAAACAGACTTCTGCAAGCGTGATGGCAATAGCTTATCTTGACTTTGTCAAGTTAAGCTAAAAAGTACCTCTAGACTAGAACAACAAATCTTTTATTTTTTCTACCTAAAAAAACAGACATGCATCTTTCTCTTCTGATATCTGAGCAATGTATCAAATTTCAAAGTTCAGCCTCAAAGTATCTAATATGGAGCAGATATAAACCAGGGGACTTCATTTCAACAAATTTGAATTTGACCCTGCCAGAGATGCTGTGCACAAAATATCAAAAGATGTTTGTTTGACTGGTGAATCCGAAGGAAATGTTTATAAAAGTTTCTTCATTTTGTGCTATGTTAAAATTTGGTCTCTCATAGCATAATAGGGAGCCCAAATAATCCAGGGATTTGATCCGAACACACTTTCATCAGATCCCACTAAGGATGTTGCACACCAAATATCAAAAGATTCTGAATGATATGTTTGTTGTGCAGAAGATTTTGTTTAATTTTTGAAAAGTGACAATTTATCATTTTTCCATTACGTCCATATGGTACAACATCACTCAAGTGACTGCAACTGTTTTGCCCATTCAGTTCTACTGGTCATAAGGGTGCTTTTTATCACACAACAATTCTCTATTCTGTATAGTTTTGAAAATAGAGGCATTTATCTGACACGAATCCATACTATATTTGATCCGAATTGGCCAGTCGGTTCAGAAAATAGAAATTTTGTGTGGTGGTCAAACAATTTGCCCCTCCCTGAAATTGAACATGGAACCATCTTTGAACAAACATGAATCTTGAGCCCAAATAGAAGTTGCATACCAAATTTCAAAGCATTGTGACTGGTGTTTTATACTAAGAAGATTTTTGAAGAATTTGATGCTTTCTGGGCACTTCCCCTGTCCACAGGGCTTAGTAACTTCTATCAAACAGACTTTGAAAGGTAGCTCCCAAAGAAAATTATTTCAAGCTTGGTTGGTTTCAAACCAGTGGTTCTAAAGGAGAAAATCAAAATGAAAAAGCTAATGTACAATGGAGGACCATTGTCAATTGATGACAATAGCCCACCCTGTCCTTTCAGTCATGAACTAAACTAGAACTATCACTGAAGGTGATTAATACCCCCGCTTTGGGTTTTTAGAGGAATGCACTTCTGATCATGTAGGCGAAGGCCATAAGGAAATGTATACATAAAGATCATTTTTTGTTGTTGAAATTTGTATTTGCATGTGGCCTTCCACAGAACAGCACTGAATACTTAAAGAGCCCACACATATATGGTTTACATTTGGAAAAACACATTTACAATGTGCAACATGTATTCAAAATCGGTTCATTAATGTAGGAGGAGTTGCACACACAAGAATCCCATTTGAAAACCCATAATAAATCCAAGTTAAAGGGGGATAACCTGGTTAAAATTGTCGCAGATCAAAAATTTGGGAATATGCGTATGTTCACTTAGTTGTGATAATGTTTGAAAGGTTTCGTCAAAATTGATTGATAAATGTAGGAGGAGTTGCACGCACAAGAATTTCATGTAGAAACCCATAATAAATCTAAGTTAAAGGGAGATAACCTAGTTAAAATTGCCACAGCTCAAACATTTTGGAATATGCGCATGTTCACTTAGTAGTGATGATGTCTGTAAACTTTCGTCCAAATTGATTGATAAATGTAGGAGGAGTTGCGCACACAAGAATTTCATGCAGAAACCCATATTAAATCAAAGTTCAAGAGAGATAACCTGGTTAAAATTGTCGCAGATCAAAAAGTTTGGAATATGCACATGTTCACTTAGTAGAGATGATGTTTGAAAGGTTTTATCAAAATCGGTTCATTAATGTAGGAGGAGTTGCGCACACAAGAATTTGTTCGAACGGAAAGACATAATAAATCTAAGTCAAAGGGAGATAACCTGGTTAAAATTGTCACAGATCAAAAATCTTGGAATATGCGCATGTTCACTTAGTAGTGATGATGTCTGAAAAGTTTTGTCCAAATTGATTGATAAATGTAGGAGGAGTTGCACGCACAAGAATTTCATGTAGAAACCCATAATAAATCTAAGTTAAAGGGAGATAACCTAGTTAAAATTGCCACAGCTCAAAAATTTTGGAATATGCGCATGTTCACTTAGTAGTGATGACGTCTGTAAACTTTCGTCCAAATTGATTGATAAATGTAGGAGGAGTTGCGCACACAAGAATTTCATGCAGAAACCCATATTAAATCAAAGTTCAAGAGAGATAACCTGGTTAAAATTGTCGCAGATCAAAAAGTTTGGAATATGCACATGTTCACTTAGTAGAGATGATGTTTGAAAGGTTTCATCAAAATTGGTTCATTAATGTAGGAGGAGTTGCACACACAAGAATTTGTTCGAACGGAAAGACATAATAAATCTAAGTCAAAGGGAGATAACCTGGTTAAAATTGTCGCAGATCAAAAATCTTGGAATATGCACATGTTCACTTAGTAGTGATGATGTCTGAAAAGTTTTGTCCAAATTGATTGATAAATGTAGGAGGAGTTGCGCACACAAGAATTTCATGTAGAAACCCATATTAAATCAAAGTTCAAGAGAGATAACCTGGTTAAAATTGTCGCAGATTAAAAAGTTTGGAATGTGCACATGTTCACTTAGTAGAGATGATGTTTGAAAGGTTTCATCAAAATCGGTTCATTAATGTAGGAGGAGTTGCACACACAAGAATTTGTTCGGATGGAAAGACACAATAAATCTAAGTCAAAGGGAGATAACCTGATTAAAATTGTCGCAGATCAAAAATCTTGAAATATGCGCATGTTCACTTAGTAGTGATGATGTCTGAAAAGTTTTGTCCAAATTGATTGATAAATGTAGGAGGAGTTGCACACACAAGAATTTCATGTCCGGAAAGACGTACGGACGGACGTACGGACGTACAGGGCGATTCCTATATAGTCCCCACTTCTTCGAAGCAGGGGTATAATAAGAACTATTATCATACAAATGATGTGGGTGCCACATGCAAGACAATAAAAGACATGCTTTTTTAATGCATGATAAGTAAAAACAATTGTCTCATTTGCCCCACACTCCACCCAGATCATCTACTTTATATTAAATGTATATAGGTAGCCAAGACACATGAAGAAATAACTGCCAAGGTACTTAGAATATAACTTGCAAATTACCCCAAGACTGCATGTTGGGGCACCAGTTCTGTTACAGTAAAAGTGATCAAAATCAGAATTAGCCCTTTAACTCTTAACCCGCTGAGTATTTTCAGAGATATTTTTCAACAAGTCTAGTCAAGGCTGCTGTGAAGCAGCCATGACTAGATTTGCTGAAAAATTTCTCTAACTTTAACTCAAGGAATCATTGGATAAAAAAAAAAAAAATCAGTAAAACTGATGGATACTCCCTGACACTCGACTTAGTTCACAAGCAGATTGGAAAAATTGTGATCCCCTGCTATGAGAAATCATTTGGCACATGTCTTTGAAATGCAAGGACCATAACTCTAATGAAAAATACGAGGGCAACATTTTTATAACATGTGCAGGAGAGGCTTGTCACAAGGATTCCCCATACCAAAATCCATCCACTCACTGCTGAGATATCACTATGGATAGACGGATGGATGGACAGATGGATGGATGAAGCGGCCTTTTTATAACATGTGCAAAGGCGGCTTGTCACAAGGATCCCTCACACCAAATTTCATTGATTTCTAGCCACTCACTGCCGAGATACTACTGCAGACGGAAAAAAAATCATGAAAATTTGACAAAATGAGGACTGTTACTCTGGTGAAAAATAGGTAAGCAACTTTGTTATAACATGCGCAGGAGTGGCTTGTCACAAGGATCCTTCATACCAAATTTCATTGAAATCCATCCCTGCACCTGCCTGCACTGGTAAGATACCGCTGTGTAGGGAAAAAAAATCTTGAAAAATTGACAAAGTAAGGATCGTAACTCAGGTGAAAAATATGCCGGCAACTTTTTTATAACATGTGCAGGAGCGACTAGTCACAGGGATCCCTCATACCAAATTTCATTGAAATCCATCCACTCACTGCTGAGATATGCTGCAGATGGATGGATGGATGGATGGATGGATGGATGGATGGATGGACAAAATGGTGACTATATGCTCCCCTGAAATTTTTCAGGGAGCATAAAAATAATTCATTTTATAGGAGGAAAACTTGATTAAATGTTCCCAAATTATATTTATTTCAGTGGCAAGAGAAATCCTGTGCTGCGAGGAGCTGAGGGTTAAATTGCACTCTGAGAAAACTATATAATGATGCAATCATGCAAAAGCCCATTCATGCTTCTCTTTCCAGCTCATTTCTCGGTTTACTTTTCAGTTGACTTCTCCCTAAAGTGTGTAAAGAGAGAAGTGACTACCAGATAATAAAGAAATAGCAAATACATATGTGTTCACTTATACAGTGGAGCCCACCTAATTGGATATCTCTTAACTGAATAACCCTGTTAACGGAATATGCTTTCCCACCACAAAACCATTTACCACACCTCCAGTACAAATTTGACCTGTTCATTGAATATAGGTTAAAGAGTTAACGTCTGTTAATGGAATAAAAAAATCTTGCAACCTGCCGAAAAATTACCCTGACTCTCCCCAGTTTTTCTTTTGTTTATAAAGCTATTTGGCCACAGTACATCCAATACAGGCATTAATTCTATTATGTCTTGTTTGACAGAGCTCATAGAGCTCTGTCAAATAAGATATAATAGAATAAATGCTAAGTTTGTTTCTAGAATACAAGAAAGTGACACAATCCCTGTTAACTGAATACTCCTGTTAATTGAATTCTTTTCATTGGCAAAGCGGTTATTCAATTAACAGGGTTCCACTGTACTTATGCACTTTTTAAAAATGAATACTGACCACGTAATATTTGAGTCGTGTTCTGCTGAACACAGCAAAAAGTTGCCATTTACAAAACAATTATAATAAACAGATACTGTGTTTTAATCATGTTTTGATGTATACAAATTCAAATAAATATACATCAACCAAAAAGGTAAAATTATTGTCTAAAAAATTCATACTTAGCTTGAAAGACACTGCAAGCTAATAACAAGCAAATTCAGTGAATTCATGTCTCCCGCTGGGCAGCAGTTTCAAGGGGAATTAATCAGATTTATTTTCACGGAGGTCACTGTCAAAGCAAGTAAAGTGATGTGGAGTATAACTGTGAGAATCACTAAAAATTAAGACTGTATGATAAGACATATTACATTAAACTGATGTGAAAAGTAATCCATATATGAAATTTCATCGAAATCGGTTGATTTTAAGGAAAGTTAAAGTCTGGAAACTGTCACCCAATCAAATTTAAGCAACCTAATTAAATATGTGCAGAAAATGCCCATATTCGAACTTGGACCCACAATTGATGAAAGTAATCTACTACCCTTATTTCATCAGAATCGACTGACTGTAAGGAAAGTTAGAGTCTGGAAACGAAAAACACGGAAGGTGTGCACTTACTGTGTATTAGTAGTAGCACTGAATAAATCAAAGTTTCCCTAATTTGCATACTTTTTGCACGAGAACAAAACCCGTATTACATGTGATGTATTGCATGTTACTAAACATTCATACAAAAATGTATTCAAATCCGAAATTTCATATAGAAGTTCTGTACAAAAAACTGATTACACCCAATTTCGGAACAAAATGGCCGCTGGCGGCCATCTTGAATTTTGGACCAAACCCCAAAACACATATTCTGGTCTCACAAAGATACCCAAGAAGTTTCGTGAAGATCGGTTCATAAATATGGCTTTTAGTCTGAGGTGCGTTGACGCACAGGGCAGATGGACAGATTTTTGGTACAAAATTTCCCACATTCGAACTTGTCCCAGGTGTTGATAAAAGTAATCCAGATATGAAATTTCATCGAAATCGGTTAATTTTAAGGAAAGTTAGAGTCTGGAAACCGTCAGCCAATCAAATTTCAGCAACCTAATTAAATATGTGTGGAAATGCCCATATTCGAACTTGGACCCACAATTGATGAAAGTGATCTACTACCCAAATTTCATCGAAATCTGGTTGCTGTAAGGAAAATTAGAGTCGGGAAACGAAAAACACGGAAGGACGGAAGGATGGAAGGGCGGAAGGACATCCCAAATTTAATATCTCCCATTTTTTTAAAAAAAGCGGGCGACAAAAAACATTCAATGAGGGATTGTCTGAGAACCAAAATCCTTTTCTAGCCCAACTAAAATTTTCATTTTTTGCCTCACAACATAGCTTATGACATCTCACTGGAATGAGATCATTCCAATGAGGGTGTTATAAGATAGGTTTTGGAGAAAAAAATTGAAGAAAAAAAAATGATTAGCAATTGGTGTGAATATACATTGTTAGAACATAGTTGGCAACCAAATCTAAACCTTTAATTGAGGTGACAGAATATAAAGGAATCTTTCTTTGAATACTAACAAGTCATAAACCGAAATTGATGTTCTCCAGGTGTTTTTTTCCTTCTTGACATTTTGCTATGGACAGCAAATGTCAATAGATGAATGGATGGGTGTACAGAGAGACACTGTATACTCCCATAATGTAAACATATATTGGTTTATTGAATACCCATATTATGTATGGACTACCAATGTTGTTTGATAAATAACTGAAAATACAGTTGAGCTCCCTTAATTGGATATCTCTTAGTTGAATAACCCTGTTAATTGAACAGAATTTCCAAACACAAAACCATTTACTGTATCTTCAGTACAAATTTAATCTGTTAATTGCATATAGGTTATAGAGTAACCTCTTCTTAATTGAATAAAAAATCTTGTAATATGTTCTAATAAGACTAAAATCCTCCTCCTCTGATTGGACGAGAGCTCGCTTTGTATATTCTGTGTTTATGGCTCAAGTGGCAAATGTTACCGTCTGACATCACAACGCGAAATATTTGAAATGTCGTCGCCTGATTCGTAACTTCTTCATCAATGGAGTGTTGAGTAAGCTGCTTCATTTTTCTGGATGTTTCACGTGTGCAGCAGACGGTGTTCCGGATGAAGTGTTGTTTAAATTACAAACCAATTTACGATTTGAATTAAGATGGAATGAGTTTATCTGGTTTATTGATTATTTATCCAGTGCAGTCAAGGATACACGAGAGGTTTATTTACTAAACCTGTGATCGATAAATGTTGCCTTGAACAAGGCAACTTTTAACGATCACAAGTTTAGTAAATAAGCCTCTCGTGTTTCACGATGTAGGTTTTGGGCTATAGGTGGTGTCTTATTGGAATATATACATTATTGTGATGAGTTGACGGTAACATGGTCTGAGGTTTGCGGCTTGGAGCGTATGTTCAAGCATCTCGGTTGAACATAAGCTCCAAGCCGCAAACCTCACACCATGTTGCCGTCAATTCATCACAATAACTTATAATGTTGGGAAATTCACCAAATTACCCTTGTTTATAAAACTTTTTGGCCTCAGTACATCCAATACAGGCATTTAATCTATTATATCTTGTTTGACTGCTGCTGCTGAGCTCCCATCAAACAATATATTATAAAATAAATATATAATTTCACAAGGCTGAATGTAGTGAATTAGTTAAAAATTTATTCCCCTTGGTTATGGAACTGATGCAATATATCTGGCTATGCTGATAGGAATTTACGGGTAAATGATTCAATTATATGCAATTAGTTTAAATTTTTCGTTCATTCTGCACGGGGGTGCAAAGTTGTTCACACAAACTTTTGTATTGACTGACATTCAATTTCCGTTTTTTGCAACTGTCTGTTGGTTTTATAATGTCAAAACATTCTTCCCAAAATATTTTTGAGGTGGTTAAATTTCAAATGTTTGAGCTAGAAAAACTAGTTGCTTATTCAATAGCAACTTTGCGTAGTGAGATTCAAAGTTCTGCTTTGGCTGTTGCTTCATATGTGAAGAAATTGGAGAGTGAGGCTGAATTTTTGAGAGGTCGGTATAAGTCTGATTTCTACAGAACTGACGTGTGAGTAATGCCACTTTTCATAAAGAGGCATCTTATACTGCTTATTATCATATGACTCGTCTGTTTTGTTCACTTTAAAACATTTGATATTTTGTTTTCATATTAATCAGTGATAAATAAAGCCTTCCATCAATTTCATTGGTCAATTTCAAAACTGGACAATTTGATTGGCTGAACAAAATACAACTGGGTCACATTTGCATAATTTCAGTAGGGAGACTTTACATTATCTGTCCCATTTAGGGTGGGTTATATTGTATTAATCTTTTACCTGCAAGAAAAAAGCCATTCATTTTTTTTTTATATTTTCACTTTTTGCTTCCAAATCATAGGTTATGACCCCTCATTGGAACGAGCTCAACAAGCTCGTTCCAATGAGGGAGTCATAACCTATGTTTTAGAAGCAAAAAATGAAAATTTTAGTTATACAAGGATGTTTTTTCCAAGTGCCATCTGCAACTCAAGTTAGGTGATGGATTAAAAAGTCATACTAAGTGGCTAATTTGTGCGTGTGAGTGTCATATGATAAAATAGAATATGGAATGAGTGTTTTTCTCATATAATATTTATGAAACTCGTCTGAATGTTCAGTTTGGGCTCGCCAAAACGGAAAATTCTTAGACTCGTTTCATAAATATTATATGAGATAAACACTCATTCCATATCCTCTATTTACTGAATTTCTGCTTTTCTGAGGCTTACAAGCCTCAGAACACAGGGTGATTTGTAGAGAGTTGTATAAGGTTGTTGAAACCCTGGAGAGTGTTACTTAACCTGGAATTGCAGTGGAGGCCACTTAATTGGATATCTCTTAACTGAATAACCCTGTTAATTGAATATAATTTCCCAACACAAAACCATTTACCATACCTCCAGAACAAATTTGACCTGCTAATTGAATATAGGTTTCAGAGTAAACTCCTGTTAACTGAATAAAAAATCTTGCAACCTGTTGAGAAATTACCCTGACTCGCCACAGTTTTCCTTTGTTTACAGACCTATTTGGCCTCAGTACATTCGATACAGGATTGTCAAACAAGATATAACAGAATAAATTTTAAGTTCATCTCTATAATACAGGAAGGAAAGTGACACAATCCCTGTTAATTGAATACCCCTGTTAACTGAATAATTTTCATTGGCAAAGTGGCTATTCAATTAACAGGGTTCCACTGTATAATTAAATAAATACTGCTTTTATAAGGCTGATGAAACCTCAGAATACGATGTGATTCATATAGAGTTGTTTAAGGCTGTAGATGAGAGCGTTGCTAAAGGGTAATAATAAATTTATCTGGTGCCAGCACTTTGATCTCCAATGTGTTTTGTTATGTTTACCGTCAATACAACATGTTATTTATTTATTTATTTGTTGGGGTTTTACGACACTTTCAACAGCCAGGGTCACCTTGTGTCGGACTGTTTTATGGGTGGAGGAAGCCGGAGTACCTGTAGAGAACCACCGAGCAAGGCGAGCAACTGTCTGACTCCCCAATGTACTAAATCCACACAAGCAGGGTTAGCATTTGTTGAAGACAAGTGCATCATTGACATCAGTACGCCTCAGTACACAATACCACCTTGCCCCACATGGGCAATTGGGATTAAGTGTCTTGCCCAAGGATGCAATGCAGTTGCCGCAGGTGGGATTCGAATCGAGGACCTCTCAGCTTGCAGCCGAGGACCTCTCAGCTTGCAGCCTGCATCTCTACCTACTGATCCACTTCGCCCCCTATAACAAATGTGACCTATTAACTGTATATTGGTTATATAATAAAGTCCCGTTAGCTGATTAAAAAATCTTCTGATATGTCTAAAAATGTCCCTCTGTCCCTCACATATCACCAAATCCCATTTGTACAGACTTATTTGTCCTTAGCCCATCAAATACAGGCATTTAATCTATTGTATCTTGTTTGACAGAGCTCTATGAGCTCTATCAAATAAGATATAATAGAATAAATGCTCAGTTTATCTCTAGGATACAAGAATGTGACCAAATCCCTGTTAATTGAATATGCCTGTAAACTGAATCTTTTTCACTGGCAAATTGGCTATTCAATAAATAGTGTTCCACTGTATTTACTTACCATCCAAGTCATCAGTCTTCATTGTCTTTCGATACTGAATGCGGAAAATAAATGCTTCTAATACAAATGCAACAACGGTTGTCATAACAACCTAGAAGATAAGAATTCAAAGCTTTATTCAAGAGTTTTGTACAAAATGGACCTTTTCTTATTTTGATTTCCATCTCAAACAATACTAAATCCAACCTCACCCAGTATTAAACAAGAAAAAAGTTTCCCAACTCAATCATAAATCTGAAATCCCAGCTATGAAAGAAGCGAGTGCTGAAATTGGTGAAACAGAGAGTGTAGGGGTAAGGGATGGGATGGATGACATTTTGCAAATAATTTGGAGAGAAACATAATTCATAATAATTAAAGGTTAAAATATGTGAATGTGGGGATGTAAGGGTCGGAGAGAGATGGAAGTTCAAAATCTAAATATAGCTCTTGGTGAATAATTTGTCAAAACTGCAACTCATCTTAATGAAGATATTAAATGCAAATAATGTACAAGTTCACTGAATGTTTTTTTCTTTGCAACCTGATGACAACTGAATACATTTTTCTGAAATGTGAAAACAAAACTAAGGGTAATAACTTTGTAAAAAATAAATTTTTGAACCCAAGGGAGTGATTGTCATCATAAAGCTATATGTGAAATCTGAAAATGATTTGTTGAACAATTCTCCTTACCATGTGAAGCAAAAAGTTAAAATGAAAAACAAGAGCAATGCAAAGAGGGGGCAACTGCCTCCCCCCCCTCCCACCACCACCACCAACAGGTGTGTTTGAAGTAGCCTTAAAGGTATTGTGGGGCCTGAACATTTTTAAAAATTTTCAAAGTCGAAAAGTGAATAAACAGCCATAACTCTGGGAAAAATTATTGGACAGAACCCGTTGCTTGTGCATATCCGTTCCCCCATGCAGGTCTATCAGCATACCAAAGGAGATGCAAATCCGATCAATTGTATTGAAATTACAAAGCAAAATGTTTGTATGGACAGATGGATGGATGGACAGATGGACAGAGGGCTTCACTAGATACCCCCGAACCCTCCTTTGGAGGTTGGGGCATAACAAAGGGAGGCAATTCTAATAAAATGACATGATGAGGCTAATTTCCAAATCCATTTCCGGTACTATGAAATTTGAAAATGATTCACTGAACATCTCTCCCTACAGTATGCTTACAATTCTAAGTACAAATTTTTGGTATCTTGAAAAAAAAACTGAGGGCATTAACTCTGGAAGAAATGATCAGTGAGACTACTTTGCAAGCTGATTTAAGGGGTTGTACCCAAAAAGCTATTGATGAAATGCAAAGAAAATTTAATGGAATGTTCTTTTTACATTGTGATGAAAAATCAAACAATTTAGCTAGACTGAAGCATGCGCCCCCCCCCCCCCCCCCCCACACACACACACACACCCGCCCCCCACCCCCCAACACAGTGCATGGACACAGGAGGTTGAAGAGCAAACTGTGATTTGTTACCGGTACATGCTGTGACACTAAGGCACATATGATGCCCCTGCAAAGAGTGAAGTTCTACCAAAAAATGACCAAGTTCAACAACCTGTAATTTTGTGAAATATTGAAGCAAATCAAAATCCTGACAATATGCACAACAGCTCTGGTATATGTACAAACATCCTGTGAAATAAAAAAGTTCTAGCTTAAAAACAGTAAGAGGAGTTAGCCAGACAAACAATGTACCCAAGATGTGGACAGGCGGATGGACAGCAGATGGACTGCAAATTGACGGACAGACAGTGGGAAAAACAATATGCCCCCATGCAGGGGCACGAAAACACAAAACAAAGAGAAATATCTTTGTCCAAAATAAACAAGAGGCCTCATGGAGCCAGAGGCACTCTCACCTGACCAAAGTTGTTTAAGAAGGATTTAATTAGCATCAATGACTAGTGAAAACTACAGAGGAATGAAGTTATTTAATTATTTATAGCTCTGTTGTCCATGCCAGATGATTTGTTTTCTAATATTGGGATGCTACCACAAAAATAATGCCCAGATTTCTAGTAATGCAAAACTAGGGAGGACAAATATCAACACAGGGACTTAACTTAACAAACTTGAATCTGTCCCCATTCCCTCTACCTCCAGGATGCCATATATCAAATGTCAATAGATTTTGAATGGTGGATCTGAAGGCGATTTTTTATTTTTGAAGATTAATTGTCATATTACACTAAGTAAAACTTTGCATCACCATAGGGAATCTTGGAACTTAATTTGATCCCTGCTAGAGTGTTGTATACCAAGTATCCAAACATTTTCAATGGTGGGTCTCAAGAAGATTACAAAGAATATTCCTCTTTTATCCCAAGTTAAAATTAGAGCTGCCATAGGGAGCTCAAATATTAACCCAGGCTCTTTATTTAAAAAAACACCAAATCCACCTTGATCACCACCCCCCCCCTCCCAATTTAGCACTATGTTAAAATTTGCCCCCTCTCCCCCCCAGCCCCCCCCCCCCCCCCCCACACACACACACACACACACTCCAACCCTGGGAACACAGTATCAACCCAGGGACTTTATTTGAACAAATTGATTCTGAACACTCTGAGGATGCTGTATAACAAATATCAAAAGATTCTGACTATATCTAATGAAGCAGATTTTCAAAGATTATTCCTCATATTGGACAAAGTTAAAATTTGGGCTCCACTAGGGAGCCCAAATATTAACCCAGTGACTTGATTTTAAAAAACTTGAATCAGACTCCCCTGAGGGTTGAGTATACCATGTATCAATAGATTCTAACTGGGGGTTTGTGAAAAGATGATTTTTAAAGGATATTCCCCATATTGCACTTAATAAAAATTTGGGTTCCAATAGGAAACAAATATTAATCAGACCCCCTGTAAGGGTTAGTTTGAACACACTTAGAAGATGCTGTACATCAAATATCAAAAGATTCTGATTGATGGAAAGATTATTCCCCATATTGCAATAAGTTAACATTCAGGCTCCCAAAGAGAGCCCAATTATTAACCAATGGACTTGAGTTCAACAAATTTGAAACACCTGTAAGGAAGAAGGATTTAATTAGCATCTATAACTAGTTAACACTACAGAGGAATGAAGTTATTTAATTATTTATAACTGTGTTGTCCATGCCAAATGATTTTTTTCTAGTACTGGGATCCTACTACAGAAATAATGCCCAGATTTCCAGTAATGCAAAACTAGGGAGACCAAATATCAACGTAGGAACGTAACTTGAACAAACTTGACTCTTGAGCCCTTCCCTCCCACCACCAGGATGCTGTATACCAAAGTTGAAAGCATTCTGACTGGTGGATCTGAAGGAGAAGATTTTTAAAGAAATTTCCTCATATTACATTAAGCTGAAATTGGGGCTGCCATAGGGAGCCCAAATATTAACCCAGGGAATCGATTTTAACGAACTTGAATCTCACCTCCCAAGAAATGTTGTATACCAAATACAAAAGCATTCCAACTGGTGGATCTGGAGAAGATGATGATTTTTAAAGAAATTCCCTCATATTGCACTTAGTTATTATCCAGGCTTCCATTGCCCAAATATTAACTCAGGGACTCAATTTGAACAAAATTGAAGCTGACCCCCCTAGAGATGTTATATACTAAATATAAAAACATTCTAAATGATGGTTCTGGAGAATAAGACTTTTAAAGAAATTTCCTGATATTGCACTAAGTTAAAATTCGGGTTCCCATAAGGAGCCCAAATATTAACCCAGAGATCCGATTCAAACAAACTTGAATCTGACACAACTAGAGATGTTGTATATCAAATATGAAAGGATTCTAGCTGGTAAATCTGAAAAAGAATATTTTTAAAGAAATTCCCTCATATTGCACCAAGTTAAATTTGGAAGCCCAAACATGAACAGAGAGAGATGATTTGAACAAATTTGAACGTAACTTGAACAAACTAGAGTCTGAGCCCTTCCCTCCCACCACCAGGATGCTGTATACAAAATTTGAAAGCATTATGACTGATGGATCTGAAGGAGAAGATTTTTAAAGAAATTTCCTCATATGTATTACATTAAATTGAAATACATGAACAGAGAGACATGATTTGAACAAATTTGACTGTAACCCACCCCCATTAAAAACTCAGGCTACTATAGGGAGCCCAAATATTAACCCAGGCACTTGTTTTGAACAAATTGGAATCCCCCCCCCCTCCCCCCGAGATGTTGTATACCAATTATGATAGCATTCTAATTGTTGGTTCTGAAGAAGATTTTTAAAAAAATTCCCTCATATAGGACTAAGTTAGAATTTGGGCTCCCATAAGGAGCCCAAATATTAACCAAGGCACTCGATTTGAACAAACTTGAATCTGCCCCCATTGTAAACCAAATATGAAAGCCTTCTAACCGGTGGACCTGAAGAAGAAGATTTTCTCATACTGCACTAAGTAAGGTTGATCTGAAGAAGACAATTTTTAAAGAAATTTACTCATACAGCAATAAATTAAACTTTGGGATTCGACAGAGAGCCCAAATATAACCCAGGGATCCGAATTGAACAAATTTGAATCTGACCCCCCTAAAGATGTTGCATACCAAATATGAAAGCATTCTGACTGGTGGATCTGAAGAAGATTTTTATAAAGATCATTGCCCTGCATTGAGCCCAAATATGAACCAAGGGGCTTCATTTTAACACACTTGTATCTACCCCACCCCCCTATGGATGCTGTACACTAAATTTGTGCAGGGTCCAAAATCTTGCCCCTCACATTACAGAGGCAAATATTGCTCAATGAACTTCATTTGCACACACTTGATTGTACAATTCAAAAGGAAGCTCCATACGAAATATGAAGTCATTGTACCCACTGGTTCATGAGATGATTTTTAAAAAAATTTTGAATCATTTTCCCCCCACTTGAATCAGAGCAAGTTGATCTGAACAAAAATAAAAAGATGCCCGGCCACACATCCCCCGAAAAAAGTATGCAATTCGAGGTATTTGAAAAAATTGAATTTTTCAGTCAAAAAAGGGACATAACTCTTGCAAAAAATGTCGGACCAAACCCCAATTTGAACTTGACCTGTATTTTATATTGAGACATATACATACCAAATTATATTTGATTTGGTCAACAACAACTAAAGTTATCATCAGGAAACCAAAAGAAATGAATTTTCGACGTTGAAAAAGGGACATAACTCTGGCAAAAATTGTCAGACCGCACCCCATTTCGAACTTGACCTGCAATTTATCTTGATACACCTACATACCAAATTTCATTTTATTCGTCCTAGTAAAACAAAAGTTATCATCGGAAAGCAAATGTGGGATGGACAGACAGACACACAGACAGATACTATTTTAATAGTCACTCGAATTTTTTTTTCGTGGGACAACAAAATGTGATGTCAGAACAAGCAATCACCTTGAAGTTAACTGAATTTGGATCAGTGATTTTGGAGGATATGGTGCAAACACCATGTTCATGGATGACAGATGGTGAGTGATAACAATACCTCATCCTAGCTTTCAGTCAGGTGAGCTAACTAATGAAGTTACTTTTCAAATTCAAGTTCAATAATGTCATCAGAAAACTATATCATCTGGATATGTTTCATTGAACAGTACTTCTCATTGTGATGAGAAATCTGACAACCGAGGGGGAGGGGGGAGCAGGGGGGGGTGGGGTGGGGTGGTGTTTATCTGAGCAAATAATTTGTTGCTATCCTGCTGTGTAGTCAGAAAGTTAAAAAATTTATAGTAATTTATATATTTTTTATACTTACCAATGACCCAGACATAGCTGGTGCTAACTCTTAAAATATAGGGCCAAACACAAATTTTGCCCCCCAATCCCCAAAATTTGCATCTAAAACTAAAGAAAACATGTCCTGAAAGGCCCTCCACACTTCGCCCCCACTGCGCATGCGCAGTGTCAAGGACGTTCCGAAATTGGCGCCATTTATCATTCTAATAACCAGTGCCTGGTAAGCGCTATGTACTCAGCAGGGAGGCAAGAGTTCCCAACTCCTGGGAGGGCCATCCCCGTCTGGGTCATTGGTAAGTATAAAAAATATATAAATTACTATAAATTTTTTAACATTTTTATACTGTACCAATGACCCAGACATAGCTGAATAGTAAAAAGGCTGGAGGGCCAAGGACATAGAGCAAAATGGAATACGCTCAATAAAATAAAATAGAGTCATCCCCTGTAGGGAAAAGAAGAAATAGGCCTTACATGTATCTTTCTTATTTATGATAAATTAGAAAGATACAACACCTTCCAAAAATTGAGCTTCATACATCCATGTACTCTATTAATATCCAATAATCCTTATACTAATAATTTTTAAAGTAAGCCAATAATAAAGTAAGTCTAGAGAATAGAGACTCTTATACTCCTAAAAGTGTGTGAGAATTGCATAATCATGTCCGTTGACATATGCAATATTCAAAAGCTATACTTTAAAAACTAAGACTTGAATGAATTTTATAACTTAAACTTCTCACTAAACAACCATCCCAATAACAGCTCAGAATTACTAACTCCGGAGGAGGTATCCCCTTGTTTTCATAGTAAAAACAGGTGACCCAAGGGAACACCCTCCCCCCCCCTTTTTCTTGCCCTGGGTCAAATAGCCCAGAGCGAAGAGGGCAGCCGAACGGAGACACTGCCGAAACAGACAGCCTACCTAGCTATAGTAGCAACTGTTAAGTGAATGACATTCTGAGCAGTAGATAATAGACCTAACAATAGAGGCCTCCAGAAATGGACTCGATATTTCTGAGATAAAATTCATGAATGGATGGCTGAGCGCAATGAGCAGCCTTCAAAAATCTATAATAGCAACACTATTAATGTAAGCCCAAGAAGTAGAAGAACTCTTACTTCATGAGCCGAAATCTTAAGCACAACTGCTAAGCCAATGATATACCAAAAGCAGTACGCTAGTTAATAGAATCCATTAACAATAAAATGGAGCGTAACGTCCTTCTACTAGACATCAAAGACAGAAGAAGCTTACGCCCTTGTAATAAACAGATATCTGTTTATAAATACATAAACTGTACCCGGAAAGAGTAAAGGCCTATGCCCATACGAAGACGGAAGGGCCTTAAAATAATAGGTTCCGGATAATAGGAGCCTAACTCTTATGCAACAATCCAACCTAAATAGTAACGGAAGTATTGATTCCGAAACTATGAAAGTGAAAATCATCCATCGATAGTGCATGAAACTCACTGACTCTACAGTAAAAGAGAAATCAACAGAATTACTGTCTAAAAGGTCAGAATTTGAAAACTACTGTTTCCAGAGGTTCAAATGATTACTTAGCTAAATAAGAACCTGAAGTTAAAATCCGTATAGGAATTTAATCCAAAGATTCTAAGTCTATTTATCAAAAAGTTACTAACTGACTTAGATAAAGAGACAAAAGACTCAATTGTAAACTATCGTAGAGTGCATAGGTATGAGGTAACATAAACCTATAACCTAAATAACAACAGGCTGCAGTAGATCTTGTGAAACAAGTATACTAAAAAATAGCAATGAGTAGTATGGAGGGATCAACCATATGAACATAATGATCTCTACACCACGACGGAAGAGCCTCCACTTTAGTCGCATAGAATAGCGAAGAAGAGGATCTCCTATAGTAAGAAATCGCGTCCAAAGCTCGTCCAGTACAGTGCTTACAATGCAATACGGACCACACAACGGAATACATGAAGGTTGCGACCTTGCTGGTTGTGATAAAGATGACACGATTTACCCAGTGAAAAAAGATCCTCACATAGAGGAAGATTTCACGTTAAGATCCACAGTAGACAAGAGAGTAAATTACTCATGATCTCTGTGAAGATAGAGATGCTATCAACAGAAATGTATTGTGGTTGTTTATCTTAGCAATACCTGCTAAAACAACAGCGCCGGAGGATACGCGTATCCTATCATTCCGTCCTATAGATCAATAGAGCGTTAACAGTATTAGCTCAGAGATCTGGACAAGCCAACACATACGTCTGCAAAATGATTAGCAAGCTGTGTCATAAATAAAACATCATTGGGCGCTCCCATAGATAGCAAATCTGATTGAATACTTGTTTGTTGAGAGTCCATTCTGACAGCAACAAGCGACCCGTAAGAGAACGGGAGTGCGATAAAACAATCAGACGACCCAGAATATGACGGATCAAAACTGAACTTGGTGTACTATAACCAACAGACGGATTCTTTCCATTAAATTGAATAACGGAAACGAAAGAGTGCCTCCCTGGTTCCGGAGATACGCCACTACTGTCGAATTAAAGGACAGGAATTTGGGCATGCGTTTCTGAATAATGTTCATGCAATGACATAAAGCAAGCCTAAAAAACATTATTCCGCGGAAGTTAAACTGATAGCTAAAAGACTGCGGAACCCAAAGACCCTGGCACTTCGAATCCGTAGGGATCAGTATATATCCCAATCTGTTTGACTGGCAACCGTCATAACAGCCACACTCGGGTCCGGCAACTGCGGCGGCACTCTCTGAGTCAACCACCGAATGTTTGCCCCAGTCTGAATCTCTTGTAACACTAGATAGACAAGAGAATGTATAAATCAAGCAATTCATGGATTGCCGGAAAGTTGCCGTCGAAGAGAAGCTCCTCCGAGAACGAAGCGACTCTGAGAGAGTTATTAACCTACTATCCACGCGTGGATGTAGCTAGGGCTGCATCACGTCTAACCAACTCCAATCAGCCACTGAAGGGCGGAGTTATACGTGAACAAACTACTGCCCTCAAAAGAAATTACATTGAGAATAATATCCCGTAAATCTTTTCTTGAAGACGTAATGATAACGCCTCAGTAAGGCGGATTATGTATAATAAAGCGTCTAAGTTAAGTCTACTATACATAATGTCGTTCCCAACATTGAAATTGGAAAAGACATAAACGGCGAAAAAGAATATATGCAGTCTTTAATCACACCGTCTAGACGCATATGAACTCTCGGTATGCCCTGCTCTGCCAAAATAAACTATATGTAAAAAAGATAAAATGGCAGAAATGAGCCACGCGGACAAGAAACTAAACTATCATGCTTAGTAGCAGGCTTGTATATATATATAAATATATAGCGTCGAAAAATAAAACACATGTTGTAATGACAATATTGGACTGCATCGGTAAGTCAGGGACAAAGTCCCTGTACCGATCGAAAAATCCGAGTCCAATGACGCTATAAGTCTCTTATCCAAGATCGCAGCAATGAAGTCCGAAAAATAATCACTGGAAGAAATGCCAGAAGATATGAAAGGCATCTTCCGATACTACTAAAGGGAAAACTCGAAATCTTTCGAATCCCTTTCGCCATCCTGTCGGACCCTATAAAGCGTTCAGTCGTCCGTAGCTTGATGCAACCGCGGACCGCACCGACCCAGCGCCGTCGGATAATTCCTGATTCGACCGAGAAACCGTCAATTGCTGGGATGCTGCGAAACAACTGTGCTAACTCGGATAGCACGTCCGTCACTGAGGCCTGAGGAGCAGCGGTCTTACGATGCATTGCCGCAGGAAGCTCCGAGATCGTTACCCCGTGCATACTTCCAATATGCGAGCGAACGGAGTGTATAGGCCTCGTGTCCCTTGGCTACCGGATGGCGCGACCTATTCGCTGTGGAATCACTGAATGCCGAAACTGATCGGATACTCGAGGTCACGTAGCCAATGTGCGGTCGTGTGCCCTGCTGTGAGGATGAGGAAGCATTAAAGACAGTCTCTCGGACTGTCAATATAACGGAGCGTCCCGAGCAACGGACATATGCTCCGAATGTAAAATATCTGAACCACAACATGCGGTCCCCTATGTTGTTGGCTTCCTCCGATCTGTCCTCAATCTGCCGTCACTGGGTGAGTACTAAAGTAATTAAAGTGCTCGCATCACCCAAATCTCCTTCCTAGACCGCAACAGACGAACCCGGCAGCCGAACCATTCGATGAATGTACGCTACACCGGGTGAGCTAGCGAATGTCGCTCCGTAAGCGATAGACATATTCCATGAGCACTTATTGCCGCTAACTCCTCATTAACTATGACGACAGAGGCACACTTTTGAAAGACATCTCCATAACTCTTCGAACAAGAAACCAGAAATGCTTGGATAGCAAGCATAAAATAATAATATATATAGCGTCGTTCAATAATTCGAAAGTTTGTGTGACATTATTGGACTATGTCGGAACTGAGGGACGATGTCCCTGAACCGAACCAAAAAATTACTAAGTCCACCGACGCTATCAGTTTCTTATCCGGCATCGCAGCATATGTTGATCCGAAAGGGAAAGCTTGAAATCCACCGAATCCCTTTCGGTATCCCGTCGGACCGGATGAAACTTTCGGACGTCCGTACCCGCTTCCGCGGAGCGTCCCGACCCAGCATCGTCGGATAAAATATATGCGACAGATTCAGTTGATGCTGGGATGCTGCGATAAACTGTGCTATTAAGGAAAGCACGTCCGTTCCCGAGGCCTGTGCAGTAGCGGACTTACGATGCATTGCCGCTGGAAGCTCCGTGTACGTTGACTCCCGCACACTTCCTATGCGAACGTCCGGAGTCTGCAGGCCTCGAGTCCCCGGCTACCGACCCAGCGCTGTCGGATAATTCTCGATCCGACACCGTTTCTGTCGGCTGCTGGGATGCTGCGATAAGCTGTGCTATGTGCACAAGAATGTCCGGCGTCGAGACCTGCGGAGGCGCAGTCTATCGCTGCTTCGCCGAGGGCAGCTCCGCATCAGATGGCTCCCGCATACTTTTCCTATGCGAACGTCCGGAGTCCATCGGTCTCGAATCCCTGGCTGCCGGATGGTGTGACCTGGTCGCCGAAGAATCCTTGATCGGCGAAGCTGGTAATATATCGGCGGTCACGCAGCCAAGGTGCGGTCGTGTGCGCTGACGAGAAGAGGAAGCCTTAGCAGTCTCAGCGGACTGCCTATACAACGGAGCGTCCCGAGCGACGGACGTATGCTCCGCTAACGACACATTTGTACCACAACATCTGGGGCCAGATGTTGTTGAACAAGAGAGGGGCCTCTCTCGCTTGCCGTCCGGATGGACCGGAACGAGCTATGAACCGGACTAAAAGGCTTCCTCCGTTCTCCCTCCGATCCGCCGTCACTGGGTGTGCATTAAGTTAATTTTATAGTGCTCGCATCACCCCAAAATTCCTTCTAGACCGCAACGGACGAACCCGGCTGCCGAACCATTCGGTGAATGGACGCTACACCGGGCGAGCTAGCGGACGTCAAAGGCCGTCGAACCTACTAGGGTCCTCTTAGGCAATTGGCGTATTACATGAGCACTTTTCCGCTAGCCCTTCATTAATTGTGACGACGGAGGCACACTGTTGGAAGACATCACAGATACATCACCCTAATCTTGATCGTCTGAAAATAGAAATTGATAAAGTAGAGTGACCCTGCGGGGAAAGGACCGGAGTGTCCAAATCCCCAACAACATACCGTGACATACGCTTCCCATATTGTCATCGAAATCATACGATACAGAACAGGAGTTAATGCGAGTACACTGACCACATATAGAATGATAATAAGGTCAGAGGAAGACTTCCTCTTAAAACAATTGATCAATATCCTTTCAATGTGAAAAGAAAACAAGTCCTGGTACTCGCACTAACCCCTGGCAATCAAAATACATAATAATAATATGATCCATTAATATAGAAAAAATAATTGAAATCAAAATATTTTGAAAAAATATTTTTTCAGAACAGCCCAAGTTTCTGAAAAGTAACGTTGAGCCCCAATGGATCCCAAGCCTAAGTGTGGACAAAAATTTTAAAAATATTTTAAACAATTTATTCAACACTTACGAACAATAATAATGTATCTAGTTATGATTAAAATAACATAAAGATATTATTATTTAGAAATCCCCCCCTCACACAGAGGGCTGTTGTATAATGTAAACAATGAGTGTAAAAACACTAAAATAAGACTCCAGGCACCCAGGCCCGAAATCAGTTACCAAAAATACACCATCTGATGCAAAACAGAGACTTCCAGGGAAGAAACTGCAGAACATCAGATGGTAGATGCAGAACACAACGCCTAACCAGCCGTAGGTGAAGACGTAAACATGGGGAAAGAACAGAATTCATTCTGTTATTCAGCTAAAACTCCCAAGAAATTTTAGTAATAATAATTACAGAAACTATGCCAAAGCATGGGAGAATAGCAAGGGGGAACTTAAAGGACAGGGAGAGAGGAAAAACACTTGAAAAAACAGTGTAACTAAATAATCAGAATGACAACAAAATGGCTGCTGCCTTGAAAATAGGTAACTTAACATAATTTCATTAAAAAATTTTAAGTTACAGCCCTGATAATATTCTGTCACACATTCTTTTCCTCTCCTCCTTTTCTATCCTCCTTAGAATCACCATTTCACTAATATTTATGTGTCTGGCATCATTTAAACTGAGATTTAAAAGCACAAAGATCAGTCAGATGTTAACTGATGAAGGGCCAAACTTAGAATGATAAATGGCGCCAATTTCGGAACGTCCTTGACACTGCGCATGCGCAGTGGGGGCGAAGTGTGGAGGGCCTTTCAGGACATGTTTTCTTTAGTTTTAGATGCAAATTTTGGGGATTGGGGGGCAAAATTTGTGTTTGGCCCTATATTTTAAGAGTTAGCACCAGCTATGTCTGGGTCATTGGTACAGTATAAAAATATGCTTGCACTTTATCAGTTCATATTTATTGGATCAACATTTAATACTGATACTGGCAGTGAGTAAGACTCAAAACTGGAACCTCTTGAGCCCTGAAGTATTGGCAGTGATCCCATTGCAAACCTTGCATTAGTAATTCAAGCCATTTATATACCACCAAATGTCTACAGTTACTAATATCTCTACATGACTTATTGAAGCCACAAGTTTAGTAAAAAAAATTCAACCATTGATTTGTATGCATCTGGATTGATGGAATGCTCATTGGTCACATATAGTAATGTGTCTCACCTTCCACTATCTTGTGGGGTGGGGGGAGGGGGGAGTTGTTGCTATAAATACACAATAGTTAACAAGAAAAAATGTTCAAGGTTTTCAATTTTCCAATGCTCTATAAGTGCTGGCTCCTTTTTAAAGGTTTTACTTTGATGTCTGTAAAAATGGATACACTGATAATGTGCACATTTTATGCGGCAATACAAATGAAATATTTACAATTTATTATTCGCTAAACGATAGATTATCGAAGAAATTGCAGAAAGATAGAAATCGTATCCCCCACTGTGAAGATATAGAGATTTTCACTTTCATGGTATCAAGCAAAATGGCAGCTTTCAAAGCATTACTTCAAGGTGATTACGAATCAAATTATCACTGGAAATGATCAATTTGTTCTAAAAACGTATAATGAAAACTAAATCTAGTGTTTTTGAGTGGATACCGATAATTTTGAAACCTCGTTGTCCAAACATTGCCTGAAAGTCTGTAATATAAGTGTTTGGGTTTGGTACACCCTTTCAAAGGACGTACCAAATCAAAAACTTATATTACAGACTGTCAGGCCATGTTTGGACTAGAAACCCGCCAGCTAAATCAGATTGCAAGACACTATCTGTTCCAAGTATAGATCAAATCACTTCCACGTATCAATGATTCAATGCGCTGTTTACTTTCATGCATCAATTCAAGGTTGAAACGAGTGGAATTATCAGATTCTTATAAAAAGTGTATAATAAAAAGAAAATCTAGTGTTTTTGAGTGGATACCAAAAATTATCTCACTTGTGACCGAGACAAATGGTTATTTTCGCCTGTGCAAGCGCTCAAGAAAAAAAAACATTTGTCTTGGTCACTCATGAGATAATTCTCGGTATCCACTCAAACACATGAGATATCCTCTATATATATGAGATGTTAGTGACAAAAAACAAGTATTGAGACTGTAAAGTTGATACCATTTTAAAGGCAGTTGTCAAGGCTTTTGTTTGATGTTTGATGATGTTAAAGCTGTGATGCTATGACTACAGTCACAGTGTAACATCTTTCATGCCATCAAACATCACCAATGGGAGGAGTTGCAGCACTGATTGACCTGTTATCATCCTAACCCACTGCACTCTGATGTCAAAATGGCAAAGTTTTCAACAGCAAATATTTCCCATAAAGCAGTTTGATATTTAACCAATTATACCTTGTTTGATAGAGCTCAGTGAGCTCTGTCAGACAAGATATAATTGGTTAAATTCATAGTTAAACAAGAGAAAAACAGTGTGATTGGAGAAAATTATTGCACTACCAGAGTGTTAGGGGTTATTTATTTTTTTATTTATTGGTGTGTAAGGTCACATATATCTGCACAATGGCTAATCATGACCACAACAGTTTTACAGGTGGAGGAAGCCGGAGTACTCGGAGAGAACCACCGAGCAACTGTCAGCTCCCCAACATACCAACTCCACACAAGCAGGGTTAGCATTGGTTGAAGACAGGTGCACCATCGACATGCAGGGCGCCTTAGTACACAACGTCACGTGAAGTGTCTTGCCCAAGGACACAACGCGGTTGCCACAAGTGGGATTCAAACCGAGGACCTCTTGGCTTTCAGCCTGCATCTCCATCTACTGAGCCACCACCCTCCGTGTTAAGGGTTAAAGGGTGGGCAGATTTTGCTGCGACATTTTTTGCTGATGTTCCAGAAGTATAAATTTTATAGTAAATTTCCTTTCTTATTATACCTACCGAAATTGTTTACAACAGGCTTGCACTACAGTGGAAGAACCTAACTCGGATAAAATACTCTCTATTTTAATCTTTCCCAAGATTTGGGAAAGAAAAGTGGTGTAAAAACACCACGAAAAAATTAGCCAAAACTGGGCCGAGCGCCATCGGTGCACACCTAGTATGGGACGCTCTTCCATAGTACAAATCACTGACTTCCGTCACAGTGTGCAATGCATCAATTCGTCATTCTTTTGATTCCGAACAACACAGGAGTTATGTGATCAGCGGGGAGGAAGGATTCTTACCCGAATAAGAAGACGGGAGGGCCTCCATGTAAACAATTTCGGTAGGTATAATAAGAAAGGAAATTTACTATAAAATTTATACTTCTTATCAACCTACCTCAATTGTTTACAACAGGCTGAATAGACAAAAGGCTGGAGGGAATCACATAACCAACCCACACATAACTCAATAGCACTGGGACCATGGACAGAGGAAGAGATCCCTAGGCCTATCAAACCATAGCATCACAAACATTAGAAAAGCCAATGAAAGATGAGGCGTATGGTGAAGTGCGACGCACAGACAGAAAGGGCAGTAACAGCACAAAGCTGGAACCAACCCTGAAAAAAGCTGAAAAGCTTGGATAGACAACATCCTGAGCCGAAGAAAGAGGGCCCCAAGGGTCTCTGTCGGCTCCTGCAACTGACGGAGAGAAAAGGCGAATGTAGCATTTCTCCAGAAGGCTGCCAGTATAACATCAGTCATCCGACAACATGACAGAGTTATTAAAAGAGGAAGACAATGCACGCATCTCCTGGCAGAAAAAACAATTGGTAATACAATCACCAGTAGCTAGACGAGCGGAAGCTGCACGAATAGCAAGACAAGTCCATCAAGAAATGGATGCAGGAGAGATCTGGCATGTGGGAAAACGCATATTCATCCAGGATAAAGGTGTGAATGCCCCCCACCCCCAAGCAGAGCAGCGCCCAAGAAAGTGACCATCTTGGAGTAAACTGCAAAGTCCTAGGCCTTTTCAAGGAAAAGAGCTGAACAAGCTTGGAGAGGCAAGGATGAGTGTCGAAACAATGCGGTATCACATAGGAAAAAATGTCTCCGAAGCATGGACAAGTACACATAGCTGGAGACCCCCAGAAACAAACATATACCAGAAAACTCCGCAAACAGTGTGATCGAAGGAGTGACAGAAGCAACAGAGTGATCACACACCATCGACAGAAGAACCTTCCACTTAGCCACAGAGGCTAAACCAGTGGAGTGAGTGCCTCCTTGAAGAAAAGCAACTCCACTGCGTGTCTCGAAAAACCACTACGGAGGAGACAGGACCCGATAAAAGACATGTGCGAAGGCACAATGAAGTCGGGTCAACTTGAAACCTCCCGGGCGACTTTGGCAAAGAAAGTCGCGAGGTAGAGGGAGACATGCCGGAACCGCCGCTAACAGAGAGCGGAGCAGAATGATCCACACCCACCGAAGCGACTGGTGTGATCGAAAGGATTCGATGACTGCAGGTTCATATCTGGGTGAGAACCTGAGGCGAAATCGGAACCGGTAGGAAGGTGTAGCCGACAAGACCATCCCAAAGGAGGGCCAGAGCGTCCACGGCGAAAGCCAGAGCATCTGGACACGAAAGTGTCCACCTGATGGTTCCAACTGATCACAAGAGATCGATGGAACCCGCCATGTGGAGCATCCACCTGGTGGAAATGACCCTGCCCCGACGGGACAGGGAGTCAGCTAGGACGTTCAGGCGACCGGGAATGTGACAAACAGCCACCCCGGCGCGGACATCCTGAGCGAGCAGTATAAGATCCCAAGCCAATCGTACATCGGAACAGAGTGCGTGCCGCCCTGATTCCGAATGTAAGCAACCACCGTCGAATGGTCGGACAACAGAAGGACCTGGCGATTCGATAGGTGAAGGATCCACTGCCTGAACGCAGAAGAAGAGCAAGAAGCTCCTTCTGGTTGATGTGTAGAGCTGCATGATCCTGGTCCACCATCCTGTGAATGGAAAGACCTAGAGGATCCAACGTCGCACCCCATCCGAGATCGCTGGCATCTGCCGTCAGAACGCGATCGGACGTGGGGAAGTCCAGCGGAACACCCTGCGAAAGCCACTGGACATCCGCCCAGAGGAGAAGGTGAGGATAAAGATAGTCTGGAAACTGAAGCACCAGATCCAGAAAATCTACATTCGGCCTCCAACGACTGAGCAGAAAGTGTTGGAGAGGTCTGACACGCAGCCGACCTAGAGGAATGAGATCCGTCACCAAACAGCTGAGACCGATTAGCCGGAGAAAACTCCGAGCCATCGCGGATGTGGACTGGGACAGAGTCGGAGCAAAAGCTGAGAGAATCACAGCCTTGGCCTGGGGAACCGCCACCAAATTGAACTGTGTGCGGAAAGCCATCCCCAGATGATAAAACGACTGAGAAGGGACCAGGTCCGACTTCTCCTCATTGACTCTGAAACGTAGCGACGTGAGCAAGCTCAACAGAGTGGCGACATCCGACTCCAGGAAGGCAGCATTGGAATGCCCCTGGAGGATATCATCCAGATATGCCGAAGTAGTCACCCTGGACTGTATGCGATGGAAAGCTATCACATGCGACATCAGTCTGGTGAAAGACCAAGGAACCAGGTTGAGGCCGAAAGGCATGGCCTTGAACTGGTAAACTCGCCCCAGAAAAATGAACCTGAGATACTTCCGTAATGCCCAATGAATCGGAACGTGAAAGGAAGCGTCTCGCAGGTCGAAGCTGGAAGCGAAATCTCCCTGGTGAATTGAACGGAGGACCGACCTGAAAGTCTCCATGCTGAAGTTGGGAGCAATGATAGACTGGTTCAGGAAACTCAGATCGAGAACCGGTCGGAGTCGGCCATCCTTCTTCGGCACCAAGAACAGGCGGGAATAGAAACCCACTGACCTAATGTTCTTGATGACCTCAATCGCCCCCTTTGTCAGGAGATTGTCTATCTCCGTGGACAAAAGTTCCAGACGTAAAATGTCTGAAGGAACTGTGGTTGGAAAAGGCACCCCAGACAGAGTGGAGTGCCATCGGAAGGATATTCGCAGCCCGGACCAAACAACATCTAACATCCAAGGATCGGATGTGATGGTGGCCCACGGTCTGCGAACTCTGCTATCCTTCCTCCAACCTGGGACGAGTCGAGGTGAAAACACCTCTACTGAATGAAGAATCCTGGGAGTTCCCTCAAGACTGCCGACGCTTACCCTTACCCCTTGAGTAAGAAGTAGAAGCGGTGGCAGAAGGATCAGCCCCTTTTGCTTCGCAGAGGAAGCAGAGGGTACTTGTTAGGCTTGGAACGGCCCGTGCCTACCCTAGAAGGCTGATCAAGCTGAAGAAACAGCAGCTGATCGTTGGAATGACGTAGGACGTCATCCCGGACCGTCAACACAGAATCATGGAAAAGTTGCGGACCTGTCAAAAAAGCAGATCGAAGAGCAGCGTACTGCTCCTCAGGAAGGGATCGGCCTGTGTCCCGCAGAGAGTCCCTTCGAACTAATTCCAGATTAGCCGTGTTACAGGCATGCGCGTGAGTAAGATGCATGAGAGCCTTGGACAGCACACGCAAAGGAGCCGGTACCTCGTCAATCTTATCTGAAGGCAGATAAGCAGCAAAAGCTGAGACGACGTGATCGGAGAGAGAAAGCATACCAAGCATCTCTCTCGATAAGCCCAATGTGGACTCCAGAGTCGTCATCGGAATGACGGCAGACTTGGACTTGGAAAGCCCGAGGGAATTGGAGTCCTGATCCCAAACTGTCAAAGTCTGGTAGACCGACGGATTGGCGGAATCGTATGAACGATAACACGCCGGAGGCAAAAAAGGTGTCAACCCTGGTGAAGAACGGAGCCTTCATAGCCTTGGAACTTAGCTTGGAGTCCAAGGCTGAAAATGCTGCAACCAACTGTACCGAAGGGCACGGTCGAAGACGCCCAAAAGCAGGTTGCTCCATAGACTGTTGGCGCGCGGCTGATGATCGCGGCCTGGCTGACACTGTCGACTGGTTAGATGGTTTGAGATTTGAGATCCGGAAGGAACCCAAACACGAAATCAAGAGCTGCCCCCAAGTCCGAAGACTGCTGGCTCTCGACACCAAGCATGTCTGACTCTTCCCCTGAGTCGGAAGACACATAGCCCATCGTGGGCAAACCAGCTGAAGCCTCCCATGGTGTCGGAACACCAGGGGATCAGAAAGCGGCCTGTTTCTAATCCCGGGAGGCGGCGCCATAGGAGGCGCCTGAAAACCACTCGCTGCCTCGCTGGAAGCAACAGGAAGGCTCGTTGACAGAACCTGAGTGAGTAAGGAGAGGGCCTCCCTAAGCTCACTGCCCGTACTGGCCGGTTCGACAGGGGAACGAACCGGAAAAGTGGCTTCACCGCTGACCCTCTGAACCAGCGAAGAGTCACGATCCTCCAAAAGACCCGACATGGGACGACGGGCGGCAGCCGAAAACGTCTGAAGCCAGACGTGTATAGGGGTGTGACACACCCCGAGGATCAACATAGCAGGAACTCATGAGAGTCACCGCTGACCTCTGCAGGGCAGAAGGTCCAGGCTGCACAAAAGACGTTGGACCCCCAAAACTGGTCGTGTGGCCAGAATGAGGGACGGAAACGCCATGGAGTTCATAGTGTCCCACTAAGAACAACCGAATCCAATGACAACTGTGGTGCTCGACGGCGCAGAGACCACAGGAGAGGGTCCGGCCGGCAGCCACTTCCAACTTCGGCGAGTTGAAGTCAGGGAAGGCTGAGGCCGATACCCCCACGTCTACACAACCAGACAGCGCAGCAGACCACTGCAGGTATAAAACTACTGTGCTCAGTGGCTGAGGACACAGTATGGGGTTCAGTCGGCAGCCCCATTTGACTTCACCGAGTGGAAGTCTGGGAAGGCTGAGGCCGAAACCCCACAACCACACTACAGACATCCATGCAGACCCTGGCAGGGAGAAGCCGAGGCCGGCTAAAAACGGTGCCCAATGACGTTGTAGACGGAACAGCAGTAGCAGCAGATACGACGGGAGCTGTTGGAACTGGCGGAAAAGCGGAGAGAGCCATCAAGCTCGGCCTCCAAAGGAGGAGTCACAACCCTAGTGACAGCCTCAGATGTCGACTGGAGAGGGCGCATAGTCCCGGAACCAGGCATCTCTACACCAGAAAACCAACAGCTCCCGCAGTATCCACCACGGTAAAACATTGCACATTCCCCACGGAAGGGGAATAACTCTCACCAGACATGGTCGAATCGGGAAGCCCCGAAACGAAAGCGGTCCCCACCCCCCGCTGGTGCGGGAGGAGCTGTACATCCCCTACGGAGGAGGAGCAATTCTCATCAGACGTGGTCGAATCAGGCGACCCGAAACGAAAGCGTTCACCACCCCCCGCGGGAGCGGGAGGAGCTGCACATCCCCCACGGAGCTGGTCAAACTCACACCAGACATGGTCGAGTCGGGAGGTGACTGCATTCCACACCACCCGCGTGTGCGGACGAAACGGACACGAGAACGCACCAATGGCGAGGGCAAAAGGAATTGCCCTAAAGGAACCGAACTGGAAAGAACAGAGGTGAGAGCAGTAGAAGAAAAAGGTGAACTCAACAGAAAGTAGAAGAACACCCTCAACTACGAGAGAAGGTGGCAGAACCCAGACGGCCGACACCGACTCCAATAAAATTTTTTATCAACCGAAAAAATTCATTGTCGATTCGCGATGACACGATGTCGCAAAACATTAATAATAATTAGTAATTAATAAACAATGAGAATGTGGTTGAAAATATAAACGAGAATATATAAAACACAGTCCTGTTATTATACGATCTTCAGATCCATAATTCCAGTAACAGGAAAGTTAAAAAATTTATAGTAATTTATATATTTTTTATACTTACCAATGACCCAGACTTAGCTGGTGCTAACTCTAACAAAACCAGGGCCAAACACAAATTTTGCCCCCCCCAATCCCCAAAATTTGCATCCAAAACAAAAAGAAATCATGTCCTAAAGGACCTCCATACTACGCCTCTACTGCGCATGCGCAGTGACGCAGACGTCCCGAAATTGGCGCCAATTATCATTCTTACTGGCAGTGCCTGGTCAGCGCTATGTACTCAGCAGGGAGGCAAGAGTTCCCAACTCCTGGGAGGGCCATCCCCGTCTGGGTCATTGGTAAGTATAAAAAATATATAAATTACCATAAATTTTTTAACATTTTTATACTGTACCAATGACCCAGACTTAGCTGAATAGTAAACAGGCTGGAGGGCCTAGGACATAGAGGAAAATCCAATAAGCTCAACTATATAGTAAAGAGGTAACCCCTTAAGGAGAAAAGGAGTATTAGGCTTTACATGTATCTTTCTTATTTAATATTAAATTAGAAAGATACACTACCCTTAATAATTGAGCACAATAACATTCATGTTCTCTATTAACATCCAGTATATCCCTTATACTAATTATTTTTAAAGCAAGCCAATAAATAAAGTAGTCCAGAGAATTGAGACTCATTATAGTTATTTAAAAGTGTCCGAGTATTGTATATTAAAGCCCGTTTGACACTTGACATATACAAATGCTTCACACCGAGCTACACTTTAAAAATAAGACATGAATGAAATTAACATTAATATTACACTTTAAAACCATCCCGGAAGCGACTCAGAAATACTGACTTGGAGGAGGCATTCCCTTGCTTTTCACTATAAAGCAGGTGACCTAAGGGGACACCCGCCCCCCCCCCCCCCCCCCTCCCCCCCCCCCCTTCCCCTTGCCCTGGGTCAAATAGCCCAGAGCGAAGAGGGCAGCCGGACGGAGTCACTGCCGGAACAGAAAGCCTGCATAACTATAGTTGCAACTGTTTAGTGGACGACATTCTGAGCAACAGATAACGGACCTAAACAATGCAGGTCTCCAGAAATGGACTCAATATTTCTGAGATAAAAATTCGTAAATGTGGATGGCTGAGACCAATAAGCAGCCTTCATTAAATCTGTAATAGCAACACTATTAGCATAAGCCCAGGAAGTAGAAAGAGCTCTTACTTCATGAGCAGAAATCTTAAGCACAGACTGCTGAGAAGAAGATAAATCTTCATAAGCAGTACGGATAGTTAATTGAATCCATCTAGCAATAGAATGGACTGAAATGTCCTTTCTATTAGGCATCAAAGACAGAAAGAAACGTTTCCGTCCCTTTCTGATAAACTGAGATCTCTGTTTATAGATACGTAATGCTCTAACAGGACAGAGTAAAGGTCTACGCCCGTCTGAAGACGGAAGAGACTTAATAACAATAGGTTCCGGATATTTATAAGGAGCCTGATTCTTAGCTAAAAAACCCACATTAGTAGTAAAGGTAATAGTGTTCCCAACACTACGATAATGAGAATCATCCACCGATAGTGCATGAAGCTCACTGACTCTTCTAGCAGAAGAGAAAGCTAAGAGAAAAGCTGTCTTATAAGATAAGAATTTGAAATCTACTGTCCCAAGAGGTTCAAATGGCTTTTCCTTCAATTTAAGAAGAACCCAAGCTAAATTCCACTTAGGAATTAATCTAAGAGTTCTGGGTCTATTTATCGAAAAGTTTCTAACCAACTTAGATAAAGAGACATTAGATCCAATTTGTAAACTATCATGATGTGCATAGGTATCAGATAACATAGATCTATAACCCTTTATAGTAACAGGCTGCAGTTTGATTTCGTCAAACAAGTATACTAGAAAGTTTGCAATGTCTGGTATAGAGGGATCGAATATATCTACAGAATGCTCCCTACACCAACGACGAAAAACCTTCCACTTAGCCGCATAGTTTAGCGAAGAGGAGGTCCTCCTACAGTTAGAAATCGCGTCCACTGCTCGTCCTGTAAAGTGCTTGCCATGCAAGAAGGACCGCACAACAGAAAAACGTTAAGGTTGAGACCTTGCAGGTTGTGATGGAGTTGGCGCGATTTCCCCTGCGAAAGAAGATCCTCCCGTGGAGGAAGCTTCCGCGGTAGGTCCCACAACAGACACCTGAGTAGATTTATCCACGGTCTCTGTGGCGACAGAGATGCTACCAACAGAATCTTGCATTCAGATTGTTTTATCTTTAGCAATACTTGTTGAATTAACGGCGCTGGAGGATACGCATATCCTATCATTCCGTCCAAAGGGATCGACAGAGCGTCTACTGCAAATGCTCTTGGATCCGGACACGGAGACACATACGTCTGCAACTGATTGTTGAGATGTGTCGCAAATACGTCTATCATTGGCCGTTCCCATTGGTAGCAAATCTGATTGAATACTTGTTTGTTGAGAGTCCACTCCGACGGCAACAAGCGACCCTTTCGTGAAAGGGAGTCTGCTAGCACATTCAGACGACCCGGTATGTGACGGACCGAAAGAAGAACATGATGTTCTAGCGCAAACAGAAGGATTCTTTCCGTCAGATTGAACAACGGAACTGAATGAGTGCCTCCCTGATTCCGTATATACGCCACTACTGTCGTATTGTCGGATAGGATTTGGACATGAGCATCGTGAATAATGTCCATCCAGTGACGTAACGCAAGCCAAATTGACATCATTTCCTTGATGTTTATGTGCTTGCACAGGAATTGCGGATCCCAAAGACCCTGGCATCTCGAATCCGTTGGGATTAATGATGCACCCCAACCTGTTTGACTGGCATCCGTCATAACAGTAAAACTCGGATCCGGCAACTGCAGCGGAACTCCCTGAGTTAACCACTGAATGTTTGCCCAAGTCTGAATCTCTTGTTTCACTTGATCTGACAAGAGAACGTCTACATCGAGTGAATGAATTTTCACACTCCAATTCTGAGTCAAGAAAATTTGAAGAGGACGTGTGCGTAACCGCCCCATCGGAATGAGATCCGCGGCGGCTCCGCACAGACCTATCAGTCTCATAAATTCTCTCGCCGTGACTTTGTCTGCGTGCAGACAATAGCGAGCGTAACAACTGACTAATTTCGCTCTGGTTAACGGCAGACGAACGAGATTGTTGTGCGTCACGAAGCTCATTCCCAGATGAGTGAATGAATTGGACGGCACCAGATCCGACTTCTCCTCGTTTACTATAAAACCGAGACGTCGGAGCAATAGAAGAAGATTCTGAACATTGTTCTGAAGCGTTAACTCGTTGCCGTACCTCTGAAGAATGTCGTCCAGGTAGGCCGACGTTACCGCAGACGAATGAGCTCGGAAGTAGATCATTACCGAGTTCATTACCCGAGTGAAAGCCCAGGGTGCTAGATTCAATCCGAAGCACATCGTCCGGAATTGATACACCACTCCTAGGACTGCGAAGCGTAGATACTTTCGGAATGTCGGATGTACCATGACATGAAAGTACGCATCTTTGAGATCTATGCTCGTTGCATAATCGTTCACCCGAATACTCGCTCTGACTGATCTAATCGTCTCCATATAAAACATCGGAGCGACGATCAGCTTGTTTATCCAGCTCAAATCTATGACTGGACGGAACGAGCCGTCTGGTTTCGGAACCAGAAATAGATGGCTGTAGAATCCCGGAGATTCCTGGTTTTCTACAACCTCTACCGCGTTCTTCATTAAAAGAGACTGCACCTCTGATAACAGAGCGTCTCTTTTCTGCGGATTTGACGGAAGATGAGTCCACTTTGGACTTCGAGTTAATGGAGGCTTTCGTTTGAAGGATATCTTTAGACCTTCCGAAGTCACTCCTCTCACCCAAGGGTCGTCCGTAATCGACGCCCATTCTTGTGAAAAGCTCGACAACCTTCCGCCAACCGGAATGCGATAGAGGTTTAAGCCATCACCTCCTGGACCTGCGAGGCCTGCGGTAGGAGAAACCACGTCTTCCACGGCCCGCACCTCGCCCCGTCGACCTCGGGGCGTCCGACCGATTGTCCCGGCCTGAAGGACATCCCGAACGAGAGTCGCTATCCTGACGGTCTCTCGAATAAGACCAAGAGGACGCACCGGAACCTCTATAGGAACCTCTCTTGGGCGCATAAGACCCAGAAGTGCCTGTCTTATTCGTGTCTGCTGTATCCGACTTCTTAGGAGCAGATTTGAACAACAGAGAATCCTTAGCTTTCTTTGTAATTTTATCATAAATAGCGGAAAGCTTGCCGTCAAAGAGAAGTTCTCCTGAGACCGAAGCGACTCTAAGAGAGTTCTTCACCTTAGAATCCACTAGTGTGGATGTAGCTAGGGCTGCGTCACGTCTAACCAACTCCAGATTTGCCACTGAAAGGGCGGAGTTACACGTGGAATAAGCTACTGCCCTTGAAAGAAGTCTTAAAGAGGATTGTATATCCTGAAACTCTTTCCCCTGAAGGCGCAGTGATAACGCCTTAGTAAGGTGATCTGCGTAAGATAAGGCATCTAAATTGGCTCTGTTAGATGCAATAGCTGTGAAATAGAAGCTGACGACGGTAATGATAGCTCTAAGTCTTCCGCCTCGTCCATACGCAGAGGAACTCTCGGTATACCCTGTCCTGCCGTATCGAATTTATTCCTTGCATTAATGAAAGGCAGGTTGAGAGTATTAGCGGACAAGAAACCTGCTTTCCCCGTCCTGGAAGCAAGTTTAAATATAGCGTCGTTCAATAATTCAAATGTTCTTGCAACATTATTGGACTGCGACGGAAACTCGGGAGCGATGTCCCTGAACCGCTCAAAGAAATCAGAGTCCAATGACGCTATAATTCTCTTGTCCGGAACCGCAGCAGTCTGGCCCGGCGGAACAACTTGAGGGAGAAAGTGCCGAATGAAGTCCACGGCAGCTTTATGTTGTTCCGAAAGGGATAGCTCCAAGTCATCCGTATCCCTTTCACCATCCGGTCAGACCTCATGATGTTCCCGGTCGTCTGCCCCCGATGCTTCGGCGGAGCGTACCGACCCAGCGCCGTCGGATAATTCTCGATCCGACACCGTTTCTGTCGGCTGCTGGGATGCTGCGATAAGCTGTGCTATCTGCACAAGAATGTCCGGCGTCGAGACCTGCGGAGGCGCAGTGTTTCACTGCTTCGCCGAGGGCAGCTCTGCATCAGATGGCTCCCGCATACTTTTCCTATGCGAACGTCCGGAGTACATCGGTCTCGAATCTCTGGCTGCCGGATGGTGTGACCTGGTCGCCGAAGAATCCTTGATTGGCGAAGCTGGTAATATATCGGCGGTCACACAGCCAAGGTGCGGTCGTGTGCGCTGACGAGAAGAGGAAGCCTTAACAGTCTCTGCGGACTGCTTATACAACGGAGCGTCCCGAGCGACGGACGTATGCTCCGCTAAAGTCACATTTTGTACCACACCACAGATGTTGTTGTACGAGAGAGGGGCCTCTCTCGCTCGCGGCCCGGCTGGACCTGGACGAGCTAGGAACCGGACTCAAAGGCTTCCTCCGTTCTCTCCTACTATCCGCCGTCACTGGGTGTGCATCTATTATGTTTATAGTGCTCGCATCACCCAAAACTTCCTCTTGGACCGCATCGGACGAACCTGGCTGCCGAACCATTCGGTGAATGGACGCTACACCGGGCGAGCTAGCAGACGACATTTGTCTAATCTCCATGCGCACTTTTGCCGCTAGCTCTGAATTCATATGTGACGATGGACGCACACTTGTAGAAGATAACATGGAAACATCACCCTGTTCTGGTTCCTCTGAAATAGAAACTGAGAGAGTAGAGTGACCTTGCGGAGAAAGAGCCGGCATCGCCCTTTCTCCAGAAACAACATATCGTGACACACGTTTCCAATGTTTCTCATCCCAATATTCACATATAGGACAGGGATTAATGCGAGAACACTGACTACAATTAATACAATGATCATGAAAGTCAGAGGAAGATTTCTTCCTATTACAATTTGAACAACGTCCCTTCATTGTGAAAGAACAACAATAAGTCCAAGTTACTCGCAAAAACCCCTGACACAAAGATACATAATAACATGATCCATTAATAAATGAAAAAACAATTGCAAATCAAAATAATTTTGAAAAAATATTTTTTCAGCGAAGCCCAAGTTGCTGAAAAGTAACGTTGAGCCCCGATGGATCCGATGGCAAAGTGTGGTCAAAAATTTTAAATTTATATTAAATAATTAATGAGACACTTACGGATAATATAAATGTATCTTATAGTGAGATAAACCACAGCAAAGGCAAACAGCCCCCCTCAAAAAAGGCTGTTGCCAATGTAAACAAACAGTGTAAAAACACCAGAAAACATGACTCCAGGCACTGAAAAAACTGGCCCGGAATCAGTCATCAAATTACACTCTATCTGATGCAAAACAGAGACTCCCAGGGGAGAATCTGCAGAACATCAGATGGAAGATGCAGAACACAAACGTTATACACCCATGGGTGAAAACGTAACTATGGGGAAAATAACAGAAAACATTCTGTAACCAAGCAACTCTCCCAGGAAATTTTAGAAATGAAATTTCTCAAAAATATGCCAAAAGCATGGGAGAATTGCAAGGGGGGACTTTAGAAGGCTAGGGGAGAGGAAACACTGAATAAGCAGTGCAACATTTAGCAGGAATGACAACAAGAGGCCCATGCCTCGAAAATAGGCAACTTAACATAATTTCATCAAAAAATTTTAAGTACAGCCCTGATTATTTTTTGCCACTTCTTTTTCCTCTCCTCCTTCTATCCTCCTTAGAATCACATTTTCTCCAAAAATTACGTGTCTGGCATCCTTTAAACTGAGATTTACAAGCACAAAGATCAGTGAGATGTTGACTGATGAAGGGCCAAACAGAGAATGATAATTGGTGCCAATTTCGGGACGTCTGTGTCACTGCGCATGCGCAGTAGAGGCGTAGTATGGAGGCCCTTTAGGACATGATTTCTTTTTGTTTTGGATGCAAATTTTGGGGATTGGGGGGGCAAAATTTGTGTTTGGCCCTGGTTTTGTTAGAGTTAGCACCAGCTAAGTCTGGGTCATTGGTACAGTATAAAAATACCATTATCCACGAGTTGAATTATCACTGTTTCATAATGCATATGGCGGAAACACATCCTGCTCGTGCTTCGGATAGAAAAAGAATGACGAATTGATGCATTGCGCACTGTGACGGAAGTCAGTGATTTGTACTATGGAAGAGCGTCCCATACTGGGTGTGCGCTGATGGCGCTCGGCCCAGTTTTGGCTTATTTTTTCGTGGTGTTTTTACACCACTTTTCTTTCCCAAATCTTGGGAAAGATTAAAATAGAGAGTATTTTATCCGAGTTAGGTTCTTCCACTGTAGTGCAAGCCTGTTGTAAACAATTGAGGTAGGTTGATAAGAAATCCACTTGTATAGGGCTCAGTGACTACAACCTCAACCCAATGTGTGAATGATTTCAGAAAGTATAAACTATTTCAAAATTGACTCTAATGGACAAAAACTTATCACAAGTCTGTCAAATTGAAAGCTCTGCCATTTTGACTGTGATCAACCATCAATTACGATTTACATTCCCCTCCTTGATCAAATGCATCAAGCAATTTGAATAACACTCTGTAATTGAGTAAGGATGATTGGGGAATCTTTTTTCTAATTGGATGTACATAATGTGCTTCAAATGGATTTACTCACCATCATAACAATATAAAATAACATGAAATATAATCTTGACCATTGACCAACATGATGCGCAAATCCCTCCTGTAAAAGAAAAAGAGTGTCACCATCTATTTCACCTGTGGTAGGATGTTATCAGAAACTCAATTTTCCTCTTGCACAATGTTATACTGTTTTTATTCAGCTAGAATCATTATCAAATTCCATAACTAAGACTTATAACAAGAAACAAGAGATTCATTCGGAAGTGAGTATGCCCCCCAATCCCCCCCCCCCCCCCCCTGGCAATGACCTTGATCTGTGACCTTGACCGCCATCAAACAAAAAAATTTGTAAAAAGTTTAATATTTGAACTTTGGTTCATTTCTGAATTATGGCCGAGACAAGAATAATGATGATTTTCAGTGTGACCTTGAAATGTGACCTTGACCTTACAGACCTGGCGGTGGTGTGTGACACATCCACCTATTGTCCTTTATAATTGAGCGAAGTTAGATGATTGTAGCCCTAATAGTTTTGGAGTTATTCTTGAGACACGATTTGTGATCCTGAACATATGAAGGTCAATTGTGACCTTCACCTTGCAGATGTGGCGGAAACTATTATACGCGACACACCTTCTGACTGTCCTTAACATTTGTAAAAAGTTTAACAATTGTACTATGATTCGTTTCTGAGTTATGGCTGTGACACGAATATTGACCGATTTTTTAGTGTGACCTTGAAATGTGACCTTGACCTTGAAGGTACGACCCCGGCTATAGTGTGTGACACATCCTCCCATGGTCCTTTATAATTGTGTGAAGTTTGATGACTGTGGCCCTAAAGTTTTCGAGTTATTGGCTCGGACACACACATACACAGACAGACCCTTGGTGGGCATCGAACAGTGGACCTTTCAGTTTAAAAGTCCAAATGTTGTAACCACTGAGTCACCATGCTCCTCTTTGGGTAGTAAGAATGTGTAAAAACAAGAGGCCCCAAGGGGCCTTAATCGCTCACCGGGCCAAGTGATTCAAACAAAGTGGTTTGAAAGAAGTATTTGGGGTCACATTCAGTTAGACATGGTTCATCAACACTACAAAGGAATGAAGTCATGAGAGACAAATTTTATGGAACTAGGTACATGGCTTGAACAAACTTGAATCTTACCCCCCTAAGGATGCCGCATACCAAATATCAAAAGCATTCATCTGCTGGATCTGAATAAGAAGATTTTTAAAGAAAATTCCTCATTTTGAACTAAGTTATCATTCGGGCTCCCACAGTGAGCCCAAATATGAACCCAGGGACTTGGCTTGAACAAACTTGAATCTCACCCCCTAAGGATGCTGCATGCCAGATATCAAAACATTCTGACTGCTGAATCTGAAGACGACTTTTAAAGAATAATCCCTCATATTGACTAAGTTATAATTCAGGCTCCCACAGGGAGCCCAAATATGGACCCAGGGACTTGGCTTTAACAAACTTGAATCTCACCCACCAAGGATGCTACACACCACATTATCAAAACATTCCGACTGCTGGATCTGAAGAAGATTTTTAAAGAAAATTCCTCATTTCGAACTAAGTTACAATTCAAGCTCCCACAGTGAGTCCAAATATGGACCTAGGGATATGGCTTGAACAAACTTAAATCTCACCTCAAATCCCCCCTCCCCCACCCCCCACCCACCCTTAAGGATGCTGCATACCAAATATCAAAAAATTCCAACTGCTGGATCTGAAGAAGAAGATTTTTAAAGAAAATTCCTCATTTTGAACTAAGTTATCATTCGGGCTCCCACAGTGAGCCCAAATATGGACCTAGGGACATGGTTTGAACAAACTTGAATCTCACCTCCCTAAAGATGCTGCATACCAAATATCAAAACATTCTGACTGCTGGATCTGAAGAAGAAGATTTTTAAAGAAAATTCCTCATTTTAAACTAAGTTATAATTCGGGCTACCACAGTGAGCCCAAATATGAACCCAGGGACTTGGCTTGAACAAACTTAAATCTCACCCCCCTAAGCATGCTGCATACCCAATATCAAAAGATTCTGCCTTCTGGATTTTGAGAAGAAGATTTTTAAAGAAATTTGCCTGAAATGCACTAAGTTCAAATTTGGGCTCCTATACTGAGCCCAAATATGAACCCAGGGTGCCGATTTGAACAAACTTGAATCAGATCCACCCCACAATGTTGCATACCAAATACCAAAAGATTCTGCCTTCTGGATCTGGAAAAGAAGAGTTTTTAAGAAATTTGCCTGAAATGCACTTAGTTTGAATTTGAGCTTTTATAGTGAGCCCAAATATGAATCCATGTGGCCGATTTGAACAAACTTGAATCAGATCCACCCCACAATGTTGCATACCAAATATCAAAAGATTCTGCCTGCTGGATCTTGAGAAGAAGATTTTTTAAGAAATTTGCCTGAAATGCACTAAGTTCGAATTTAGGCTTCTATACTGAGCCCAAATATAAATCCAGGGGGCCAATTTGAACAAACTTGAATCAGATCCACCCCACAATGCTGCATACCAAATATCAAAAGATTCTGCCTGCTGGATCTTGAGAAGAAGATTTTTTTAAGAAATTTGCCTGAAATGCACTAAGTTCGAATTCGGGCTTCTATATTTAACCCAAATATAAATCCAGGGGCCAATTTGAACAAACTTGAATCAGATCCACCCCACAATGCTGCATACCAAATATCAAACGATTCTGCCTGCTGGATCTGGAGAAGAAGATTTTTAAAGAAATTTGCCTGAAATGCACTAGGTTCGAATTCGGGCTTCTATATTTAGCCCAAATGTGAATCCTTGGCCGATTTGAACAAACTTGAATCAGACCCACCCCACAATGTTGCATACCAAATATCAAAAGATTCTGCCTGCTGGATCTGGAGAAGAAGATTTTTTAAGAAATTTGCCTGAAATGCACTAAGTTCAAATTTGGGCTTCTATAGTGAGCCCAAATATGAATCCAGGGGGCCGATTTGAACAAACTTGAATCAGACCCATACCAAGATGCTGCATACCAAGTAACAAAAGATTCTGCCCACTGGTTCTGGAGAAGACGAGTTTTTAATAATTTTTCTATAATTCATACGGTGCTATCAGAGTTATGCTCCATACAGAACCCCCATGGGACGTGGTCATTTCATTTGAACAAATCTGAATTGCCATATAGTAATAAACATCCACATGAAGTTTCGTGAAAATCGGACCAGTGGTTTCAGAGGAGAAGTCATTTGAAAAATGTTCACGACGACAGATGACGGACGCCGGACGATGGATGGCTGGTGATAAGTTAAGCTCCCTTCGGTGAGCTAAAAAACACATAAAGTTATCTTTGAACTCATAACCTCTAAATGAGTGCTTTGACATACTCGCCAATGTGTTATAGTATACCTCAAACCTCCTACTGAAGGTCCTGTCTATAGGCAGCTTAACTTTCATCCCAGATATTGATTTCAGTGTCCTATTTACCAGTGAAATAGAACTTGTTTACCACAGTTAAGATGCACTGGGCCAATTCCCGGCATTCCAACAGACACCTTAAAATAATTAGACAAATCAAATTCTGTACTGAGAGCAAAAAAAAACCTCCACATCAAATGAAGATTGATAGACCAGGATCCACTCAAGAAAAATTCACAATATTCAAGAATGATACCAATGCCCTTCTAAGGCCACATAAAATAAGTGAATTGATTCTCAGTCAATTTTTTTTCAAATCAGTAAGGGATAGAGGTTTAATGTTTTTCTTGCATATATCATAGAGTGAGAGGCATTCTGCTGCTTTTTACATTATTTATTTATTTATTGGTGTTTGAGGTCATATACTTATGCACAATGGCTAATCATGACCATGACAGTTTTATGGGTTGAGGAAGCCGCAGTACCCGGAGAGAACCACCGAGCAACGACGAGCAGCTGCCAGCTCTCCAACATCGTAACTCCGCACTGCAGCACAGGCAGGATTAGATTGGTTGAAGACATGCGTACCATCGACATACAGTACGCCTTAGTATACAGCATCATCTTGCCCCCATTTGTTGTAGACAATCAGGGTTAAGTGCCTTGCCCAAGGACACAACGCGGGAGTCTGCTGTGTCTTTTTACACACAGAAAATATAGAAAGTGCATAATTATACAAATAAACTCATTTAATTTTAAAAATAAAACTGGTTTGCATTTTTAGTTATGCTCTTCAAATTTCAGTTTCAGAGTCCCCTCCTTGTTAAATATTAACTCACTGCACGCTGCTGGCGAATATTCCTGCCAGGACACAAAATCTCTTGCCACTGAAATAAGTATAAATTGGACATATTTAACATTTCTCTCCTGTAAATTGAATGGACTTTTTGACTAATGATTTTTTTAATTAAATTTGGATGAATTTTTCATCAAATCTAGTCATGGCTGCCTTACAGCAGCCATGACTATATTTGATGAAAAATATTTTGAAAATACTCTGCGCATTAAGAGTTAAAGCAGAGTCTCTGACTTTGGAATGACAATTGTGATGACAGCCATGCCTGTAAGTTGCAATAATGAATGAAAGTGTCAATGACACTGTAGATTAACTTGTCTCTGTGTTATGTTTGATGAAAAGGATAATGTTCAATGTTTATGAAAGGATTATGAAATAAGACAAGAATTATGATAGTTGGGAATATGTTAATTTCTGTTCCCTGTATGCTATGTTTTCAATAAAATAATATGAGGTGTAGACTGTACTAAAGAATTGAGGGGTGGGCTAATGTGGCCCTCACAGTTAATGTATGTGCCCTCACAGTTAATGTATATCAACGAAAGTTACCAATTTACAGTGAAATTATTCCAAAATGAGTCAATTTTAAGTCAAAATCCCTTCATAAATATGGCCTGCAGACTGTGCTAAAGATCTTTGGGCTTTGGGCCTGTGTAGCCAACATGATTGACTGATCACAACCAAAAGGGGACGTCCTCATCTGGACATTGTACTGAGTCATCTTCCAAGTTACAATGAAATCCCTTCATAAATATGACCAAAAGTCTGTGCTCAAGTTTTTGGGGTTTGGGGCTCGGGCAGCCGTCATGATTGAACGATCGCGACCAAAAGGTGATGTTCTCATCTAGACACTATCTGGAGTCATCCTACTAAGTTACAATGAAATCCCTTCATAAATGAAACCTGTAGACTGTGCTAAAGGTTTTCGGACTTCGGGGCCTCTGTAACCATCACAGTAGACCAATTGCGACCAAAAGGGGACGTTATCATCTAGACATTATAATGGAATCAACCTACCAAGTTACAATGAAATCCCTCCATTAATACGACTTGTAAACTGTGCTAAAGGTTTTGGGGTTTTGGGCTTAGGCTGCTGTCATGGCTGAATGATCGCGACCAAAAGAGGACATTCTCATCTAGACATTATCTGGAGTCATCCTACCAAGTTACAATGAAATCCCTTCATAAATATGATCTGCAGACTGTGCTAAAGGTTTTCGGGCTTCGGGCCCCTGTAGTTGTCACAACTGACCAATTGTGACCAAAAGGGGACGTTCTCATCTAGACATTATATGGAGTCAACCTACCAAGTTACAATGAAATCCCTCTATAAATACGACCTGTAGACTGTGCTAAAGGTTTTTGGGTTTTGGGCTCGGGCAGCCATCACGGCTGATGGATAGTGACCAAAAGGGGACGTTTTCATCTAGACATGACCTCAAACCTGCATATGAAATTTTGTGACGATCGGACAAAAACTACGGGGGGTAGCCTGTGCTAAAGGAAAATGTGAACAGACTCACAGACTTCCGCACGGGTGATGGCAATAGCTTATCTTGACTTTGTATGAACAACATTTCTGGCAAAAGATCATTTTCCAAACAGACAGCAGCTACTCCACCCCTTAAACTTTTTCACAAGGGATATCCCTCCTACCCCCCCCCCCCCCCCAGACCATTCCCCTAAAAACAAACTGTATTTTTATCAAGCTTTGTTGCATGCTCATAAATAAATATACATCAGTAAAAAAAACGTAAAAATCTAAGAATCTTCCGATTTTGTACTAATATTGGAAGATGCTGCAAGGCAATAAAAACAACCAATGAGTGGGTTCAATTTCAGTGAAGGATTGCCTGAGAATAAAAACATTTTTCTTGGTGACCTGAGCACCATCACATCATTGCATATGTACGGAGAAAATATGATTCATTGTGAGAGAATTCAAGTGACCTTGTCTTATGTTTATCTTTCTGGAAATTGATCAAATATTAGGAGGCTTCAGAATCCCATTGAAAAGCTGAAATATGAGCAAAGGTCCAAAGCAACTGAAAACACTTTACTTTTCAATGAATTTACTTTATTCAGGGTTTGTACACATTTTTCTGAAGGAATTTTAGTAGTTTTCCAGTACTCCATTACAAAAATACCAGCATTTTCAATTGCATATATATAACTGTTATATTGAATAGGAACAATATCATACATACTGACTAAATAGCGCAAACTGTACATTTCGCTTGATGCCGACTAGTCCAAACTTAGGAAATAAGGCCCCCCAAAAATATTTGGTATGTCCTTAAGAACATACCTCATCAAAAAACTTGGTTGACCTTACAGTCCAAATTTACAACAGATGCTGATTAATGGCTAATAATAGCACCAACCATGCACAAAACTCTGGATTTTCTTTCAATGTTGAAAAATGCATGTTGACATCATGATTCCATCTCAATTATTCCATTTAAATGTTTATTTTTTCAATTTAATATACAGAATTTCATAACATCTTTAATCTCTCACCCAAAACACACAAACTTTAAATTTGTTATTATAATTATTTAAAAAAAAATTCACCAGCTTTCAAGAAAACCATATCATTTGATCCCTCCCGTTCTAATGAGGGAGTCACATGACATGGATCGGGCGAAATTTTTTGAAAAGATTTTTTTTTTCACCTGTTCAATTTGTAAAATAAGGTGTATGGATGTGACCAATTCATTAGATAACTGATTAAATTAAACACACTAATCAAAAAAGAACAGAAATGGTGTTGTTCAAAATGTACACAGCATGCAGCTGGTACAAAATAATACTTGGTTTTGCATTGGGTTTTGAAGAACTTTTCAGGACCCCCCAAAGTAAAGGTATTTTACCAGAAATTTTCAAGTCCCAGGAAACCCTTTTGTTCATTTACCACTCTTTTCCTGTTTCCTGGAGAAACGATCGAACCCTGTTTATTAGATGGTTTTTCAGCAGAGATAAAACAAGATGAGAGATGACAGCTAGAAGTAAATATATTTTGACACATAATAAATACAGTGGAACCCCTCCGACACGAGCTGACCCTAGCCATCGAAAGAATCGAATAGTGGAATCCTGTTAATTGCATAGTGACTTTGTCAGTGAGAATTATTTAATTGACAGGAATATTTAATTAACAGAGATTTGGCCACTTTCCTGTATTCTAGAGACAACATGAGCATTTACTATATTATATCTTGTTTGACAGAGCTTATGGAGCTCTGTCAAACAAGATACAATAAATTAAATGCTTGAGGTCAAAGAAGTCAATAAACAAATGGGGTTTGGTGATTAACAGGGACATTTCTGGACATATCATAAAATATTTAATCAGTTGACAGGACTTTATTCTATAACCTGTATGCAATTAACAGGATTGCATTGAGGGTAGGATAAATGGTTTTGTGTTTGGAAGTTATATTATGCAAATAACAGGTTTGCACTGAAGATAAGTAAATGGTTTTGTGTTGGGAAGTTATATTTAATAAACAGGATTTTTCAATTTAGAAATATCAAATTAAGTGAACTCTACTGTATATAGGTGTAAAATTGGGACTTCTCTGAAACCTCTGAGACCTAGATGTGAGTCTTCCATGGAAGACGTGTGTCGCCTGCACTATATTTTAATATTTCAGACAGAATTCTAAGTGGAAAAGGGGCATAACTCTGGAAAAAATACAGCGGATCAAAAAATAAAATAGGAGGTGCACAATGCCATTATGTGATAAAGAATCACTGAAAGTTTCATCAAAATCCAGTCATAGGTTAAAGAGGAGGGGCGGATAAGAGAAAGTGTGACGCGGACGACGCCGCAGACGACGCAGACGATGCAAGACGACAAAAGTAATCCCTATATGTCGCTCCCCACTTCGTGGGGCGGCGACACAATAATGATCTCCCTTGCATATTTCATGATGCATTTCACAACTTTTACAAATAGTTGTAATAAGTCGAATACACCATCAAGTAAACTTTAGATAGTCACAATTCTTTTCTAAAATGAAACCATTCAAAATATTTAATAAAGAAAATGCTAGTTTCAGTTTGTTAATGAAATAAAAGACTCACTCACCATAATAATAAACCAGTTGTTGACAACAGTTAGTTCAAAGAGAGTAACTAAAATAAAATAAAAAGAAATTATGCAAATAAAATAAAAAGAAATTATACAAAGCTGTTGTCAGTAAAATGATAGAAATCATCTCAAACATGAACTTGGAAGTCTCGTTATAAGACTGTATTAACCCCCTGCACACCGATGTAAAAATCGCAAAATGTCAGGCTGCTAAGTTTTCCCATGATGCAACTAGAAATTTAATCAATTCAGTCTTGTTTGACAGAGCTCATTGAGCTCTGCCAAACAAGACTGAATTGATTAAATTTCCAGTTGCATTATGGGAATAATGGCTACTTGAAATTTTGGTATTTTGACATCAGTGTGCAGGGGGTTAAGGCCTAAAAAAGTTAAAATCTGTTTATCAGGCCCTCCTGCATGGTACCGTTGGCTGCCACGTGCTCTCTCTTTATATCCAACGCAAACTGATGCAAACTTAAAAATATAAAAATTAAATGGTTTATGTCTGATATTTTACCCATGTTAATAAAATTGATAAATCTGTCACTTGAGTGCCACAGGACTTTGCAATGCTTTAGCACTGCAGAGCCTTCTTGCACTCAAAGAATGAAATGCACTGCCACCAATGCTAATAATTACAAAAATAAAATAAAAAAAACGCACTTCCGCATACAATTTAACAAACAATGGCCTGAGAAACACAAGATCTATTTTGTGGAGCCTAACTTTTTAAAAATACTAATTTCACAACATGATAATCGTTTTGGCAACAAGATTTATTATACAACCAGACCAGATTGTGAGCATCAGAAGGTGTGATGGAAAATTTGGCTTGGGCTTGTGCTTTTGCATCCACTTTCATTAATCAGTAAATTAGTGGCAAATCATTGACATTAAAAAATCTCAAGAGATGCAAAGAATCTGTTTGTTTATTTAAGTAATTTTTTGGAAGGTGTGGAGGGCTGAATATGGAATTAACAGGCTGAAACATGGTTGGAGCAGTGTGTCTGTGACCAATATAGTACATGTAAATTTATATACAATTTTTTTTGGTACTGTTCAGCAAAGAACAAATTAATGCACAGTGTAAAGGCACTACTAAAGTAGCTTTTAGCACTTTTCAATAGTGCCATGATAGTGCTTCTAGCATTCAAACAGTTAACCTATTGGCCTAACATGAATTCAAGACAAGCAATTTTTTTTAATCGGACAACTCAAAGTTTTCATTTTTTATTTTAAAAACATAGCTTATGACAACTCGTTAGAATAAGCTCACAGTCATATGCTACGTCTAAAAAAATAATAAATTTGGAAGGTGATTTTTGTGAATAGCGATGGTCAGATATAGCCATTACATAAAGTGAAAGGTTGAAATGCTTTTTACAAAACACAGCTTATAACTATAAAGATTGGACGTTATTGCTTAAAGATGAAATGTTATTGGGTATATTTTCACAAATAGTGATGAATACAATGGTCACCTTCTATAAAGATGATATACAAATATATAATTAAATACTTTAACATGTCAAAAAAAAACATGGATGAAAACATTTGTTGGTAAGAATGTGAAAAAACCCCACAATGAATCAACATATATCTTAATCAATGCAGTTAGTTAAGAAACCTGGTTTTAAAATTAATAAATGGAATCGAAAAATACATTAAATTTTTTTTAATTTAATTTTTTTTTTATTATACTATTAGGGTTTAACAACAGTTCTGACAGCCAGGGTCACCCCATGTCAGACAGTTTTATGGGTGAAGGAGAGCGGAGTACCAAAAGAGAACCACAGACCATGCATCTGTCATACTCCCCAACATATCATCTCTTCACAAGCTGGGCTAATACTGGTTGAAGACAAGTGCACCATCGATGTGAAGTACAGTAGAACCTGTCTTGAGAGACCGCCCTTTGGGCCAAACAAAAGTGGTCTCTCAAGACAGGTGGTCTCTCATAACAGGTTTCAGGTTTTCTCAAGTCAGTGAATAACCAACCACAAAATTCAGAAATGGAGAAGAATGGATATTTGTAATTACTTTGTAGTTGTTCTTTTTTATGAAGTTTTTGTAACAAATTGAAATGGACTGTGTTATCAAAATTATAAAAATAAATTAGTGTTGAAAATCTTCATTGACGATTTTCAACACTAATTTATTTTTATAATTTTTATAACAGTTCATTTCAATTTGTTACAAAAAGATTTTCAACACAAATTTATTTTTATTCCTATCTGTCACATTTCATGTATGTATGAAATTGTTTATTCAGCAATAATCCTAATCTTTTCACAGGGGTCTTATAAAAACATCTCAATCTTTAATGAGTTAGCAATTGAAACCCAATTAAGAGCTTTTAATACTTTTAATTATGTTAGTATAACCCCAATGGATTTTCCAATTCCAGAACAGGTAAAAAGTTTTTGTCATGGTTTCAGTCTTCAAAGGGGCGGTCTCTCAAGACAGGTCTATTATAGCATAAAAATACAAGTTGGTACCAGGTCACAGTGGTCTCTCAAGACAGGTGGTCTCTCAAGACAGGTCCATTATAGAGTAAAACCAATCGGTGCCCGGTAGATGTGGTCTCTCAAGACAGGTGGTCTCTCAAGACAGTGGTCTCTCAAGACAGGTTTTACTGTATGTCTTAGTACACAGCACAACCGTGCCCATCACATGAGCAATTTGGATTAAGTGTCTTGCCCACAGACACAATGCAGTTACCCCTGGTGGGGAAAAATCTGTGAACATTTCGATTTGAAGTCCAATGCACTGTAACCACCGAGTCACCGCACAGCAAAAAAAAAAGACATTTACCTGCAGATGTGAGAATATTGTCAAATGTATTCAAGTAATAATAGCCCTGTGTGACACTTCCATTGTGATATCTATAAAAACTCTCCACACTGGTATTCCTGTAAAAGACAAACAATGAAAATGATAAATTTAAAGTAATTTGTATATTTTTTTATACTTACCAATGGTCCAGACTTAGCTGGTGCAAACTCAATATTATCAAGGGCCAAACACAAATTTTGAACCCCCAATCTCCAAAATTTGCATACAATACCAAAAATTAAAAGTCCTATCTGGCTCTCCATATTTTACTATCTGCGCAAGCGCAGTACTCAGGAAGAGACCGGAATTGGCACCAACACCATTCTTTGTAGACAAGCCTACTAAAATAATAACTCAGCGGGGAGGTATGAGTGCCCACTCATGGGAGGGCCATCCCCATCTGGGCCATTGGTAAGTATAAAAAATATACAAATTATTTTAAATTTATCATATTTTTATTCTAATAATCAATGGCCCAGACTTAGCTGAATCATAAAAAGGTGGAGGGCCCAGTACTTGGGAATTAGCAGACCAAATACAGCCCCTAAGCCTGCATTCCAAGGTGAAAAGGAGATTAAATTTAAAAGGATTTACATGTATGTCTCTCTATACAATAATAGAGAAGACATATCATAAATAAAGAGCCATATCCATGTAATTCCGTATTCTTAGCATGAAAGATTATGCTAATTGGGTGCAACAAGCCCCAATTTTAAGGCTAGTCCGGACTAAGCTCCTTAAATTAGGATGACGTATTCAAGATTGAGAGAGTAACCTCCACAAACACACGCCATATATAAATAATAAACAAGCTGTATCTAGGATCAGTAATAATCTACAGACAAAACAGCTTCACTCATAGTTACACACTTATCAAGCTAGAAGAGACGAAGAAAAATCCCCCCCCCCCACCCCCCCCCCCCACTCCCTTTTTTTTGGATTCAAAACAAAGAGGGAAGCACTTTGGAATCAGTGAAAAGCGGTACCAAATAATCAATATATATTCGCCCAATAGGCACCCAGTTATTAATTATTGGTGCTTAATGCCACTTCAGAAGCTAAGGCTATCGTGGCGATCCCAGTTATTAACAGCGTACGCTTCTAACGTATACCGGAGTCGGAATACATAGATAGGTCAAAAACCGGTGATATAACGTGTACAACCATACACTTGTCCAATTGAATCCCATTCAAAAGTATCTGTTAGAGCAAACACGCTTCTAAGGCAACCAACATGCGACCCCGTTCAGGTGTACAATTAATTCCAATAATAAAACTCCAATTGAACCATGCAGATATAAGAGAATGTGAATTCTCCTGTGAACCGTCTCTGGTATAACCCTGGATTTTGAACATGGAACGAGCTATAATTAACAGACTCGTCACGGCCGTCCCCGAAATAATTCATTGTTTCCTAGGTCCATAACAACCAATGAATGTTCAGAGCAAGAATATACTACTCCAAATAATGATGCTAAAAATTGAGAACGTATGAACAGACAGCCTATTGGAAGTTCCATAACTGATCCAAATAGCCCCAAAATTCTCATGAGCTCTAAAAAGCAGAGCAAGAATTTATATAATCTGTTGAATAATGTGTCTGCCTAATAAATACACATATTATGCACATGAGCAATGAAATCCCGCATGTACTCATCTGAATGCAACCTGTATCTACGGTATGACCGAGTGATACAAGTGTAACCAGGAAACTGAATTAATAATACAACATTATTATGCAGTTAACTGAGTTATAAACTCATACGTCGTAAGTAAAGGCCAGACCGCTCTAAGAGAAACTTTTCAGAGTGGACTAATTGCCACATTGGAGATTGTCGGCCAGATAACCGACATGTCAGCCACACAGGTACACGAAGGCTAGCAATTTTATTGATAAGGAATCATATGCTCGTATATGACTTATAAATGAACAACCACAGGAAACAAACCAACGAAATAGTGGATGTGCCCATGAGGTCGCAGTTAGAACACGCCCCAGCTGCCAATCGAAGAGCCATGAAAGGCATGCATATACTTGAATGTATTCAAGGATTACAGGAAGAAAACTACATCCTGCCCTGTAATAGCCTCTTAACACATTGGCAGGAGGAGGGGGGGGGGGGGGGTCAACGAATAATTCCTATCGAACCCCCCTCACCCACATTACTTGAATTGCTCTTGTGTTAGTTATCAAATAGTATAGGAAACGCAGGGCTCCCTCACGTCTGACCGACTCCATAATGCCACTAAGGATGGAGAGGGATGTGATGAAGAAATAATACACCATATAGACATAATATCCAATCTCTAGGGTGGAAATATAATCCACAGGAAACGATTGGATAGAAATGAAAAGGGAGACAAAAACAATGTTCTGACACCCGATCAAAAAAAACTGGATGAACTCCTTACGTTCGATCTGATATCAGGAAATATATTCCTGAGATGGAGTTTAGTATAGGCGTTTGAAGAAACGCTCATTAATCACACTAGGTAAATATGGCGTCATCAATAGGGCTTATCGTCCCATATAACTAACACAAAACCATACCAGTAGGAAGAGAATAACCTCCTCTAACATAACGGTATCATTGTCCGATAGAACAATGAACTCAGCCTAGCTGAAGCAGCTAAAGGTCTTCCTATACGTGAAGACAATTAAAAGGCTGATAACTGCAGCCTTAGAAGCTCACCAAGGAGACTTACAACACCAGCCGTAGCTTATAAGTCTTCATCTCTGTGAAGACAGATATATACTACTCAAAGTTTGCCAAGCACCAAGTATATCCAACTACCTGTTTTACGTTTTAGTTTAAATATTGTTATGAAAAGTGTATATATTTTATATTTAATTATATCTTTAATGATTTAAGCACAGAAATTTAAGATTTTGTTTGTGTTTGACATTAGTTTTTAGCTTTTGAATACGATAACCATAGAAAATGGATATTATTGGTAAAAGAGGAAATTTTTCAAATGTCCCAAAAAGTTGACGGAGCCAACTGATATGGGTTCAATATCGAGTATGAGACCCATTATTGTTAATTACAGCTTGACAACACCTTCTCATTCTCCCAATCAGGTTCCAGATGGTCCTTTGTGGGATGTTGTTCCATTCTTGGACCAGCATGGCACCAAGCTCCTGGACACTTCTCGATTAGACTGCACGGACTGAAATTGCAAGCTGCAACTCATTCCAGACATGTTTGATTGGACTGAGGTCAGGGGATCTTGCTGGCCAGACCAACCGCTCAATCCACTCCCTCTGTCGGTACTCCCGGACAGCATGGGCAACATGAGGACGGACATTATTGTCCATCAGAATGAATCTATCACCCACTGCACCTGCATACAATCTGACATGGGCATCCAGGATCTCATCAATATACCGTTGTGCAGTCAATGTACCACAGTCAAGGACACAGAGCTCTGTACGTCCATCCCAGCTAATACTGCCATAGACCATTATTGACCCTCCACCAAAGCGGACATGATCAGCAATGTTGGCTGCATGGAATTGCTCTCCTGGTCTTCTCCATACCCTAGAATGCCTATCTGTGTTGTCTAGGCAGTACATTGACTCATCTGTAAAAAGGACAGGTCGTCAATCTTCTCTGGTCCATCCAACGTGATCCATGGCCCATTCATATCCTGCCTTGCGGTGGTTCTGAGACAGCTGAATGTGAATACATGGTCTTCTTGATCGGAGACCACCTTCGTGCAACCTTGCCCGGATAGTCTGCGTCGAAACATTTAGCCCGGATGCATTCTGAAGGCCACTGCAAAGGTGGGTTGCTGTGTCAAAGCGGTTTCTATGGGCCTGAATGATCAAAAAACGGTCTTCAGGCAGATGTTGCCCTGTCTCTGCCACCACCATGTCATCTGACTGGTGTGTCATACTGCTGAAATCTTGCCCAAGCTCTGGTGATCACCGTATGGTGCACACTAAGGTCTTCACCAACCTGACAATGTGCAGCCCCTTGTTCCACTATCCCTATAGCCCACCACATTTCTGCTTCATACAAATGTCTTCTTACATTTGCATTCACCATATTCAATCATTAAATCACAAAGGTTTGTGTTGAAACGAAGACTGAATACCCTACACATGTCATGTACATGTAGACAGTATACGAAAACATCATGGAAATCAAGGGGTACATGCTTTCCATGATTGTCACGAAAAGTCTGCTTGTCAAAAGAGCTAATGTAAACTCTGGGGACCATCTCAATACATTCCTCAATCATATCCACCAAAAATATCGCAAATGTGTCACAAGAAAATTTCACAATGATGTGTCAAATATTTGGTGCTTAGCAAACTTTGAGTAGTATATATCAGTGTAAGTTGCGACCTTGAAAGCTCACTGAACGGAGACTGACAATTATCGTTGTGCAAGGTAGGGAATGAAGAGCCGCTATTTTAACAGCCCTAAAATCCCAAAGAGGCAGTAGTCTAAAGAGATAATTATTTCAGTTATGTCACTGCATAATTACTGAAAAACATAGCTCATGATTTCAGCTAGGCTACTATGGTGTAAACAATAAGACTCAAGTCTATGACACCTAGGAAAACAAACCGAAAAGCATTATTCCTTTAGCGTTTTTATTCCCAAAAGACAGATGTCAGAGCCCAACTAATGCAGCTTAGACGTCTTCATCTCTGTGAAGACAGATATCTCAGTGAAACTTGCGAACTTGAAAACTCACTAAACGGAGACTTACAACCATCGTCGTGCAAGGAGGGGGATGGCAAACCACTGTTCTAACAGCCGTAATTCCCAAAGAGACAGTAATCTCAAGGTAGCTACACAGTTATGAGTCTTCGTCTGCATGAAGACATATCAGTGTCACTTGCAACCTTTGAAAGCTCACTAAATGGAGACTTACAACACTAGCCGCTGTATAAGAAAAGCCCGCTGTAACAGTACTTAAGGCTACTATGGCATCCACAATGGCATTAAATGTCCTGACGCCAAGGAATACAACACCGAGAAGGAAAAGACATACTTATTCCCTCTAATAGCTCTATTCCAAACAAGACAGCTGTCTCAGCCTAACTATGCACTATGGAACCTCTATTCGTAAAGAATAGGGCATTGCATTTCTTATACAGTAGAATCCTCTTAATTGAATATCCATTTTGCCAGTGAAAATTATTCAATTAACAGGTGTATACAATTAACAGGAATTTGGTCAGTTTCCTGTGTTCTGGAGGTAAACTGAGCATTTATTCTATTATATCTTGTTTAACAGAGCTCATAGAGCTCTGTCAAACAAGATATAATAGAATAAATGCCTGTATTGCATGTGGTGAGGCCAAAAAGGTTGATAAATACGGGGAATTTGGTGCGTGTCACAGTAATGTTTTCGACATATTACAAACATTTATATGCAATTAACAGGAGTTTACTCTACAACCCATATGCAATTAACAGATCAAATTTGTACTGAAGGTATGGTAAATGGTTTTGTGTTTGAAAATTATACTCAATTAACAGGGATATACAATTAAGAGATATCCAATTAAGTGGGCTCCACTGTACTATTGCTAAGGCAAGGATGGCCCTCGACACCTGAGCCAAAAGATCCGGGGATGAAAGATCTTTGTCTTTCCATTGCCCGGTATGATAAGCTGTTTTGCCTACCAAATGCAGACTTATAATCTGATGGAACAAGATTCTAAGAGCTTGTGACTAAAATTTCATAGTCTAAAAGTGCCCTTCTGTGAGGGATGGAGACTCACACTCCAAAGCTCTCTAGCCATCCAAATGTTCCATCAGAAAAAATGGTCAACTCCATCCGATTGAACGAATGACTGGACCAATGCAGCACCGTCAGACAGCTCACCATCAGAGCCTGTTAAACGGTAGTACCAGCGACAACTGGAATGCTGCGATATGCAGAGAAATCTGCGGCAGGTGGTCCGTGGCCGAGGCTAGCAGAGCAATGACAATCCACTTGTTACCATAAGCTGTTCACAGGACGAAAATCTGGCCCCAGATCCTCGACACATATCCAGTATAAAAATGCCTTGAATGGCTAGCTATCGACCCAAACATAGCTAGTCTGCGGTCAGCATGCTTCATTAATGAAGCAGAGGAAGATGCCATAGCTGCAACTGAATCCGGCTGCAGTGTAGAAGGAGCGTCCTGAACCGCAAGCGTGAACAGGCGTCCTAACCCACTAAAGTTTCTCGAATCAAAAACAGTCGACCCCGACTGTTGGCAGAAAGGAGAGGGTTCTCCAGCTTGCGGTCTGCTCCAGACCTCACCAAGCATTCCGTTAAAAACTTGTAGGCATCTATCCCTTAGCGTGCATATCCATGGAAGAAGAGGAAGCCGAAACAACAGCCGACTCTATCTGAAGTGCGGAAGAAGCATCCAAACTCATCACATTCTGGACGGATGCTCCTACTCATTGAAGTTTCTTACAACACAAAACAGTCATCCCCGACTGTTAATGGGAAGAAAAACACTCTGCACTCGCGACCAGTCCCCAGATCTCGTCAAGTCTCCCGCTAAGAACCCTCTAGGCTAATTCCCCTTTCGTGCGCTTCCATGTAAGCAGAAGAAGCTATAACTGCCGCCAGCCCCGGCTGCAGTGTGGAAGGAACATTCTGATGCGTGTTCCAACTCAAAAAGGTTTCTCACAACGGACACAATTCAACCCCGACTGTTAACAGGATGGAGAGGGTTCTCCAATCGGTGATCTGACCCCACATCTAGCCGAGCATCCCGTAGAGAAACTTCTGGCTTCTTCTACATGCACAAATGACAGGACTGACCCAGCACCATCCAATGGCTCACTACCGTAATCTGCTGATGGGTGCCCCCTGCTGAGTTTTTAAGCTGCGATACGCTGCGCAAATTGCGACAGCAAATCTTTTACGAAGGCTTGTGGAGCAGTGGCTTAGAAAATATGGTCAACGCCATCCTTCTCCACCGCATGTTGCTCCCGGGATGGAGATCTGGCCGCCGATCTCTTCGTCGAACACCCTGATGAATCAAGCCTCGAATCATTAGCTACTGGATGGACCGACTTTCTTTATCTTCTTTCTTCGAGGGTAAAGACTAGAGCATCGTCGCTCGGCTGCATGAACATCTATAGTCGGGTAGCTAGTGCGCGGTCGCAAGTGCTTCGCTAAAGAGGAGGAAGAAGCCGAAAGTAGAAAGAGTGTCCCGAGCGACCAGGGAGGAAGTTAGCTCCGACTCAGTGCAAGTTTCTCAAAGCAATAGTTGACCCCGACTATTACTGGGTTAGAGAAGGCTCACCCGCCAGCGGTCTGATGCAGACCTCACCGAGCTTCCCAAAGAGAAACTTGCAGACTTCTTCCCCTTACTTTGCCATCGTCGCTGGGTGAGCTTTTGATTAAAAGATGCTCGCTCAATTCTACACTCTCCTCGACGCATCGAACATACCCGGTAATACGGTTCCCACTATCGGGTAACCGTCAGCTGGTTGAGCTAGCTGCTGGAATAAGAGGCCTTATTCCTTATATTCAACAGCACCTTAGCAGCTAGCTCTGTTTACTCCTCAGAGCGTGATGATGGCAGCAGCACATTCTGGATGGGTGTCACAATACCATCACCATGTTCCTGTTCCTCTGGAAAAGAAACGGAGAAATCAAATTATCTTGCGGTGACAGCCCCAACATCGGAACTTCACCGCAAATACATAGCGCGACACCCACTTCCAACGTTAGTGTCCTAATGAGTCGAGCCTGACCACACAAATAAGACCAGAATCAGTAGGAGTGCAGTGACTACGGGCAAGGCAACAAGCATATAAATCTGATGTAGACTACTTCGTCCTACACTGAGAGCAGTAATTCATAATAATTATAATCCAACAAGTTCACTGCACTCCTAACATCTAACATATAATCATACAATATAAGGATACATGACAAAGACAATCAAAAATAATTTCGAAATAAATTAAAACAAATTTTTACAGAATTTTTTTTTGAAAACGTCTAAGTTTCCTAAGGGAACCACACGAGCCCAATGGCATCCCGATAGAGCCAAAGTGTGGACCACACCAAAATATTAAAGCTACACTACCAGAATATTAATAAATGTATCCTAATATAATTGTGATGAAATAAAACCCTGAATATAACCTGTTAAGGACGTTGATAAAAGTAAACAACGTCAGGATAGAAAAAACGGAAACTAGACAAAAGGCCCAAATCAGTAAATAATTAACTGATACCTGATGCAAAGCTAGATCTTCATGTGAAGAAAAAACAATGCATCCGGTAGGAGATGCAAGACAAAAACGGCCCAACACCCCAAGGGTGAGGATGTAATAGTGGGGATAAACAGAATAAACATTCTGTACAACACGTTAAACTCCAAAGAAATTTAATAAAACATTTCAGTAAAAAAAACAGCCAGAAAGCTTAGGAGTTTAACCAGAGGGTTCATGGAAGGATAGGGAAGGAACACATAATCAACAGTAGGTAAATAATTAGCAAAACTAATGACATCAAAGCGTATATCCCGAAATTGGGCAACATGAAATAATTTTCATATTATTTAAAAGTTACAGCCCTGAACGTCTCAAACCACCGATGTTCATTTCCATCATCCATTTACTGCCTTGAATCCACCATATACTTCACTGATTTGTGTCTGTCATCCACCAAAAGAGAGATTTAAAGCACAGATGTCAGTTGAGATGTTTCCTGACTTTGGGCCAAACAAAGAATAATGTTTGCGCCAATTCTGGTCTTTTCCTGAGTACTGCGCATGCGCAGATAGTAAAAGTATGGATGGCCAGATTGGACTTTTAATTTTTGGTATTGTATGCAAATTTGGGGGGTTCAAAATTTGTGTTTGGCCCTTGATAATACTGAGTTTGACCAGCAAAGTCTGGGCCTTTGGTTATTAGTATAAAAATACAAGCTACTAATTTAAAATAGAATAGGTTGTATTTTTGGAATTCACTTTAAGACAAGAGCTATTGTTGAAGGCAATTACACCCCCATTGCAGTGCTGGCCTGATGAAGCATAAGTAAGGTAAGCACCATAACTCTGGTGAAAAATATGTGGGCCACTTTTTTATAACGTGTGCAAGAGCAGCTTGTCACAAGGATTTCACCACAATTCACAGAACTCCATCCACTCCCTGCTGAGATATTGCTGCAGACAGACAGATGCATGGATGAACAGATGCACTGATGGGCAGACAAATGGATGGATGGACAGACACATGGATGCATGTAATCCAGTTTACTCTCCATTCTCCTTGAGAGTTAGGGTATAAAAATACCCACAATCCAGTTTTAGTATTTCCATTAATTCCTCGAATCCTGTACCTTTTGTAACATGTAACCAACTAACTGTGAATTTTTACAGCCTTAGTAAGTGTATATTTTCAAGTAGTGTGTGATATGGCAGTTACAATGTTTTTATAACTAGAATGTGTGACTTACCCAGGAGTACAGGAGAGGGAGCTACAGTTGTGTTTACAATAAAATACATTTCAAAGAGAAAGATTACTTCTGTCTTGTAAATTGAGGAAATGATGATTTATTTCTCTATTTATTGCACACAGTACAATGGAGCCCACTTAATCAGATATATCTTACTAAAATAAACCTGTTAACTAAATATAATTTCCAAACACAAAACCATTTACCATACATATAGTACAAATTTGACATGTTAATTACATATAGGTTATAGAAACAAGAGGCCCCACGGGGCCTGAAGCACTCATCTTGTACAGAACACAATTTAAACAGAGTCCAAGAATGAGTCTACATTAAGCAAGCCATCTCCATAGGCTACACTGTCAATCCTTGAGTCCCTCAGGATTGACAAAAATAATCTGGGCATCATGCCTTTTCTTCAGTTGATCATAAGTAAAATGTAGAGCTCCCCTATGAAGCCCCTTGATACAACCTATGTGGATTAATCTTAGTACCTCTAGAGGGTACTGAATACAAAATTTGTAATTCTTCAGCAAAATGGCCAATTCCGGCTCCCATAGAGAGCCCAAATATTAACCCAGGCTCTTGATTTGAACACAGTTAAATCTGACTTCCCTAGAGATGTTGTGTACCGAATATGAAAGCATTCTGACTTGTAAAGAAATTTCTTCGAATTGCACTAAGTTCAAATTTGGGCTACCATAGCAAGCCCAAATATTAACCTATGGATCCAAATATTAACCTATGGATCCGATTTGAACAAACTTGAATCTGACCCCCGTAGAGATGTTGTATACCAAACGTGAAAGCATTCTGACAAGTGAATCTGAAGAAGATTTTTGAAGAAATTCCCTCATATTGTACTAAGTTAAATTTCATGTTCCCATATGGAGCCCAAATATTAACCTAGGCACTCGAATTGAACAGCCTGGAATCTGACCCCCCTAGAGATGTTGTATACCAAATATAAAAGCATTCCGACTGGTGGATCTGAAGAAGATTTTTAAAGAAATTTCCTCATATTGCACTAAGTAAAAATTTGGGCTACCATAGTGAGCCCAAATATATACCTAGGGATGACCGATTTGAACAAACTTGACTATGACCCCCATAGAGATGTTGCATACCAAATATCAAAGCATTCTGACTGATGGATCTGAAGAAGAAGATTTTTTTAAATTACCCTCCATATTGAACAAAGATAAAATTTGGGCTTCCGTAGGAAGCCCAAATATTAACCTAGGGACTTGGTTTGAACAATCTAGAATCTGACCCTCATAACAATGATGTATACCAAATATTAAAAGATTCTGACAGGTGGTTCTGAAGAAGAAGATTTTTAAAGAATATTCCCCATATTACCCTATGTTAAAACTTCGGGCTCCTGTAGAGAGCCCAAATATGAACCAATGAGCTTTATTTCAACAAACTTTTATCTGACCCCCCCCCCCCCCCCCCCCCCCCCCCGCCCCCCCCCCCTCCTTATGAATGCTGTATACCAAATATCAAAAGATTCTGATGATTGGTTCTGGAGAAAAGATTTTTTAAAATTTTTGCAAATATGCTGACTCAGCATTTTTTCAATGCCCATTACAGAACACCCTAACATAACCGATGGCAATTTTTTTTTACCATTCAATTCTACTGGTCATAAGGATACTTCAACCCAATTAAAAGCTCTCTGTTCCGTGGGGTTTGGGAAATATGGGCGTTTGAAAATATTTCTATTTTTAGCTCCCAGGGTTCCCATGGGGATGCGGGAATTTTTTTTTTTGCATGGGTCAAGTACTTATGACCCAATACTACCACAAAACAAATTTGGTTCATACCGGACCATCGGTTCAGAAAATAGAAATTTTGGGCGGGGCCAAAAATCTTACCCCTCCTATTACAAAGCTAAATATTACTTCACGAACTTTGTTTGAACAAACTTGAATCTACACCTCATATGGAAGCTCCATAGCAAATATCAAGTCATTGTACACACTGGTTCTTGAGAAGAAGATTTTAAAAATATTTTGGAGCATTTTCCCCCACTCCCTCTCTATGGGGCTGGGCATGCTGAGTTGAACAAAAATAGGCCGATGAAATCGTCAGATGTGTACCCATACGCGCAACTGGTAGAAAGCTGTATGACGGAGGGCCACCACGGATGCCGACATTATGTACACCATACAAGGTATGGGTACATATAGAAATGGATTGGAGGAGTGTCTAATTTTATGGATAAAGGGTTAATATCTCTGGATCAAATTATCAGATTTACAAAAAAAAAAATATACAGCACAGCACATCAGTAACCTGAATAAATATATAAAGTAACATGACAATCGGATTGATATTTTTTGAGTTATCTCATGGAAAAGGGATTGGTGGAATTTTCAATTTGAAGGATAAAGGGTTAATATCTCAGGATCAATTTATTAGATTAACACCAAAAACTATACAGCTCAGCACATCAGTAACCTGAACACAATTATAAAGTAACTGGACAATCCAAGCAATATTTTTCAAGTTATTGAATGCCAAAGGGATTGGAGGAATTTTCAATTTGAAGGATAAAGGGTTAATATCTCAGGATTAAATTATCAGATTTACACCAAAAACTATACAGCTCGGCACATCAGTAACCTGAACACAAATATAAAGTAACTTGACAATCCAAGCAATATTTTTCAAGTTATCGAATGCCAAAGGGATTGGAGGAATTTTCAATTTGAAGGATAAAGGGTTAATATCTCGGGATCAAATCATCAGATTTACACCAAAAACTATACAGCTCGGTACATCAGTAACCTGAACACAAATATAAAGTAACTTGACAATCCAAGCAATATTTTTCAAGTTATCGAATGCCAAAGGGATTGGAGAAATTTTCAATTTGAAGGATAAAGGGTTAATATCTCAGGATCAAAATAACAGATTTACACCAAAAACTATACAGCTCGGCACATCAGTAACCTGAACACAACTATAAAGTAACTTGACAATCCAAGTAATATTTTTCAAGTTATCGAATGCCAAAGGGATTGGAGGAATTTTCAATTTGAAGGATGAAGGGTTAATATCTCAGGATCAAATTATCCGATTTACACCAAAAACTATACAGCTTGGCACATCAGTAACCTGAAGACAAATATAAAGTAACTTGACAATCCAAGCAATATTTTTCAAGTTATCGAATGCCAAAGAAATGGATACGGATGCCGGACGGACAGACAGATGGAAGGACAGACGGATGGACAGACAGACAGACGGATGGGCAAAGGATGGACGAACAACGGATGGTCACCCCGGATGCCGGCATTATGTGTACCATACATAGTATGGGTACACATAAAAATGAAATGCCCCTTTGGGACCATCACTCACACAAACTTTCACTTGAATTGGCCCAGTGGCTTTGGAGGAGAAGAGCAAAACATGTTGTTGACGGATGACGGACGATGGACGACTGACGGAGAAAGATGAGACTTTGTCAAGATGAGCTAAAAACTATTTAACTGAATAAAAGATAGTGTCATAGGTTGAGAAATTACCCTGACACTCCCCAAATTTCCCTGGTTTGCAGACCTATTTGACCTCAGTACATCCAAAACAGGCAAATAATCTATTATATCTGGTTTCACAGTGATCCAATATTTAAAGAGAATAAATGCTCAGAGTATCTCTAGAATACAGCAAAGTGATCAAATCTCTATTAATTGAATACTCCTGTTAAGGCCCCACAAAGAAGATCTTCTGTTTCTCTGGCCATTTATTGCAAAATTGCATGTGGATGGGCGGTATTTTATTTTATTACTTTTTTGTTTGTAAATATTTCTTTGCAATCAAAAGTTCATGTTCTGGGTTTGTTTTATGTTTTTGGCCTCATAATCTACAGAATAGCATATAGAAATACATCAATTTTATTAACTTGGGTAAAATATCAGGCCTAACCATTTAATTTTTTTTTTTTTTAAGTTTGCAATGGTTATAAAAAGAGAGCATGTCGCAGCCAAAAGCACCTTGTTGTAGGGCCTAAAAAACAGATTTTTAACTCTTTTAGGCCTAATTAAATAATTTTCATTGGCAAAGTGGCTTTTCGAGTAACAGAGTTCCATTACACCCAATGAACATGGGGGGGGGGGGGGGGGGGGGGGGGGGGTAGACAAATGTTACAAACCAATTTGGTTCAAATTTGAAAACCATGGTTCAAATTAAGAATTAGACTAGAGGCAGTGAATTTTTTCTCTATAGAGACCTCAAATATAGCTTTAGGAACTTAAATAAGCTTAAAACAATATGAATTCATTGTTGCCAATATCTTGTGAGAAGATTAATTTCAGAGAATTTTAGCCCACACTCACTGGATTAGTTTGTTTGTTTATTGGGGTTTAACAACACTTTCAACAGCCAGGGACACATGGTGTTGGACAGTTTTATGGATGGAGGAAGCCAGAGTACCGGTACCCAGAAAGAACCACAAGCAGTGGCAAACAATTGTCAGACTCCAACTTACTTACTATGCACAAGCAATGTCAACAGCGGTTGAAGGCAAATACACCATCGATGTACAGTATTCCTTAATACACATTACAACAGATCCCCCTCATATGGGAAATTAGGATCAAGTGTCTTGCCCAAGGAAACAATGCAGCTACCTCTGTTGAGGATCAAACAGTTGATCTTTCAGTTCAAAGTCCAATTATCTAACCACTGAGCCACCATGTCCCCAGCCAACTCGTAGCAGCAATGTTATTTTGAATACATTCAAATGCAAACTATCAAGGTTGTTTTTAAGCAAGTTTATTAAGGCCAGTGATACTCTTGGAAAGTTAAAAAATTTATAGTAATTTATATATTTTTTATACTTACTAATGACCCAGACATAGCTGGTGCTAACTCTTAAAATATAGGGCCAAACACAAATTTTGCCCCCCAATCCCCAAAATTTGCATCCAAAACCAAAGAAAACATGTCCTGAATGGCCCTCCACACATCACCTCTACTGTGCATGCGCAGTGTCAAGGACGTTCCAAAATTGGCGCCATTAATCATTCTAATAACCAGTGCCTGGTAAGCGCTATGTACTCAGCGGGGAGGTAAGAGTTCCCAACTCCTGGGAGGGCCATCCCCGTCTGGGTCATTGGTAAGTATAAAAAATATATAAATTACTATAAATTTTTTAACATTTTTATACTGTACCAATGACCCAGACATAGCTGAATAGTAAAAAGGCTGGAGGGCCAAGGACATAGAGCAAGATGGAATATGCTCAATAATATAAAATAGAGTCATCCCCTCTAGGGAAGAAGTATTAGGCCTTACATGCATCTTTCTTATTTATGATAAATTAGAAAGATACAACACCTTCCAAAATTGAGCATCATACATCCATGTACTCTATTAATATCTAGTATAATCCTTATCCTAATAATTTTTAAAGTAAGCCAATAAATAAAGTAAGTCTAGAGAATAGAGACTCTTTATACTCTTTAAAAATGTCTGAGGATTGTATAATAACGTCCGTTTGACACGTGCTATATTCAAAAGCTATACTTTAAAAACTAAGACTTGAATGAATTTTTAAAACATAAACTTCTCACTAAACAACCATCCCAATAACAGCTCAGAATTACTAACTCCGGAGGAGGTATCCCCTTGTTTTCATAGTAAAACAGGTGACCCAAGGGAACACCCCCCCCCCCCCTTTTTCTTGCCCTGGGTCAAATAGCCCAGAGCGAAGAGGGCAGCAGAACGGAGTCACTGCCAAAACAGACAGCCTACCTAGCTATAGTAGCAACTGTTAAGTGAATGACATTCTGAGCAGTAGATAATAGACCTAACAATAGAGGCCTCCAGAAATGGACTCAATATTTCTGAGATAAAAAATTCATGAATGTGGATGGCTGAGCGCAATGAGCAGCCTTCAAAAATCTATAATAGCGACACTATTAATGTAAGCCCAAGATGTAGAAAACTCTTACTTCATGAGCCGAAATCTCAAACAGAACTGCTGAGTCAAAGATTTACGATAAGCAGTATCGATAGTTAATTGAATCCATTAGCAATAGAATGGAGCGTAACGTCCTTCTAATAGGCATCAAAGACAGAAGAAGTTTACGCCCGTAGTAATAAACAGATATCTGTTTATAAATACATAAACTCTAACCGGACAGAGTAAAGGCCTATGCCAGTACGAAGACGGAAGGACCTTAATAACAATAGGTTCCGGATATTAGGAGCCTAACTCTTATGCAAAAATCCAACCTAAATAGTAAAGGAAGTAGTGATTCCGAAACTACGAAAGTGAAAATCATCCACCGATAGTGCATGAAACTCACAGACTCTTCAGTAAAAGAGAAGCCAACAGAATTACTGTCCAAAAGGTCAGAATTTGAAAACTACTGTTTCCAGAGGCTCAAATGATTACTTAGCTAAATAAGAACCGAAGTTAAATTCCATACACGAATTTAAACCAATGATTCTACGTCTATTTATCAAAAAGTTACTAACTGACTTAAATAAAGAGACATAAGACTCAATTGTAAACTATCATAGAGTGCATAGGTATGAGGTAACATAAACCTATAACTTTAATAATAACAGGCTGCAGTAGATCTTGTCAAACAAGTATACTAAAAAGTTGCAATGAGTAGTATGGAGGGATCAACAATATGAACATAGTGATCCCTACACCAACGATGGAAGAGCCTCCACTTTAGCCGCATAGAATAGCGAAGAAGAGGATCTCCTATAATAAGAAATCGTGTCCAAAGCTCGTCCAGTACAATGCTTACAATGCAATACGGACCACACAACGGAATACGTGAAGGTTGCGACCTTGCGGGTTGTGATAAAGATGACACGATTTTACCCAGCGAAAAAAGATCCTCTCATTAAGGAAGATTTCGAGTTAAGTCCCACAGTAGACATCAGAGTAAATTTACCCACGGTCTCTGTGAAGACAGAGATGCTATCAACAGAAATGTATTGTGGTTGTTTATCTTAGCAATACCTGCTGAAACAACAGCGCCGGAGGATACGCGTATCCTTCATTCCGTCCTATTAGATCAATAGAGCGTTAACAACATTAGCTCAGAGATCCGGACAAGCAAACACATACGTCTGCAATTGATTAGCAAGCTGTGTCGTAAATAAATTATCATTGGGCGCTCCCATTGATAGCAAATCTGATTGAATACTTGTTTGTTGAGAGTCCATTCTGACGGCAACAAGCGACCCATAAGTGAACGGGAGTCCGGTAAAACAATCAGACGACCCGGAATATGACGGACCGAAACAGAACTTGGTGTACTATAACAAACAGAAGGATTCTTTCCATTAAATTGAATAACGGAAACGAATGCGTGCCTCCCTGGTTCCAGAGATACGCCACTACTGTCGAATTAACGGACAGGATTTGGACATGCGTTTCTGAATAATGTTCATCCAATGACATAAAGCAAGCCTAAAAAACATTATTCCGCGGAAGATAAGTGCTTGCTTAGAGACTGCGGAACCCAAAGACCCTGGCACTTCGAATCCATTGGGATCAATATTATATCCCAACCTGTTTGGCTGGCAACCGTCATAATTATAACACTCGGATCCGGCAACTGCAGTGGCACTCTCTGAGTCAACCACCGAATGTTTGCCCCAGTCTGAATCTCTTGCAACACTAGATAGACAAGAGAACGTGTAAATCGAGCAATTCATGGATTGCTGAAAAGTTGCCGTCGAAGAGAAGCTTCTCCGAGAACGAAGCGACTCTGAGAGAGTTCTTCACCTTACTATCCACGCGCGTGGATGTAGCTAGGGCTGCGTCACGTCTAACCAACTCCAATCAGCCACTGAAGGGCGGAGTTATACGTGAACAAACTACTGCCCTCAAAAGAAACCACATTGAGGATAATATCCCGTAATTCTTTTCTTGAAGACGTAATGATAACGCTTCAGTAAGGTGGATTACGTATGATAAAGCGTCTAAGTTAAGTCTACTAGACATCATTGTCGTTTCCAACATTGTGGTTGGAAAAGACATAGACGGCGAAAAAGAATATTTCCAGTCTTTAACCACGCCGTCTAGACGCATATGAACTCTCGGTATGCCCTGCTCTGCCAAAATAAATTATTCGTATAAATGATAAAAAGGCAGAAATGAGCATTGCGGACAAGAAACTAAACTATCATGCTTGGTAGCAGGCTTATATGCATACATAGCGTCGATAAATAATACACATGTTCTAATGACATTATTGGACTGTGTCGGTAAGTCAGGGACAATGTCCCTGAACCGATCCAAAATTCCGTGTCCAATGACCCTATAAGTCTCTTATCCAACATCGCAGCAATGTAGTCCGAAATAACAATCACTGGAAAATAATGCCACAAGATATGAATGGCAGCTTCCGATGCTACGAAAGGGAAAACTCGAAATCTTTCGAATCCCTTTCGCCATCCCGTCGGACCCTATAAAGCGTTCGGTCGTCCGTACCTGATGTAACTGCGGACCACACCGACCCAGCGCCATCAGATAATTCCTGATTCGACTAAGAAACTGTCGATTGCTGGGATGCTGCGAAAAAACTGTGCTAACTCGGATAGCACGTCCGTCACTGAGGCCTGTGGAGAAGCGGTCCTACAATGCATTGCCGCTGGAAGCTCCGTAATCGTTACCCCGTGCATACTACTAATATGCGAGCGAACGGAGTGTATAGGCCTCGTGTCCCTTGGCTACCGGATGGCGTGACCTATTCGCTGTGGAATCACTGAATGACGAAACTGATCGGATACTCGAGGTCACATAGCCAATGTGCGGTCGTGTGCCCTGCTGTGAGGATGAGGAAGCATTATCGACAGTCTCTCGGACTGTCAATATAATGGAGCGTCCCGACCGACAGACATATGCTCCGAATGTAAAATATCTGACCCACAACATGCGGTCCCCTATGTTGTTGGACGAGAGAGGGACCTCTCTCGCTCACAGCCCGGACGGACCTGGACAAGCCAGGAACCGGACTAACAGGCTTCCTCCGATCTGTCCTCAATCTGCCGTCACCGGGTGAGTACTAAAGTAATTATAGTGCTTGCATCACCCAAATCTCCTTCCTAGACCACAACGGACGAACCCGGCAGCCGAACCATTCGATGAATGTACGCTACACTGGGTGAGCTAGCGAATGTCACTCCGTCGATCCTACAAGGGACCTCTTAAGCGATAGACGTATTCCATGAGCACTTATTGCCACCAGCTCTTCATTAACTATGACGACAGAGGCACACTTTTGAAAGACATCTCCGTAACTTTGCGAACAAGAAACCAGAAATGCTTGGTAATAGCAAGCATATAATAATAATATATATAGCGTCGTTCAATAATTCGAAAGTTTGTGTGACATTATTGGACTATGTTGGAACTGAGGGACGATGTCCCTGAACCGAACCAAAAATTTCTAAGTCCACCGACGCTATCAGTTTCTTATCCGGCATCGCAGCATTCTGGTCCGACGAAAGAAGCTGTAGAAGATCAAGTCAGATGACATACACAACAGCATATGTTGTTCCGAAAGGGAAAGCTCGAAATCCTCCAAATCCCTTTCGGTATCCCGTCGGACCGGATGAAATTTTCGGACGTCCGTACCCGCTTCCGCGGAGCGTCCCGACCCAGCATCGTCGGATAAAAAATATGCGACAGATTCAGTTGATGCTGGGATGCTGCGATAAGCTGTGCTATTTAGGAAAGCACGTCCGTTCCCGAGGCCTGTGCAGTAGCGGTCTTACGATGCATTGCCGCCGGAAGCTCCGTGTACGTTGACTCCCGCACACTTTCCTATGCGAACGTCCGGAGTCTGCAGGCCTCGTGTCCCTGGCTACCGGATGGTGTGACCTGGTCGCCGATGATTCTCTGACTGGCGAAGCTGACTGGATATCCGAGGTCACGTAGCCAAGAGCGGTCGTGTGCGCTACCATGAGAATGAGGAAGCCTTATTGACAGTCTACTCCGGACTGCCTATATGTCGGAGCGTCCCGAGCGACGGACGTATGCTCCGAATGCGAAACATTTTGTACCACAACATCTGGGGCCAGATGTTGTTGTACGAGAGAGGGGCCTCTCTCGCTCGCCGTCCGGATGGACCAGAACGAGCTATGAACCGGACTAAAAGGCTTCCTCCGTTCTCCCTCTAATCCGCCGTCACTGGGTGTGCATTTGGTTGATTTATAGTGCTCGCATCACCCCAAAACTCCTTCTAGACCGCAACGGACGAACCCGGCTGCCGAACCATTCGATGAATGGACGCTACACCGGGCGAGCTAGCGGACGTCAAAGGCCGTCGAACCTACTAGGGTCCTCTTAGGCAATTGGCGTATTTACATGAGCACTTTTCCGCTAGCCCTTCATTAATTGTGACGACGGAGGCACACTGTTGGAAGACATCACAGATACATCACCCTAATCTTGATCGTCCGAAATAGAAATTGATAAAGTAGAGTGACCCTGCAGGGAAAGGACCGGAGTGTCCAATTCCCCACTAACATACCGTGACATACGCTTCCCATGTTGTCATCGAAATCATACAATACAGAACAGGAGTTAATGCGAGTACACTGACCACATATAGAATGATTATAAAAGTCAGAGGAAGACTTCCTCTTATTACAATTGATCAAAATCCTTTCAATGTGAAAAGAAAACAAAGTCCTGGTACTCGCACCAACCCCTGGCAATCAAAATACATAATAATAATATGATCCATTAATATAGAAAAAATAATTGAATTCAAAATATTTTGAAAAAATATTTTTTCAGAACAGTCCAAGTTTCTGAAAAGTAACGTTGAGCCCCAATGGATCCCAAGCCTAAGTGTGGACAAAAATTTTAAAAATATTTTAAACAATTTATTCAACACTTACGAACAATAATAATGTATCTAGTTATGATTAAAATAACATCAAGATATTATTTTCAAGAAATACCCCCCTCACACAGAGAGCTGTTGTAAATGTAAACAATGAGTGTAAAAACACTAAAATAAGACTCCAGGCACCCAGGCCCGGAATCAGTTACCAAAAATACACTATCTGATGCAAAACAGAGACTTCCAGGGAAGAAACTGCAGAACATCAGATGGTAGATGCAGAACACAACGCCTAACCACCCGTAGGTGAAGACGTAAACATGGGGAAAAGAACAGAATTGATTCTGTTATTCAGCTAAAACTCCCAAGTAATTTTAGTAATAATAATTACAGAAACTATAATTACAGAAACTATGCCAAAAGCATGGGAGAATAGCAAGAGGGGACTTAAAGGAAAGGGAGAGAGGAAAACACTGAAAAATCAGTATAACTAAATAACCAGAATGACAACAAAATGGCTGCTGCCTCGAAAATAGGTAACTTAACATAATTTCATTAAAAAATTTTAAGTTACAGCCCTGATAACATTCTGTCACACATTTTTCCTCTCCTCCTTCTCTATCCTCCTTAGAATCACCATTTCACTAATATTTATGTGTCTGGCATCATTTAAACTGAGATTTACAAGCACAAAGATCAGTCAGATGTTAACTGATGAAGGGCCAAACTTAGAATGATTAATGGCGCCAATTTCGGAACGTCCTTGACACTGCACATGCGCAGTAGAGGTGAAGTGTGGAGGGCCATTCAGGACATGTTTTCTTTGGTTTTAGATGCAAATTTTGGGGATTGGGGGGCAAAATTTGTGTTTGGCCCTATATTTTAAGAGTTAGCACCAGCTATGTCTGGGTCATTGGTACAGTATAAAAATATGCAAATGTAACAAACTATATACAGAGATCAGATACCAAGTGGTGGGATTAGCTCACTCTGCCTCTCAGTCAGCTAAGCTAAAGTAAATTTTTGCTAAATAATTGTTCATAGGCCTCTCAATTCGCTAAAAATGACCTATTAAGGCCAAACAAAATTAAATAATTTATTCTCAGGAAATTTTTTTTTAAAACGAATCAGGGAGGGCGGTTCTTCTTTAATCACTGTCAACACAAAGTGGACAATAACAAATGAACATAAAATACACTCTTCACCCGATTGTTTTCACAGTCTGAGTATAACTTCAATCTGTTGTGCATGTTATTTATTTATATTTGTTTATTAGGGTTTAACGCCATTTTAACAGCCAGGGTCATATCATGTTGGTGACAGTTTTACGAGTGGAGGAAGCCGGAGTACCCGGAGAGAACCACCGAGCATGACAAGCAGCTTGTAACCAACATTGTAACTCTGAACTCTGCACAGCAGCACAGACAGGGTTAGATTGGTTGAAGACATGCGCACCATCGATGTGCAGTACGCCTTAGTACTCAGCGTCATCGTGCCCCCATGTAGGTAATAAGAAGTAAGTGCCTTGACCAAGGACACAACGCGGGAGCACGAATCAGTCGCTGAAATGGTCATCCATCCAACTACTAACCATGCACAACGTTGCTTAACTTCTGTGATCTTATGAGAACCAGTTACCTCAATGCTACAGCGTCCCATTGTGCATGTTTCTTATTTACGTAAACAATCTAAAAATAGTGTATGGCCATTTTGTACATGGACTTCTGGGATTGGTTATCTTTTGTGAAACATTACATTTTTCCATTCAGGATTTTCCGGCACTAGACACGTGAATACGAATCTATTTTCACATCAATCAAAGATGCTGCGCTGTTAACATATTTCCGCTGATATTGTGTTTTTATTTTGATACATATATTGACTTGCTCTTGAGATAAATGGACATATCAACCCGACTGTACTGTAAAATGAACCCTATTCTATGCATTCTTGAACTTACTACTCCCTTTGGTTGTGACTTCTGACATGAATGTAAAATGAACCCTATTCTATACATTCTCAAACTTACTATACCTTTTGGTTGTGACTTCTGACATCGGCACTCATAATCGGCCAAGTGTGCACTCAACTAATCGGAAAGCAGATGATGGTTGCAAATCATTATTGGTTAATCACTAGCAGGCAGTTTTTATTTTTTATTCCTGATGGAATGGTCACTGATGCCTAAAATCCAGTTGTGAGTTATTTATTTAGTCGCTCAAAGGTTAAGATACTACCTGTTTGGGGTTCATGTACAAAAATGTCCCCAGAGCCTGCCAGAGCAAATAAAAATAAAATCTCTTTGTGATTGTTTTTTGTATTTATTTTGTACATACATATGAGAAAGGTGTCGCACTTTGCAAAGAGAATAACAATACTGTATCAATGTATACGACATATTGCATCGCAAATCGCGATTTAGCCTAAGATTGAGTTTATCTACAGCTTCAGACTTGACTGGTACATGCCATGTTGTGGTTTTTTCAAATTGCAGCTTCTAATAAGAAGCGCATGTCATGCTACACCAAAACAACATTAAGGTCTAAAAAAGTTAAAAATCTGTTTCTAAGGCCCTCACTCATGGTCATTTTGACTGCCACATGCTCTCTTTTTATAACCAATGCAAACTTAAAACCAGAGGACACCAGACATGTTAACTCTCCCGGAATGCCCGGGATTCTCCCGGAATTAGCTATCCCCTCCCGCCCTCCCGCCCGGGAGTCAATTTGGACCAAAAATCTCCTGGAAAGTCGACATACCAGACAAAAACTGAATCCACCAGCTTTTGTTTACAAATACAAAAGCATGTGCTCTACTCTCAATGACAAGGTCATTAAGTTTGTGTGAAACGTCACCACTTACGTAAGAACTGATGACCAATTCTCATTTCTGTCAATGGCCATATTGTGATTATTGCAACACGTTTGACAGGCGGATTAAATGAATTTGAGATGCAGGATAATTGCTGAAATTGATTATATATTAAAGGCACACCTTTGCTTGTATACAGGTAGCAGTCAAATCGAAAAATAAATTCCATACGTATAAAATCTTGTCCAATCGAAAATGCGCAAAAATACGCACAAATTTATTGTGCATTTTGGATTTCACTTTCAGATAATTATAGCCAATTTTGGAGACAAACGGCTCAAACATATGAGTTGCCGTAATTTTCAATTCGCAATTTTCTAAAGCAGGCTGTGAAAAAAATTATGTTTTTGGTGAAAAAAATCTCTAAAAAGTTGGTAATATACGGCACTTGGACGTTTTTTCATTCGTAGTGATAAATGGACAACAAAATATCCCCGAGATGTTTCGTCCTAGGCTGGCTGTGGCATAATTTTCACGTTTCACTGAAAAATGATCCCCCCATTCCAAATCCCCTTCGTAAATGACCAACTACTTCCAGTAAGTAACCGGTGTGGTTAGGTGGGGCGCTGGGCTTTGGAAGATCGAATTACCACAACAACCGGGCTCTGGGGTGTGCCTAAACACCACAGATGGTCGCAGGTTACCGCAGGTCGCCGCAAGTACCCATAATTACCCAAATGGATCCAAAACTTTCAACACAGCACCATAACTGATATAGTGCTGAAAAGGTCGAAAATATCTCCAAACATTTTGTACATAAAACCATTGAAATATGGATGTCATTGGAACAAGCTCAGATATTGGCACATGACCACATCCATATTTCTGACTTCTGTTTTTCTCTATATTTCTATGGTTTGGCTTTTGAAAGGACAAATTGTTCAAATAAAACACATTAGGGTGGAATGTTTAATGTATGTGTGTGTGAGGGGGGGGGGGGAGGGGGTAACATGGAAATTATTGATGTGCTGCCCATGTGCAAAAATCTCACTGACAAGCATCCGAGTCTCACTGGGAGCTCATCAAAATCTCAATGACAGTCACCTCCAGAGGTTAACAGGTCTGGGTCACTCACCACCAGTTAGTAGAACGTTGGCATATGTTCCTTTGATGTATTGTTGTTGGGCTGTTTCCTGTTATACCTGTGTGTGTGTATGTGTGGGGGGGGGGGGGGGTATTTGGTATTAATTTGTATTTAAAATTGATCAATCCACACATGGTTTCTACGCGCAAAAAAAAATCTCCCTGAAAATCATGTCATCTCCCTGAAAATTTTCTTCAATCTCCCTGAAAAAAATTTTGGGAGGTTAACATGTCTGGAGGACACGTTAGACGGTGCATAATACGCCCATACTTCCAGAAATTATAAAACATTATACGGTGATATAAAAAGTCTGGAAAATGGTAAAAATTCTAAGTTCAAGGGCAGTAACTCCACCAAAAATCAACCAAGTAGAATGAAATTCAAACTTGATCTGTAAGTATCCACAACAAAGCTATATACCCAAAATTTTCTCATTATCTCCAACCATAACGAAAAAAAAAGTACGGAAAAATGAATAAAAAATCCGGAAAACTCTAAAAATTCTAAGTTCAAGGGCAGTAACTCCACCAAAAATCAACCGTGTTGAACAAAATTCGAACTTGACCTGTAAATATCCATAACAAAGCTATGTACCAAACATTTTCTCAATATGTCAATCCATAACGAAACAAGAGGACCCGGCGGCCTGAGGATGCTCACATGACATGGTAGTCTAAATATCAAACCAGGGACTTGACTTGAATAAGCTGCATACACCCCTCCTAAGAAAAGCATATACCAACTAGATGAAGCAATTGTGCACACACAATACACAGGATTTTCCTTCTATTTACAGTTCCTGCACTTTTACGTCCCAAAATTGAGATAAACGCATAAAAAACAGATTTTTTTTTATTTTTGTTCGGAAGTCCCAAACAAAATATTTTCAGACTAAAATTTTTTTTTCTTCTTAAAATTGACCAAAATGCATAAAAACACAAAAAAAAACTCATTTCTGGATTTTTGTCCAAAATTTTCTAAGTCCCACCCGGACCCCAAATTTTCAGTGTAAAAAAAATAAAAATTTTTGTCTTAAAATTGACCGAAACGCATAAAAAAAACAAAAAACTCATTTCTGGATTTTGGTTCATAATTTCGGAGTCCGGACCAGGACCCCAAATTTTCAGCCTAAATATGAACCCAGGGACTTGGATTGAACAAACTTGAATCTCACTCCCCTAAGGATGCTGCATACCAAATATCAAAAGATTCTTATTGGTAGATCTGAAGAAGAAGATTTTTAAAGAATATTCCTCATACTGCACTAATTTAAACATTTGGGCTCCCATAGAGAGCCCAAATATGGACCCAGAGAATTTATTTCAATAAACATGTGAAACAATCTTCCAAAGATGTTATATGTGAAATTTGAAAGCTTTTGGAGCAGAGGTTTGGGAGAAAAGTAGTCTTAAATGTTTTTCCCATTACCCACAGTGTTAAAAAATGCTGACTCAGCACTTCTTCAAAGTCCCCAAAAAGTACTCCATGATAAAACCGATAGCAATTTTTTTTTTACCATTCCATTCTGTTGGTCCTAAGAAAGCCTCACACCAAATAAGAATTCTCAGTGCTGTGTAGTTCTGTAGATATGGGCGTTTTAATTTTTTTCTATTTTTAGCTCCTGCGGTTCCCATGAGGCGACAGGAAAATTTTTTGGGCATAAATTAACTACTTATGTCCCAATAAAACCTCATGTCAAATTTGGTTCAAATCAGCCTCTCGGTTTGGAAAATAGAAATTTTGGGCGGGCAAAAATTCTTGTTGCCCCTCCCATAATGATGACAAATATAGCCCCTAGAACTTCTCTTGAACAAATAGAAGTCAACACCCCAAAAGGAAGCTGCACACCTAAAATCAAGTTTCTGCTACTACTGGTTCATGAGAAGAAGATTTTTTAAGATTTAGGCTCACGTTTTGGGGGTGGTCCTACCAAGGGGCAAGTCAATTTGATTTGAACAAACTTGAATTGACATGTGATAGGGAAAATGCACACCAGATTTGGTTCAATTTGGTTGAGTAGTTTGTGAGAAGAAGTCGATAATGTAAAGTTAACGCCGGACGGACGGACGGACAACGGATGGAAAGTGATTTGTAAAGCTCTCCTTAAGTTTTGCTCAGGTGAGCTAAAAAAAGTCTGGAAAACGGTAACTAGGTTCAAGGGCAGTAATTCCACCAAAAATCAACTGAGGGAACGAAATTCGAACTTGATCTGTTAGCATCCACAACAAAGCTGTATACCAAACATTTTCTCAATATGTCCATCCATTACAGAAAAAAAGATTGGAAAACAATTCCAGATAGATGGACAGCCAGACAGACGGGGAATGAAATTCAAACTGATCTGTATGTATCCACAACAAAGTTATATACCAAAGATTTTCTCAATATGTCCAACCATAACAAAAAAAAAATCTGAAAAACTCTAAAAATTCTAATTTCAAGGGCAGTAACTCCACCAAAAATCAACCGATGGAATGAAATTCCAGCTTGATCTGTAAGTATCCATAACAAAGCTATAAATAAACAAGAGGCCCCACAGGGTCTGAAGCGCTCACCTTGAAGAGTAGGACTGGGCAGTTTATCGTTTTTTTTTTTTGGTTTTTTTAAAAACCGAAACCGAACCGCCCGCCGCCTTAAACAAAAAACCGAGACTTTTGGTTTCAACAAATTTCCCAGAATTGGTTAAGTTTATGAGCACTCAATCATTTGTTTTCTGCATGCCAATGGCTTAAATGTCAGGCAAAGGTAAATGCTGTGCCATTTATGCTTACTTCGGGAGGACTGACAACAAATCCCCCCCCCCCCCCCCACCCCCAAATAGTGGTTGCAAATGTCTTGTATCTTAAACGATATCTACACAAAACCACCAACAGAAGGAATAAGAAAATCGCGACATTGACGCCGTAGCTGCGACGGGTGGTGCAATCTGCAAGTCCAAAAATGGACATGGACTAGACATGAATGAGATACACTTGCATATCAAATATGAAGTCATTCCACCAGATTAGTTTGAAAGTTATTCTTTTAGAAACTTGTTAGTCACTAAATTCTAAGTTCATCATGGGCCATAACTCCAAGAAAAATATTGGAACAACACATGCATTGAACAGTGGCTAGACATCAATAAGATACATTTACATGCCAAATATAAAGTCATTCCATCAAGTATTTCAAAAGTTATTGAGTTTTGAAACTCGTTGGTCACAGACAAACTCGTTAGTCACAGACAGACTGACAGACAGACCGTCAGACCGACTGACATGGTCACTTATAGAGCTGCTAGTCGCCAGCTAAAAATTAAAAAGGTCTTACGTAAAAATCCACACATGCAATTCAAAGAATCGTTAAGTACATTTAATGAACCGGGCACAGCCCCAGGCTCATTCATATTCGACCAAATAGGTATTGCAAGTTACCTGACAATATATGGTGTAAAAGTAATATAAATTACCTTTGACCCAAAATCAACTGCGTATGGCACATAGTAAATTCGATTGGAGGTAAACATAAAATTTATTGAATTTTTAAAACCTCAAAGTTCAAATGGGAAAATGACGAGTAAATTATGTTAATTAACCGACTACTGGCACGGTCTCTGAAGTCACATGCTCAGAGATAACGCTGCGGCATTGGCAGTTTTGTTTTTGTCAACAATAAAATGGTTAAATTAAAATAGAACGTATCCTGTTAAATGGATGGCAGGTAACTATTGAAAGTTTTTTTTTTAAACTTATTGGGAATTGTTTGTATACTATTTGAACTTACTTTAGGGAATCGCGCAGTACTGCAAGGTCTGTCAGGTATACACGCTGCATTCCCAATACAAATCGCATGTCTTGACTGAGATGAAATCAATGCAGGGATCAGCCAAGAGGGCAAAGTAAAGTTGGGTAATATCTCGCCTTGGCACTGCTCACATCCGCCCAATTTTCTATGTTTGGACAAAATCAAAAGTAATAAATGAACCTCTACAGTCGAAATTAGGAGAGATATTGTGAAAGCATTGGAGTGAGTGAGTTACCAATAAAAGTAATTCGTATATCACGACTTACTTCAATAATAGTTATCAAAATCACAAGAAATATGATTTGTGTTCCTTTTATTCCACTGTCATTTGAAGCAGGAACCATTAGAAACACGGGCAGTCTATTTCAAGCAATGTGATAATTTACCGAAATAAGCACAACAACTGCATATAATCCACCAAAATCAAGGTGAGAGATTAGCGACTCCATAAAAAAATAAGGAAATGTTGATTTTTGCTAAAATCTAGCTTTTCTTGTAAATTTCTGCATCTTGACAAGGCCCAAATCTTACTGACAGAACAAGGCCGATCCCACCAGTGGTGGAGCCATGGTTTGAAATCCTGGTGGACCATGCTGGTGAAGAGTTTGCGGGAGGGGGAATCTCAGGACTGAGGGCACTGTACTTGTACTGCTGAGGGCAGGAAATCAAAAAGAATCTTTTCAAATTTGGGGATGGGAGGAGCAAGTTGGATGTTTTGTTTTGTTTTTTTTTGGGGGGGGGGGGGGGAGGGGGGGGGGCTGGTTTCCCAAGATACCTCATGGCTCCACCACTGTAGCCCACTATAGTAGCCCAACACAATATGTCCATTAGCTCAGAAGAGTGGTGAAAACCGAGTAACCCGGATGACTGGAACACGCTGTATTAGCCCTCATGACTTGGATGACAAATACAGACACATTTTATGTGTACATTACCCTCTAAAATGTGATTTCTACAATATATTTTGAAAAACCAAAAACCGAACTGAAAACCGAGTTTTTGTACAAAACCGAAACCGAACCGAAATGCAAATTTCAAAACTGCCCAGCCCTACTGAACAGAACACGATATAAACAGAGTCCAAGAATGAGTCTACATTAAGCAATCCATCTCCATAGGATACATTGTCAATCCTTGAGCCCCTCAGGAGTGACAAAAATAGAGCATCAAATCTTTTCTTCAGTTGATCACAATGTAAAACATAGAGCTCCCATATGAAGCCCCTTGATACAACCTATGTGGGATTAATCTTGGTTACACATCTCTAGAGGGTACTGAATACAAAATTTCTAATTCTTCAGCTGCATGGCCAATTCCGGCTCCCGTATGGAGCCCAAATATTAACCCAGGCTCTCGATTTGAACAAAGTTGAATCTGACCTCCCTAGAGATGTTGTATACCAAATATGAAAGCATTCTGACTGTTGGATCTGAAGAAGAAAAAATTTCAAGAAATTTCTTTGAACACACTTGAATCTGACTCCCCCCCCCCCCCCCCCCCCCCCCTCCCTCCCCTAGATATGTTGTATACCACATATGAAAGCATTTTGACTAGTGGATCTGAAGAAGAAGATTTTTAAAGAAATTTCTCATAATGCACTAAGTTAAAATTCGGGCTACCCCAGGGAGCCCCAATATTAACCCCGCGAACCAATTTGAACAAACTTGAATCTGACTCCCCTAGAGATGTTGTAAACCAAATATGAAAGGATTCTGACAGGTGAATCTGAAGAAGATGATTTTTGAAGAAATTCCTTCATATTGTTACAAAGTTAAATTTCAGGTTCCCATATGGAGCCCAAATATATTAACCCAGGCACACAACTTGAATAAACTTGAATCTCACCCCCTAGAGATGTGTATACCAAATATGAATGCATTCCGACTGTGGATCTGAAAAAGAAGATTTTTAAAAGACATTTCCTCATACTACACTAAGTTAAAATTTGGGCTACCATAGCGAGCCCAAATATATACCTAGGGACCCGATTTGAACAAACCTTAATCTGCCCCCTCCCCTAGAGATGTTGTATACCAAATATGAAAGCATTCTGACTGGTGGATCTGAAGAAGAAGATGTTAAAATTATCTGCCATATTGAACTAAGTTAAAATTTGTGCTTCCATAGGAAGCCCAATAATAACCTACAGACTTGGTTTGAACAATCTGGAATCTGACCCACATAACAATGATGTATACCAAACATTAAAAGATTCTGACTTGTGGTCTGAAGATGATTTTTAAACAATATTCCCCATAATGCCGTAAGTTAAAAACTCCGTCTCCTGTATTGAGCCCCAATATGAACCAATGGGCTTTATTTTCACAAACTTGTATCTGACCCGCTATGAATGCTGTATACCGATTATCAAAAGATTCTTACCACTGATTCTGGAGCAAAGATTTTTTTTCATTTTTGCAAATATGCAGACTCAAGCATTTTTTGGATGCCCTCTACAGAAAACCCTAACATAACCGATGGCAATTTTTTTTACCTGTCAATTCTACTGGTCCTAAGGATGCTTCATACAAATAACAGCTCTCTGTTCCATGTGGCTTTGGGAAATATGGGCGTTTGAAAATATTTCTATTTTTAGCTCCTGGTGTTCCCATGGGATGCAGGAAATTTCTTTTTGGCAATGCGTCAAGTACTTATAACCCAATAATACAACACACCAAATTTGGTTCAAATTGGACCATCTTTTCAGAAAATAGAAATTTTCGGCGAGGCCAAAAAATCTTACATCTCCCATTAAAAAAGCCAAATATTGCTTCACAAACTTCATTTGAAACAACTTGATTCTACACCTCAAAAGGAAGCTCCATAACGAATATCAAGTCATTGTACCCACTGGTTCATGAGAAGATTTAAAAAATATTTTGGAGCATTTTCTGCCAGCTCATCTCTATGGGGATGGACATGTCGAGTTGAACAAAAAATGCAATGCCCCTTCGGGACCATCACTTACACAAACTTTCACTTGAATTGGCCCATTGGATTTGGAGAAGCAGATCAAACATGGTGTTCACGGACGATGGATGGATGGATGGACAGACAGATGGAGAGCGATGAGATTAGCTCAGCCTGACTTTGTCAAGGTGAGCTAAAAATATTCTCAATATGTCAATCCATAACAAAAAAAGTCTGGAAAACGGTAACTAAGTTCAAGAGGCAATAACTCCACCAAAAATCAACTGAGCAGAACAAAATTGGAACTCGATCTGTAAGTATCCTTAACAAAGCTGTATACCAAAAATTTTTTCAATATGTCAATCCAAAACGAAAACAAGAGGCCCCATGGAGCCTTAATCGCTCACCGGCCAAAGTGGTTCAAAGAAGTATTTGGGGTCACATTCAGTTCGACATGGTTCAATCAACACTACAAAGGAATGAAGTCATGAGAGACAAATTTTATGGAACTAGGGACATGGCTTGAACAAACTTGAATCTCACCCCCCTAAGGATGCTGCATACCAAATATCAAAACATTCCGACTGCTGGATCTGAAGAAGAAGATTTTTAAAGAAAATTCCTCATTTTGAACTAAGTTATCATTCGGGCTACCACAGTGAGCCCAAATATGAACCCAGGGACTTTTCTTTAACAAACTTGAATCTCACCCCCTAAGCATGCTGCATACCCAATATCAAAAGATTCTGCCTGCTGGATCTTGAGAAGAAGATTTTTAAAGAAATTTGCCTGAAATGCACTAAGTTCAAATTTGAGCTCCTATACTGAGCCCAAATATGAACCCAGGGGACCGATTTGGACAAACTTTAATCAGATCCACCCCACAATGTTGCATACCAAATATCAAAAGATTCTGCCTGCTGGATCTGGAGAAGAAGATTTTTTAAGAAATTTGCCTGAAATGCACGGAGTTCGAGTTTGGGCTTCTATACTGAGCCCAAATATGAATCTGGGGGGGCCGATTTGAACAAACTTGAATCAGTTCCACCCTACAATGTTGCATACCAAACATCAAAAGATTCTGCCTGCTGGATCTGGAGAAGATTTTTCAAGAAATCTGCCTGAAATGCACTAAGTTGAAATTCGGCCTCCTATACTGAGCCCAAATATGAACCCAGGGGGCCAATTTGTACAAACTTGAATCAGATCCAGCCCACAATGTTGCATACCAAATATTAAAAGATTCTGCCCGCTGGATCTGGAGAAGAAGATTTTTTAAGAAATTTGCCTGAAATGCACTAAGTTCAAATTCGGGCTTCTATAGTGAGCCCAAATATGAACCCAGGGAGCTAATTTGAACAAACTTGAATCTGACCCCCCTAGAGATGAATTATACCAAATAGGAAAGAATTCTGCCTGGTGGATCTGAAGAAGATTTTTTTAAATTATTTTTAATTTTGGAAAGAAATTCATGGGTACGAGTTATGCCCCTTGTGGTGCCCCCGTTGTACAAGTTTGAATTGACATATGATAGGGAACATGCACACCAAATTTGGTTCAATTTGATCCAGTAGTTTGGGAGGAGTAGTTGTTAATGTAAAGTTCACGACGGACGACGACAGACGGCAAGTGATAAGTTAAGCTCCCTTCGGTGAGCTAAAAAGTCCTGATGGACACTAATGCTATAACATAACATGATCGTTTTTATAAAACGGGAGAATAAAAATAAAAATTAAATGGTTTATGTCATAAATAATAAAACTGATAAATTTGTCCCTTGAGTGCAACAAAGCTTTGCAATGCTTTAGCATTGCAAAGACTTCTTGCACTCAAGGGATGAAATACACCACCAGCCATGCTATTCTGTACAAAAAATGGCTGCAGAAACAGAAGATCTACTTTGTGGGGCCCAATCAGACATTAATACTATGAAATGAGTTCACCTATCAATTCTAGGTCATAACTTTACCAAATCTGTGTCATGCTTATTTCAATCAAGCCGCTTGTGATATCCATGATGTCACTGATGCTCCGAGATTTTCAAAGTAACAATTTTATGAACGTGAACTAAAATTTGAGTGCCTTGGCACTGAACACTCAGGATAAACAACCATATTTTTTTTTGTTTACATTCCAGAAGTTGCATTCAGTTTTTAACCCTTAAGAGCCTGGACAATTGTCCTGAATTCACACCTAACAACAACCTGTACCTGTGCAGTGGCTATAACTGGTTTCTGGTCAAGTCTTGGCCATCTTAACTGGTAGAGTGGTGAATTATTTTGGGTTGTCAAAATTTGTTCACAAGTCTTTGCTTTGTTACAATTCATGGGAGAGTGCAATAGGCACTCTCCCATGAATTGTAACAAAGCAAATACACACAAATGAAATAGTTTCACTCAAAATATTCTACGAAGCCTGTCCACAGAACAGAAAGCCTTTAAGTTGTGGCACCTGCTCTTCAGAATAAAGCCCAAATATGGGCTTCTAGTACTCTACCAGTTAACAGGCAGCCAAGACTTGACTAGAAACCACTGCCTATGTAATTTGTTTATTGTGAGCAGGAACTACTCATTATGACATGTTAAGTGCATATGTTCTGAGGGTGTAAAAAGTTGGAAATAGGCCTTTAAGGATTAACAGGCAGCCAAGACTTGACTAGAAATCACTGCCTATGTAATTTGTTTATTGTGAGCAGGAACTACTCATTATGACATGTTAAGTGCACCTGTTCTGAGGGTGTAAAAGTTGAAAATAGGCCTTTAAGGCTTAACAGGCAGCCAAGACTTGACTAGAAATCACTGCCTACGTAATTTGTTTGTCAGCAGGACCTACTCATGATGGCATGTTATGGGCACCTATTCTGAGGTCTTAAAAGTCGGAAATAGTCCTTCAAGGGTTAAAGATCCACTGTCATACAATAAACAAGTTATTACAACAGTCAATAAATCTGGGTTGTCATATTCTGTCTCTTTGACAAGACCAAATCAGCAAGATCAAAAACGCTGTCTACAGCATATTGTTTCATATCTGACCTCATTAACTCATTGGAATTCGATGACCCAGATCATCAGACCACTGTAATAATCTGTATGTATTATGCTTATAAAGACAAAATTCAAATTCGACTTACTTGCAACAATTTTTGAGGTCTTCATTCAAAAATACTTCAATTCCAATAACAGCAAAGAAGTAGTAAACAAAAACTATCACAACTGCAAGACTGTAAGAAAAAAAGAATGAAAAAAAAGAAGTACAGTGAAACCTGTCTTGAGAGACCGCCTGTTTTGCCAAGCAAAAGCGGTCTTTCAAGACAGGTGGTCTCTCATAACAGGTTTGGGGATTTCTGTAAGTCACTGACAAATCCAAGGTATATTTGTTGTGGGGCTAATGAATAAAAAAAACCAGAACAACTTTATGTATTCATCTTATAATTTATTATGTACATGTCAAATATTTTTAATTCATCTTATAATTTATTTTATCACATAATCACACCATTCTATAGTGTATTAAAGCCATGTAATAAATTTTCATATTACACTAGTGTAATAAAGGTAAAAAGTCTCCAAATGGAATGTCAGCATCTGAGTGAATCACATGCTGACATTCCATTTGGAGACTTTTTACATCAGTGACTGTATTACTACACTACTAATGTGTTCAAAACAAACATGGCCGCTGCAGTAAACTTTCCAGAAAACTGTACTGTAAAAATTGATGGAAAGGGCCAGGGAAGAGTACTTGGGCAAACAAATCATGGTGCTGATGTTTACATCACAGTGAAAATTGAAGGAATTGACTTTATTGTAGATATTCAACCTGAAAGGTTAACTCTCATTCATAACCCATGTACTGAAGCCGAGTCAATACAGCAGACGTCAAGTAACAATGTCAATGTTGAGACCAGTGAAAATAATAGATTTGCTGCTGCTGAAAGTAATATTGATGAATTTATATCAATGCAGAGTAATAGGAACACTGCTTCAAAAACATTTTATGACTTGAAACTGTTCTATGCTTACCTTGAGCATTCAAACAACAATGATAAACGTGTAATCCATGAAATTCCTCCCAGTGAACTTTCTGAATTGTTGTGTAAATTTCTCATCAGTATTCGTAAAGCTGACGGTTCTGAGTATGAGCCCACTACTCTCCGGGGGTTTATCTCCAGTTTTGATCGCCAACTTCGGAGGCAAAGGTATGGGTACAGCATAATTAACAGTGTGGAATTTTGCCAGGTCCGAGATGTCTTAAAATGTAAACAAATGGCCTTGAAGCGCGATGGGAAAGGGAATCTATCAAATAAAGCTCAGCCAATATCAGATGATGAAATAAAAATGCCGCTCAAGATCACAGATCCAATGTCGAGTTGTGACCTTGACCTTTGACCTGGCGAGTCCAAGGTCAATAGGGTTCTTCCTCGCACCAAGGCCAACACACCTATGAAGTTTCATGACTCTAGGTTGAACCACTATCAAGTTCTCATCCGGAAACCAATTGTTGCGATATGCTATGTTCAAGGTCACTGTGACCTTGACCTTTGACCTGGTGAGTCCAACATCAATAGGGTTCTTCCTCGCACCAAGGCCAACACGCCTGTAAAGTTTCATGATTCTAGGTTGAACCACTATCAAGTTATCATCCGGAAACCAATTGTTGCGATATACTATGTTCAAGGTCACTGTGACCTTGACCTTTGACCTGGTGAGTCCAAGATCAATAGGGTTCTTCCTCGCACCAAGGCCAACATACCTATGAAGTTTCATGATTCTAGGTTGAACCACTATCAAGTTATCATCCGGAAACCAATTGTTGCGATATACTATGTTCAAGGTCACTGTGACCTTGACCTTTGACCTGGTGAGTCCAAGATCAATAGGGTTCTTCCTCGCACCAAGGCCAACACACCTATAAAGTTTCATGACTCTAGGTTGAACCACTATCAAGTTATCATCCGGAAACCAATTGTTGCGATATACTATGTTCAAGGTCACTGTGACCTTGACCTTTGACCTGGTGAGTCCAAGATCAATAGGGTTCTTCCTCGCACCAAGGCCAATACACCTATGAAGTTTCATGACTCTAGGTTGAACCACTATCAAGTTATCATCCGGAAACCAATTGTTGCGATATACTATGTTAAAGGTCACTGTGACCTTGACCTTTGACGTAGCGAGTCCAAAATCAATAGGGTTCTTCCCCTCACCAAGTCCAATCTACCTATGAAGTTTCATGAATGTGAGTTGAACCATTATCAAGTTATCATCCGGAAACCAATTGTTTAAGATTTACTATGTTCAAGGTCACTGTGACCTTGACCTTCGACGTAGCATGTCCAAAATCAATAGGGTTCTTCCTCCCACCAAGACCAACCTATGTATGAAGTTTAATGAATGTGAGTTGAACCACTATCAAGTTATCATCCGGAAACCAATTATTTACGCCCGCCCGCCCGCCCGCCATTCACCAAACTATAAGTCGAGTTTGACTTCGTCACAACTCGACTAAAAATTCTCTGGGAAACTGGTCAGTTTGGATCGTCAACACCACAAAGCATTATAAATACCCTGTGGTTTTATTTCACAATTCACTTTGGTCTGCGTGGTACATCTGAACATCATGAAATGTGCTGGGGTGATATTAAACTTTGTGAAGAGTTCAACCAAGGTGCATATCTTGAATTCAATGAACGCCAAACAAAAACTAGAACTGGGTCAAATCCAAGAGATGTGCGTCGCGTGAAACCTAAGTTGTGGGCAAATACAGCTGAGCCCGAAAAATGTATAGTAGAAATTTATAAAACATTTTCAAGTAAGCGACCAAAAGACTTCTGTGATGCAGATCGTCCCTTTTATATTGCAACACACACTGGAATTCCTAAATCTGGTGAATGTTGGTTCAAGCGGCAACCAATTGGTGTGAACAAACTTGGCTCTTTGATGAGAAGAATGACGACAGCCGCTGGTATCGCAACCACTGACAAAAAATTGTCAAACCATAGTGCCAGAAAGCACGATACAAAAGTTGAATGATAGAAATATACCAACAAACCACATTGTTCAAATCAGCGGACATCGCAATATTCAATAAGTGAACAATTATTCCACCCTAAATGAATTTCAACATCAGAAAATATTACGTGTTCTCTCCAGTTCAAATGTACCTGAAGTTCCACCAGTTTTGAATTATCCTCCCTCAGAAAGCACATGTTTAAACCAAATTCCAGTATTGTCAGTGAATAATAACAATAATTCCAATGATAACAAATGCTCAATGCAGCTCCACGGTACAATAAACTCAATCTTTTCTAACAACAACATACACGGTGGTCATTTTGAAGTCCACGTACACCATGCATGTGATCGAAAATTCCTGACTGAATCAGCTGAATTACCAAACTTTGCAAAGCGTCGACGAGTTGTTATAGAAACAGATTCTGACAGCGATTGACACAAAGGGATTTTTATGAAATATTGTTGCATTAAAAGGTGTTATTTATTGTTATTAAATCCATATGTGGTGGAATATTGAAATTTTATATTTTCGTGATGAAAGCATGCTGCAAATTTGAAGAATGTAGTGAGTTTATTAGGAACTATTTTCTGCAGCGTACACAATATGGGAGCACAGCGTCACAGCCAGAATCGCAACAAGAAGGCTGTACAGAGTTATTTGTTCGTTTTTAGTAGTTAACACCGGCAAAAAATGACAATATCGGATTATGTGATAAAAAGAATCTCGAACTCGTTCCCGTTTAATATTGAAATTTAGGAAACTCGTCAAATAGATTTCATTTGCAACTCGCTAAAGCTCGTTGCAAATGAAATCTACTTGACTCGTTTCCTAAATTTCAATATTAAACGGGAACTCATCTGAGATCCTCTATATATGTCAAATATTTTTTTATTCATCTTATAATTTATTACATGTCAAATATTTTTTTAATGTTTTCATTCATTACATGCATTCATGAATAATGTATTTCAGTTACATGTACATGTTGTATAACCTTATTTCATGTGTAAATAAAATAAATAAAATACTCTTGTGTGAATAAAAAACCAATAGTTGCATCATTGTTGTTATTTTATCCTGCAACTTATTTGAACAGTGTACATTTCTGTAATTTGTTGGATACCCAAGTTCCCAACCAATGAATGATTGGTGGCTTCATGAGGAAGTGAAGGTAAGGAATTCAGGATATATTTCCCAATATTATTATTATGAGTGAGGGGGTGGGGAACAAAAATTACAGGAAATTCTACAAGTCCCAGTCATTTGATGTGATAAAAAGCACAGGCTCTCGTAGTTTGATCAATATTCTTAAGTTAAATACAGATGCTACCAATATATCAGGAATTTTCTTGTGCTTATCCTGCAACTTATTTGTTCTGTAATTTGTTGGATACCCAACCGATGGACGATTAGTGGCTTCATGAGGAAGTGAAGGTAAGGAGTTCAGGATGCCCTAAATTACATTCCATATATTTTCCAATATTATTATTATGAGTGAGGGGGATGGGGAACAAAAAGTACAGGAAATTCTCCAAGTCCCAGTCATTTGATGCGATAAAAAGCAGAGGGCCTCATATTTTGATCAATATTCTTAAGTTAAATACAGATGCTACCAAAATATTATTAACAGATTATCACATTTTCAATGTACAAATTGATAATATTTTGGTGGCACCTGTATTTAACTAACTTTGATCAAACTATGAGGCCTCTGATTAAATGATTGAGAAGAAATAGCAGAAGCAGTTCGCGCACAAATTATATCCACTGGTATTGTACAGTTCACACAACATATGTATAAATAGACTTTTAAATAAAGTAGAGCAAACAAACCTCCGAAAATTATAGCCATTACATGTATTATATATTTCACGTGCAGAAGTTATTGTTGACACTGACGAGTGACGTCATACGTGCAGCGCATGTACAACAAACAGTTCATTGATGAATATGGAAAAAATGGAACAATTGATAATTTGTATTGGACATACATAACACTTCTAAAACAAGCAAATTTACTTAACAGTCTAAAGATATACATGTATACACCAACATTCTCAATTACCTTTCGAAGTAGGGGCGTTTTGGGTTTGAGATTAAATGACATTTTCTGTCATTGAAAACCAATTGTGTTACCTCCCTTTGAATGTTGCACATTCGTTGAATGCAATGAATCGATGGTGCCTTTTTTGAATGCACTGAATGTATTTGTTTGCGTTCATAGCAGAATTTAACATGGAATAACACATTCACCAATAAAAAGGCATACAAAACACAAGCAGTGATTCAAGAAATTAAATCAGTGACTCCTTTTCTCAAACATTAATTGCGCTGTTTATGCCTTTTGCATAGCACGTGCTGTTCTATTTAAATATTTTAAGTCAGTCAAATAAATCAGCTTGACCTGTTTTTTTTTTACGACTGCGTTAACAAAATTGCACCTCAAGGGCTACTGGAACACAAATGGTCCATGAGATGAAAACTTGTTAATACGGTTGTGTTTTCTTCATGGATATAATCATTCACCTGGGGGGAGTGGGGTTTTATTCTCTGAGCTTAAAAGTTGATACAGCTTGAAAAGTTGGGGGGAGGGGGGGTGCACCTCTCCACAAACTACAGGGCTATTACAACTGCATTAACAAATTTGCACCCCATGGGCCATTGGAACACAAATGGTCCAGGAGACGAAAACTTGTTAATATGGTTGTGTGTGTGTGTGTGTGTGGGGGGGGGGGGGGGGGGGGGTCACAAACTACAGACCTATAATTTTCAATATTTTACATTATTCTGCAACCGACGAGTTGAAAAAGTTAGTTATTGTTGACTGACGGCATTGATTGAGTACCTGCACTTTATTTTTCTCAATTGCCGTTTCCATTTGCTGGCACATAAAAAGAAGTTCTGCACTCTTATGGTGCACACTATAGTTTTTCAACTGGGAAATGAATTCTAAGGCTTGCAAGTGTGAGGGTATTTGTGGCTCACTGACACAAGGTTCAGCCTCATTGTCACTTTCACTGTCAGTTTCATTTCTTTCATTTATTGCAATACTTTTCAAAATATCGTCTTCCCAATTTGTATTGCCATTGAAACAATTATCGACCTGGTCGTCACTGGCAACATATTCTTCTTACATCTGGCACGAAAACTTTCCAACCAACCATTTGACGCTGTGAAGTCATCGTGCCCTAATTCCATGGAAGCGACTATGGCCTTTTGTTGTATTAATTTTCCAGTGATTGGAACATTCTTATTTCTGGCAACGCAGAACCATTCCCATACTCTTTCATTCAAATTACTGTAAATTGTTCTTCTCACCTTTAAGTATTTACGTTCCGCTCCATCTCCTGATTCCCAGTTTTGTTTGATCGCATCTTTTTCCTTTATTATATTCTGGATTTGAGTCTTGCTCACCGACAACTCTTGAGCAATTTTCCTGGCACTACTACCACGTTCAGAACGTTCAATTACTTGAACACGTTCTTCAAGCGTCAACATTTTTCGCTTTTTACTTGGATCTTCGTACGTACTCATGATTAGGGTTGTTATGTTGCTGATGATGATGAATGAAAGGTTATGTTGCTGAATGCATTTGGATCATCTTATATGCTATTTTCGTTGTTGTTACAAAAAAAACACCGGAACAACTTTGTTTTATTATTTATATTCGTAAGAAAAGATAAAATAGGGCAAAAGAAGAAGCCGACCGCTGTGGATCTGATTAAGCCTCATTGTAAAGCTGACACTCAACTGTCAAAACATATGCTGTGTTCATGAAACAATGGGTTAGAAAAGTAAAAATTATTTATTGTAATGAAAACAAATCATGGATTCAAAAACTAATAATGAACAAAGGACAAAGAAGTGTTACATGACAGCTTGGGACTTTTTTATTTTAGTGCACATCGAGTACATGTAATTACTTCGTGCTCCTCCTCAAATATTTTTGCAGAATAATAATGCAAGCTTCACCTGCTTCTGAACTGTAAATAAAAACACGTGGGCATGTTTCAGTCACGTGTATAAACAAATTATAATTTAATTGGACCGCCCTGATGTGTTCAAGACATCCCCCATTGTTATTAAAAAATGACTCTTCACATGTGTTATTTCCAAATAGTTTCTAAAAATGAGGTTGCTTTATGGATATTTAAAAAGTTAAAAAATTTATAGTAATTTATATATTTTTTATACTTACCAATGACCCAGACATAGCTGGTGCTAACTCTTAAAATATAGGGCCAAACACAAATTTTGCGCCCCAATCCCCAAAATTTGCATCTAAAACTAAAGAAAACATGTCCTGAAAGGCCCTCCACACTTCGCCCCTACTGCGCATGCGCAGTGTCAAGGACGTTCCGAAATTGGCGCCATTAATCATTCTAATAACCAGTGCCTGGTAAGTGCTATGTACTCAGCGGGGAGGCAAGAGTTCCCAACTCCTGGGAGGGCCATCCCCGTCTGGGTCATTGGTAAGTATAAAAAATATATAAATTACTATAAATTTTTTAACATTTTTATACTGTACCAATGACCCAGACATAGCTGAATAGTAAAAAGGCTGGAGGGCCAAGGACATAGAGCAAAATGGAATACGCTCAATAAAATAAAATAGAGTCATCCCCTGTAGGGAAAAGAGGTAATAGGCCTTACATGTATCTTTCTTATTTATGATAAATTAGAAAGATACAACACCTTCCAAAACTGAGCTTCATACATCCATGTACTCTATTAATATCCAATATAATCCTTATACTAATAATTTTTAAAGTAAGCCAATAAATAAAGTAAGTCTAGAGAATAGAGACTCTTATACTCCTAAAAGTGTCTGAGGATTGCATAATCATGTCCGTTGACATATGCAATATTCAAAAGCTATACTTTAAAAACTAAGACTTGAATGAATTTTAAAAACCTAAACTTCTCACTAAACAACCATCCCAACAACAGCTCAGAATTACTAACTCCGGAGGAGGTATCCCCTTGTTTTCATAGTAAAACAGGTGACCCAAGGGAACACCCTCCCCCCCCCCCCCTTTTTCTTGCCCTGGGTCAAATAGCCCAGAGCGAAGAGGGCAGCCGAACGGAGACACTGCCGAAACAGACAGCCTACCTAGCTATAGAAGCAACTGTTAAGTGAATGACATTCTGAGCAGTAGATAATAGACCTAACAATAGAGGCCTCCAGAAATGGACTCGATATTTCTGAGATAAAATTCATGAATGTGGATGGCTGAGCGCAATGAGCGGCCTTCAAAAATCTATAATAGCGACACTATTAATGTAAGCCCAAGAAGTAGAAGAACTCTTACCTCATGAGCCGAAATCTTAAGCACAACTGCTAAGTCAATGATATACTATAAGCAGTACCGATAGTTAATAGAATCCATTAACAATAAAATGGAGCGTAACGTCCTTCTACTAGACATCAAAGACAGAAGAAGCTTACGCCCATAGTAATAAACAGAAATCTGTTTATAAATACATAAACTGTACCCGGAAAGAGTAAAGGCCTATGCCCATACGAAGACGGAAGGACCTTAAAATAATAGGTTCCGGATAATAGGAGCCTAACTCTTATGCAACAATCCAACCTAAATAGTAACGGAAGTATTGATTCCGAAACTATGAAAGTGAAAATCATCCATCGATAGTGCATGAAACTCACTGACTCTACAGTAAAAGAGAAACCAACAGAATTACTGTCTAAAAGGTCAGAATTTGAAAACTACTGTTTCCAGAGGCTCAAATGATTACTTAGCTAAATAAGAACCAAAGTTAAAATCCGTATAGGAATTTAATCTAAAGATTCTAAGTCTATTTATCAAAAAGTTACTAACTGACTTAGATAAAGAGACAAAAGACTCAATTGTAAACTATCGTAGAGTGCATAGGTATGAGGTAACATAAACCTATAACCTAAATAATAACAGGCTGCAGTAGATCTTGTGAAACAAGTATACTAAAAAATAGCAATGAGTAGTATGGAGGGATCAACAATATGAACATAATGATCCCTACACCACGACGGAAGAGCCTCCACTTTAGCCGCATAGAATAGCGAAGAAGAGGATCTCCTATAGTAAGAAATCGCGTCCAAAGCTCGTCCAGTACAGTGCTTACAATGCAATACGGACCACACAACGGAATACATGAAGGTTGCGACCTTGCAGGTTGTGATAAAGATGCAGTGACCGTTGGGAGCGGGAGAGCAGGAGAGTGGAAATTCACTCTCCACTTTTAGATTTTACGAGAGTGAAAAATTTTAGGAGAGTGATTTTTAAAATAAAAAATAATGCCTCGGGCCAATTCGCCCCCAGGTGGAATAACGAGGATTGGTGGTGATTGCTGTTGAGAAATCAGTAGGCCTAATAACGCGCGATTTCCAAAATAATTGGTTTTATGACGTTTCGGCCTTGAGACGTTTCGGCCCTAAGAGGCCAAAACGTCTTAGAAATTGGGCCGAAACGTCTTCACATTCGGTAATTCTTTTTTAGATGTGATTGTGTGGAGGGGTTTGTGGAGTTTTAAATTGGCAAGTCCCAAGGGTGGTCGCTCATGACAAGTTCTTCTGTACTTTGCACTTCTCCGACCAGGGGTCAGCCTGGCAGCTGATTTTAGGGAGAAGTGACTTCTCCCTTCAGAGACTTTAGGGAGAAGTCAGGACCCAGGAGGGAGAAGTCAGTGGACATGAAGGAGAAATCAGAAAAAAAACATAAAACGTATATGTCATCGTGACAAAATAAATGAACATAGAGGACACAATTGTGGAGAAAAAAATAAATAAAAGTTATCCAAACATACAAACACACACAAAACTAAGTCAGATGGTTACATAACAGAATGTAGGTTAAAATCCCCACCCCCACCCCACCCCACAAAAAACTGTGTCGTTCATGGTTTCTGAATACCCCCTAACTCTTTGCCGAACAGTGATGACTAAGGTTACCGTGCAGTTGATTTTGTATTTGCGTCAACGATGTGGATTTGAAATTTAGTATGACCCATGGTGAGAGTGTTCTTCTCTGTAACAGAAGGTATATTCTTTTTAAAAAAATATTTAAAGTGTTTAAAATAAATTTCAAGTTCATATAAGAAGCTGGGTCATTCATGGTTTCTGAATACCCTAACTGAGTTGAAAAGCGTAGTTAAAAAAGTTTTCGATATCCTTCGTAAATTAAGCGTTATTAACAATTTGAGTTAATTAATTTCTTTGGTAAATGACAAAACATTTCAGTTGTCTCCCTTCCCGGCTGCGCTGTGTAATAATACACTGTTCAGAAAACTGACAATTTCTGCCAACCATCTTTCACTGACACGTGCGATTGGTGCTTTGAAGGTCTGCCATTCTTATCCATCCAAATACCTGTGATTTCTATTGTAGCCTTATTACATTTAACCCCCTTCCAACAAACTTCACAAGTTTTCAAAGAAAAACATTCAATGTATTGCGGGGCGAATTTCAATGCAGCCAATTTTTCAGTGGAACAGAGCATAAGCCATAACCGCAAGCAATTTCGATATGGACGAACTGTCTCCAATACATTTTTTTTTGTTTTGAAACGGTGGTTAACTTTGATAAATTCTAATTAACTCGATGCGTGTCTTGTGTGATTCGTTGTTTTGTCTGGTACTTTGTTTTTAAATAGCCATTTTGTGCTGGTTGCTATCAGTTGGGGCGAATTGTTCGAACGACTACGCCATTGCAATTCTTTTCAGAAATATAAAATTGGGCTAGTTTAGGCTATTTTCATAGCCGTGTGACGGACTTTAACAGCAACCGTGTTTACTGTTTTTTGCGGAAGCGTGTGTTTTTAAAAAATAAAACATAAGAAAATACATTAAATTGCCATGTCTCCCAAGGAAGTTTGGGAGGGCGACTTGAATTTTGGTCGTGTTCAAAGCCTTCGTCGGAGACTCCGACGAAGGCTTTGAACACGACCGGAAGATAAACGTGCGCGACTAATTACTCGCGGTATACGAAAAAGCGGTGCGCGCTGGCGCGATGGTGCGCTGGCGCGATCGCTCGCTGTTCCCAACGGTCACTGAAGATGACACGATTTACCCAGTGAAAAAGATCCTCACATAGAGGAAGATTTCACGTTAAAACCCACAGTAGACGAGAGAAAATTACTCATGATCTCTGTGAAGATAGAGATGCTATCAACAGAAATGTATTGTGGTTGTTTATCTTAGCAATACCTGCTAAAACAACAGCGCCGGAGGATATGCGTATCCTATCATTCCGTCCTATAGATCAATAGAGCGTTAAGAATATTAGCTCAGAGATCTGGACAAGCCAACACATACGTCTGCAATTGATTAGCAAGCTGTGTCATAAATAAATCATCATTGGGCGCTCCCATAGATAGCAAATCTGATTGAATACTTGTTTGTTGAGAGTCCATTCTGACAGCAACAAGCGACCCGTAAGAGAACGGGAGTCCGATAAAACAATCAGACGACCCGGAATATGACGGACCAAAACTGAACTTGGTGTACTATAACCAACAGACGGATTCTTTTAATTAAATTGAATAACGGAAACAAAAGAGTGCCTCCCTGGTTCCGGAGATACGCCACTACTGTCGAATTAAAGGACAGGAATTTGGGCATGCATTTCTGAATAATGTTCATGCAATGACATAAAGCAAGCCTAAAAAACATTATTCCGCGGAAGAAAACTGATTGCTAAAAGACTGCGGAACCCAAAGACCCTGGCACTTCGAATCCGTAGGGATCAGTATTATATCCCAATCTGTAAGACTGACAACCGTCATAACAGCCACACTCGGGTCCGGCAACTGCGGCGGCACTCTCTGAGTCAACCACCGAATGTTTGCCCCAGTCTGAATCTCTTGTAACACTAGATAGACAAGAGAACGTGTAAATCGAGCAATTCATGGATTGCCGAAAAGTTGCCGTCGAAGAGAAGCTCCTCCGAGAACGAAGCGACTCTGAGAGAGTTCTTAACCTTACTATCCACGCGAGTGGATGTAGCTAGGGCTGCGTCACGTCTAACTAACTCCAATCAGCCACTGAAGGGCGGAGTTATACGTGAACAAACTACTGCCCTCAAAAGAAATTACATTGAGAATAATATCCCGTAAATCTTTTCTTGAAGACGTAATGATAACGCCTCAGTAAGGCGGATTACGTATAATAAAGCGTCTAAGTTAAGTCTACTATACATAATGTCGTTCCCAACATTGAAATTGGAAAAGACATAAACGGCGAAAAAGAATATATGCAGTTTTTAATCACACCGTCTAGACGCATATGAACTCTCGGTATGCCCTGCTCTGCCAAAATAAACTATTTGTATAAATGATAAAATGGCAGAAATGAGCAACGCGGACAAGAAACTAAACTATCATGCTTAGTAGCAGGCTTGTATATATATATATAGCGTCGAAAAATAAAACACATGTTGTAATGACAATATTGGACTACGTCGGTAAGTCAGGGGCAATGTCCCCGAACCGATCGAAAAATCCGAGTCCAATGACGCTATAAGTCTCTTATCCAAGATCGCAGCAATGAAGTCCGAAATAATAATCACTGGAAGATAATGCCAAAAGATATGAAAGGCATCTTCCGATACTACTAAAGGAAAAACTCGAAATCTTTCGAATCCCTTTCGCCATCCTGTCGGACCCTATAAAGCGTTCGGTCGTCTGTACCTGATGCAACCGCGGACCGCACCGACCCAGCGCCGTCGGATAATTCCTGATTCGACCGAGAAACTGTCAATTGCTGGGATGCTGCGAAACAACTGTGCTAACTCGGATAGCACGTCCGTCACTGAGGCCTGAGGAGAAGCGGTCTTACGATGCATTGCCGCTGGAAGCTCCGTGATCGCTACCCCGTGCATACTACCAATATGCGAGCGAACGGAGTGTATAGGCCTCGTGTCCCTTGGCTACCGGATGGCGCGACCTATTCGCCGTGGAATCACTGAATGCCGAAACTGATCGGATACTCGAGGTCACGTAGCCAATGTGCGGTCGTGTGCCCTGGTGTGAGGATGAGGAAGCATTAAAGACAGTCTCTCGGACTGTCAATATAACGGAGCGTCCCGACCAACGGACATATGCTCCGAATGTAAAATATCTGAACCACAACATGCGGTCCCCTATGTTGTTGGGCGAGAGAGGGACCTCTCTCGCTCACAGCCCGGACGGACCTGGACCAGCCAGGAACCGGACTAACAGGCTTCCTCCGATCTGTCCTCAATCTGCCGTCACTGGGTGAGTACTAAAGTAAATAAGTGCTCGCATCACCCAAATCTCCTTCCTAGACCGCAACGGACGAACCCGGCAGCCGAACCATTCGATGAATGTACGCTACACCGGGTGAGCTAGCGAATGTCACTCCGTAGGCGATAGACATATTCCATGAGCACTTATTGCCGCTAACTCTTCATTAACTATGACGACAGAGGCACACTTTTGAAAGACATCTCCATAACTCTTCGAACAAGAAACCAGAAATGCTTGGTTAGCAAGCATAAAATAATAATATATATAGCGTCGTTCAATAATTCAAAAGTTTGTGTGACATTATTGGACTATGTCGGAACTGAGGGACGATGTCCCTGAACCGAACCAAAAATTTCTAAGTCCACCGACGCTATCAGTTTCTTATCCGGCATCGCAGCATTCTGGTCCGACGAAAGAAGCTGGAGAAGACCAAGTTAGATGACATACACAACAGCATATGTTGTTCCGAAAGGGAAAGCTCGAAATCCTCCGAATCCCTTTCGGTATCCCGTCGGACCGGATGAAACTTTCGGACGTCTGTACCCGCTTCCGCGGAGCGTCCCGACCCAGCATCGTCGGATAAAATATATGCGACAGATTCAGTTGATGCTGGGATGCTGCGATAAACTGTGCTATTAAGGAAAGCACGTCCGTTCCCGAGGCCTGTGCAGTAGCGGTCTTACGATGCATTGCCGCCGGAAGCTCCGTGTACGTTGACTCCCGCACACTTCCTATGCGAACGTCCGGAGTCTGCAGGCCTCGTGTCCCTGGCTACCGGATGGTGTGACCTGGTCGCCGAAGAATCCTTGATCGGCGAAGCTGGTAATATATCGGCGGTCACGCAGCCAAGGTGCGGTCGTGTGCACTGACGAGAAGAGGAAGCCTTAGCAGTCTCAGCGGACTGCCTATACAACGGAGCGTCCCGAGCGACGGACGTATGCTCCGCTTACGACACATTTTGTGCCACAACATCTGGGGCCAGATGTTGTTGAACGAGAGAGGGGCCTCTCTCGCTTGCCGTCCGGATGGACCGGAACGAGCTATGAACCGGACTAAAAGGCTTCCTGCGTTCTCCCTCCGATCCGCCGTCACTGGGTGTGCATTAGGTTAGTTTATAGTGCTCGCATCACCCCAAAATTCCTTCTAGACCGCAACGGACGAACCCGGCTGCCGAACCATTCGGTGAATGGACGCTACACCGGGCGAGCTAGCGGACGTCAAAGGCCGTCGAACCTACTAGGGTCCTCTTAGGCAATTGGCGTATTTACATGAGCACTTTTCCGCTAGCCCTTCATTAATTGTGACGACGGAGGCACACTGTTGGAAGACATCACAGATACATCACCCTAATCTTGATCGTCTGAAATAGAAATTGATAAAGTAGAGTGACCCTGCGGGGAAAGGACCGGAGTGTCCAAATCCCCAACAACATACCGTGACATACGCTTCCCATATTGTCATCGAAATCATACGATACAGAACAGGAGTTAATGCGAGTACACTGACCACATATAGAATGATAATAAAGTCAGAGGAAGACTTCCTCTTAAAACAACTGATCAATATCCTTTCAATGTGAAAAGAAAACAAGTCCTGGTACTCGCACTAACCCCTGGCAATCAAAATACATAATAATAATATGATCCGTTGATATAGAAAAAATAATTGAAATCAAAATATTTTGAAAAAATATTTTTTCAGAACAGCCCAAGTTTCTGAAAAGTAACGTTGAGCCCCAATGGATCCCAAGCCTAAGTGTGGACAAAAATTTTAAAAATATTTTAAACAATTTATTCAACACTTACGAACAATAATAATGTATCTAGTTATGATTAAAATAACATCAAGATATTATTTAGAAATCCCCCCCTCACACAGAGGGCTGTTGAAAATGTAAACAATGAGTGTAAAAACACTAAAATAAGACTCCAGGCACCCAGGCCCGAAATCAGTTACCAAAAATACACTATCTGATGCAAAACAGAGACTTCCAGGGAAGAAACTGCAGAACATCAGATGGTAGATGCAGAACACAATGCCTAACCACCCCTAGGTGAAGACGTAAACATGGGGAAAGAACAGAATTCATTCTGTTATTCAGCTAAAACTCCCAAGAAAATTTAGTAATAATAATTACAAAAACTATGCCAAAAGCATGGGAGAATAGCAAGGGGGAACTTAAAGGACAGGGAGAGAGGAAAACACTTAAAAAAACAGTGTAACTAAATAATCAGAATGACAACAAAATGGCTGCTGCCTTGAAAATAGGTAACTTAACATAATTTCATTAAAAAATTTTAAGTTACAGCCCTGATAATATTCTGTCACACATTCTTTTCCTCTCCTCCTTCTCTATCCTCCTTAGAATCACCATTTCACTAATATTTATGTGTCTGGCATCATTTAAACTGAGATTTATAAGCACAAAGATCAGTCAGATGTTAACTGATGAAGGGCCAAACTTAGAATGATTAATGGCGCCAATTTCGGAACGTCCTTGACACTGCGCATGCGCAGTAGGGGCGAAGTGTGGAGGGCCTTTCAGGACATGTTTTCTTTAGTTTTAGATGCAAATTTTGGGGATTGGGGGGCAAAATTTGTGTTTGGCCCTATATTTTAAGAGTTAGCACCAGCTATGTCTGGGTCATTGGTACAGTATAAAAATACACAAGGTACGGATTCGTCCTAATTTGTGAACAGCAATTTTACCAGTCATTTATACACATAATATATATATATTTATTCTAAATTATTTATATTTTCAAATGCTATGTGACAAGCGCCTCTTTTTGACAAAAATCGAAATTGAAATAAATCTCGTGGCACGTTAATTTACGAGTAAAACCCAGTCCGTATATGGTCCCAGTGGTCGCTGATGACAGGTGAAAAATTCGATTTTTGCCACCATTTTGTGGTCGCTGGTCGCATTAGACAGGTGGTCGTTCACGACAGGTCAGTTACAATGCAAAACCAATCGGTACGTGGCCGAGGCAGTCGTTCAAGACAGGTGGTCGCTCACGGCAGTGGTCTCTCAAGACAGGTTTCACTGTAAACTGATATAAATCATTAAAATATCGTGACTATGGGTATGTTTCAGGAAACTATTATAAGTTATCTCCCCCTACATGTATGGTATATGGAGATTTAATACCTGGATGTTGTTTTTTAAACACCGAGCCGCAGGCAAGGTGTTTAAATGAGCAGGCCTGGCCTTTTGAAAAAGCCTAAATCTGTTTCAGGGGAGCTATTCTACACTAATATCAATTACACAAGGTTATCAATATGAAAATTTAGGAGAGCCATTACAGTTTAAGAAGAGCAATTATGGCTCTCCTCAATTTGCCTTTAGGAGAGCCAAGGAGATCCAAAGCAATAGCTCCCCTCAAACGGCCAGGCCTAAATGAGACATCCAGGTATTACATCTCCATATACCATATATGATGGCGGAGATAACGTTTTTGTCCCGTTTGAAACACAATACAAATATAGTGGAAATAAATTTGTGGACACATTTCTCAGCTCCACAACCATTTGGACCAAATTCCTGATAATAATTTTGTTTTTATAATCGCAGAAGATAACAGATAGAGTTACATCCCTTGGGTCATTAACGAAACGAGTAAACAGTATTTTGCTGACATATCGTCCCCTGAGTTCCCATGTGTTCTATGTGCCTACTGGCACATAGAACACATTGGTACTCAGGGGACAAAATTATTTGCTCTTATTTCATTTTTATGATTGTATTGTCAGAAATCTGATGATATTTGTGACTATTTTGGGGATTTTTGGTTCGAGTTTTATAATGAGGCGAGCGGAAGCGAAAAGCTTTCATTGAAACCATATACCCCTGATGTTTCACGTGGGCTTATACCCTGGATGTTGCAACCTCTCATATATCTTGGATGTTGGGCACACCCTTTGCCATGACTATTTGTCCAAAGCATTCTGACCAATCAAAAGACAGAATTTATCGGGATATAGGGACAATCAAGTTTACTTGGTTTACTATTCCATGTAAACCTAACCTATGGTTTAATAATCCCAATGGAACAGTATGTTTAATGAGAATATTATTCCAAGTGAAAACTGGTTTGATGTAGCTAATGATATGTGCAGTATGGGGACGTGTTGTTAGGAGGAGGGATATCCAAAGCGTGGGAAACATATCCCTGCTTTCATTTTTTAAACAATCTTAGAAAACCAACATTAGAAAGGTCCTCATAAGAACCATTCCAATGATAGCGTCAGGAATTGCGTTACTGCTATCATAGAATTAAAATGGCCAAAAAGGGTCTTCTGAAAGTTGTAACACAATTTTTCTGCGAGAAAAATACTCTTTCAGTTGAAAACTGAATAATTTTGAAAAGCTGCTTTTGTGGGATAAATAAACATTATTAACTTTATCGCTTTTCTCTCTTTAGTTATTGCATTTTTCATGTATCTCGAACTGTGTATTTCGTTTTTGACACTCAAAATCAGAATATCTTTTTATTGTTGTTGAGCGAGGTTAAGGTTTTTATGTGCACTCCACTGCACATGTCATGAATAGAATGATAAACTCGATAACCCAGCTCTCAAGGAGGTTTACATGGTTTAATCCAGAATGATAAACCAGAACATAAACTGATCAATGAAATGACTTGGTTATTATTCCAAATGTTTGCACAAGCTCACAATAAACGAAGTAAACCGGAATAGTTCACTGAAACATACCCTATGAAGTTAGTGGTATGGGCAAAGTTGCATAACATGATTCAGAAACACTTCACTGGTTCAGTGCTGGAAGCCATGTATCATGGCTCTCTTGAAAAGCGCTGAAAGCCACTGTAGTGACTTTACACTGTGTGCATCAGCTTCTTGCTTGCTCAGCGGTGCAGTGGAACCCTGTTAATTGAATAGTCACTTTGCCAGTAAAAATTATTCAATTAACAGGTAGAGTGCTGAATTATTTTGCAAAGGTGGTTTGTAAGATGGGTATTTTGTCATAGATTCTATTGCTCCCAATAAGGGAAACCTCAGTTTAGTAATATTTTGTTCATAAATAAATGATTTGTTACAATTTAATGGAGTGTGCCAATAAATTGTAACAAAACAATTTGCTATAAACATTTTTTTATACAGCTGAGCAAACACTCAAGCTAATATATGCAGTGTAAAGACACTATAGCGGTTTTAAGCTCTTTTCAGTAGAACCATGATAGTGGCTTCTAGCACTCAATCAGTTAACAGGAGTATTCAATTAACAGGGATTTGGTCTCTTTCCTCTATTCTGGAGATGAACTAAGCATTTATTCTATTATATCTTATTTAACAAAGCTCATGAAGCTCTGTCAAACAAGCTATAATAGATACATGCCTGTACAGGATGTACTGAGGCCAGAGAACAAAGAACATGAACAAAGGGAATTTGATGATTGTGCGAAGAGAATTTGATATCCATGTTGCCCATTTTAGAGGATTTCCACCTCAAGCATTGGTGACTGTGTCCTATTTTACCTGTAAAACAGAGCTTGTTTACCACACTTTACAAGCACTGCTTCACCAGTTATGTTCTAACACAGCCAGTGCGGTCTATTTTTTATTTATTATTTGTGTTTAAGGTCACGTATTTCTGCTCAATGGCTAATCCTGAGCACAATATGGATATAAATAAAGTTTAGTCAATCGTTCATACCCATGTTGCCATTGTAGAGGACCACCCAAAGCATTGTTGACTGGGTCCTATTTTACTAGTAAAACAGAGCACCGCTTCACTTCCCAGAATTTCCATGGTCAGGGTGGGTGGGTGTGCTGGGAGGGCATGAGGATAACTCTAGGCATAGCCACTCTTTAACAAGGACTGCCTATACAAAGAGTTTGGCACTGATAAAGTTGGCTGTTTTATTTCTGCCATTCTGACTTTTATTTTATGATTACCTCTTGTGCATGGAGACTTCCACCGAATATGAACATTTACAGAAACATGCAAGACTATACTGTTCATTATATTATATACCAACATCACTTTGTATGCTTGACTTATGCATGCGATCATCTCACTTGCAATTGTTGTATTGACTCACTGCATCATTTCTAAGGGACATACTCTCAAGATTTGAAAACCGAATCTTGGGGTAAGATTTCAAGTCGAGTCACATCTTTGCCTTGATTTCAAATCAAATTGAATCTCAAATGGTAAGAAAAACTTATCTTCACTTTTGATTACCATGTACAGTACAGCCCCTGCTAATTGGTCGAAATCCATGCGTGAGCAGCGATATCAACACATGCATTCACCAGGTAATAAAGATCATCATCAGCAAGATTTTAATTAATGAAGCACCAGGTTCTACGTGGTGCTTCATTAATTAAATTTCTGGTGATTATTCCTATAATAAGTGTTCTAATATTATTGCATCCGTGGAAATATTGACCAACTGTGGATAGTGACCACTCCACGGCGGCCATACTGTAGCAAGGGACTGAAAGGCAACAGCCAACTTGCTGTGTAGCAAGAAATTAAAAAGATGTGTACATATGATGAGGTAGTTCGAGTTGCCTTAAAGTCTGATGCTGCATCATGCATGCAAGTCAGACATGTAGTTGTACATGGAAATGGCACTCTTTTGCATGGTGCTTGACTTCTGTTTTGTTTAAGATCATGGTTGAACAACAAATCAAGAGAGAATAAAGTTAAACTGAAGACCTTTATGACATGGAACACTAGAGGACAAATCAGACATAAAACTGTTAAGATTGGGATTCTGTTGACAAACAATGGTCCGAGTCGTGTGCCAAGCACAGCACTAAACTACAGTCTGGTCTACAGGGAAAAGCATTTCAGGATTTGGGCGGTTACATAATTGGGACAGAATTTGTGAAGTGCAATGTTTATCAGCATCTGAATTCATCTACAGATTTGATCATATTGAAATATGACATAGTAAATAGACAAAGTAAGATATTGAGGTTCTGCCCATCACTTCTGAACCACCCCACATCAATTATGCCAATCAATTCTAAGAGTTTGAGTGAGCTGTAACTTATTCACATGATGGCATCTCTGAATCAAGTTGGACCTGGGAACTTAAGTGTGTTTGTATGATTGTTTATTTTCTTTTAAACATCTCATATTCAAAGATAACAAATTATAACATAATAACTTTTAAAGTTAAACCACACAATGTATTATTTTATGATCTGTTAAGCCCCACAAAGTAGATCTCTGTTTCTCAGGCCATTTTTTGTAAAATTGCCTCTGGGTGGGCAGGTTCTTATTTTATTTTTGTAATTATATCTTTGGCATCAAAAGTTCATATTCTTGGTTTGTTTTATGTTTTAGGCCTCGTAACCTACAGAATACCATGGGTAGTAGTGTATTTTGTCCCTTGAGTGCAGGAAGGCTAAAAACCTTTTTGCATTCAAATTTATCAATTTTATTAATTTGGGTAAAACATCAGACATAAATAATTTATTTTTTAGGTTTGCATTGGTTATAAAAACCGAGCATGCAACAGCCAAAATGACCATGTTAGAGGGCCTGAAAAACAGATTCCTAACTGTCTTAAGCCTAATGATTGGTTACCATCTTGTCTTTATACCGCATAGAGCTGATTAAGAATCATAATGATCGCCGGAGGGCTAATGGCTCTTCTCACTTACTCAGGAGAGCGATTTTTGGCTCCCCTCAATTTTCCATATTGCCAGCACTGATACAGAGCCCCTTGGAGACACTGATAGTATTTTTTACAGCCTAACTCACTAAGTTGTGTAAAGATTCTTGAATCTGAAACTTGACTGTGCACCACACTTCACATCGTGCAGAGCCAGCAATCAAATATTGTTTTTTATAGGAGAAACCTTTCGAAGGTATTAAGAATTCATGGAAGCGTTGTACATGTTTGGAAAGCAGAACTGAAAATTCAAAGCCCATTTCAAACACATTGTGCGAACACTTGACTGACAGATTTATAACTTCTCCAAAGCAAAATGAACATGACTTTTATCTAACAATCATATAGATTTTGGCCTGAAAACCATGAGAAATGGTCTGTATCACTTAATGTGTTCCGATTCCGTATCATATAGATGACTCATTCTAATTCTGTATCATATAGATGACTCGTTTTCGATAACGCAATGGGCTATCATAACAGGTGTATGAAAACATTTTATGTGCATTTCTGGGGGGTGTCAAAAAGTTAAAAAATTTATAGTAATTTATATATTTTTTATACTTACCAATGACCCAGACTTAGCTGGTGCTAACTCTAACAAAACCAGGGCCAAACACAAATTTTGCCCCCCAATCCCCAAAATTTGCATCCAAAACAAAAAGAAATCATGTCCTATAGGACCTCCATACTACGCCCCCACTGCGCATGCGCAGTGTCAAGGACGTCCCGAAATTGGCGCCAATTATCATTCTTACTGGCAGTGCCTGGTCAGCGCTATGTACTCAGCGGGGAGGCAAGAGTTCCCAACTCCTGGGAGGGCCATCCCTGTCTGGGTCATTGGTAAGTATAAAAAATATATAAATTACTATAAATTTTCTAACATTTTTATACTGTACCAATGACCCAGACTTAGCTAAATAGAAAAAAGGCTGGAGGGCCTAGGACATAAAGGAAAATCCAATAAGCTCAACTATATAATAAAGAGGTAACCCCTTAAGGAGAAAAGGAGTATTAGGCTTTACATGTATCTTTCTTATTTAATATTAAATTAGAAAGATACACTACCCTTAATAATTGAGCACAATAATATTCATGTTCTCTATTAACATCCAGTATAACCCTTATACTAATTATTTTTAAAGTAAGCCAATAAATAAAGTAGTCCAGAGAATTGAGACTCTTTATAGTCATTTAAAAGTGTCCGAGTATTGTATATTAAAGCCCGTTTGACACTTGACATATACAAATGCTTCACACCGAGCTACACTTTAAAAATAAGACATGAATGAATTTTAACATTAATACTACACTTTAAAACCATCCCGGAAGCGACTCAGAAATACTGACTTGGAGGAGGCATTCCCTTGCTTTTCACTATAAAGCAGGTGACCTAAGGGAACACCCCCCCCCCCCCCCCCTTCCCCTTGCCCTGGGTCAAATAGCCCAGAGCGAAGAGGGCAGCTGGACGGAGTCACTGCCAGAACAGAAAGCCTGCATAACTATAGTTGCAACTGTTTAGTGGACGACATTCTGAGCAACAGATAACGGACCTAAACAATGCAGGTCTCCAGAAATGGACTCAATATTTCTGAGATAAAAATTCGTGAATGTGGATGGCTGAGACCAATAAGCAGCCTTCATTAAATCTGTAATAGCAACGCTATTAGCATAAGCCCAAGAAGTAGCAAGAGCTCTTACTTCATGAGCGGAAATCTTAAGCACAGACTGCTGAGAAGAAGATAAACTCTCATAAGCAGTACGGATAGTTAATTGAATCCATCTAGCAATAGAATGGACCGAAATGTCCCTTCTATTAGGCATCAAAGACAGAAAGAAACGTTTCCGTCCCTTTCTGATAAACTGAGATCTCTGTTTATAAATACGTAACGCTCTAACAGGACAGAGTAAAGGCCTACGCCCGTCTGAAGACGGAAGAGCCTTAATAACAATAGGTTCCGGATATTTATTAGGAGCCTGATTCTTAGCTAAAAAACCTACATTAGTAGTGAAGGTGATAGTGTTCCCGACACTATGATAGTGAGGATCATCCACCGACAGTGCATGAAGCTCACTGACTCTTCTAGCAGAAAAGAAAGCTAAGAGAAAAGCTGTCTTATAAGATAAGAATTTGAAATCTACTGTCCCAAGAGGTTCAAATGGCTTTTCCTTCAATTTAAGAAGAACCCAAGCTAAATTCCATTTAGGAATTAATCTAAGAGTTCTGGGTCTATTTATCGAGAAGTTTCTAACCAACTTAGATAAAGAGACATTAGATCCAATTTGTAAACTATCATGATGTGCATAGGTATCTGATACCATAGACCTATAACCCTTAATAGTAACAGGCTGCAGTTTGATTACGTCAAACAAGTATATTAGAAAGTTTGCAATGTCTGGTATAGAGGGATCAAAAATATCTACAGAATGATCCCTACACCAACGACGAAAAACCTTCCACTTAGCCGCATAGTTCAGCGAAGAGGCGGTCCTCCTACAGTTAGAAATCGCGTCCACTGCTCGTCCTGTAAAGTGCTTGCCATGCAAGAAGGACCGCACAACGGAAAAACGTGAAGGTTGAGACCTTGTGGGTTGTGATGGAGTTGACGCGATCTCCCCTGCGAAAGAAGATCCTCCCGTGGAGGAAGCTTTCGCGGTAGGTCCCACAACAGACACCTGAGTAGATTTATCCACGGTCTCTGTGGCGACAGAGATGCTACCAACAGAATCTTGCATTCAGATTGTTTTATCTTTAGCAATACTTGTTGAATTAACGGCGCTGGAGGATACGCATATCCTATCATTCCGTCCCAAGGGATCGACAGAGCGTCTACTGCAAATGCTCTCGGATCCGGACACGGAGACACATACGTCTGCAACTGATTGTTGAGATGTGTCGCAAATAAGTCTATCATTGGCCGTTCCCATTGGTAGCAAATCTGATTGAATACTTGTTTGTTGAGAGTCCACTCCGACGGCAACAAGCGACCCTTTTGTGAAAGGGAGTCTGCTAGCACATTCAGACGACCCGGTATGTGACGGACCGAAAGAAGAACCTGATGTTCTAGCGCAAACAGAAGGATTCTTTCTGTTAGATTGAACAACGGAACTGAATGAGTGCCTCCCTGATTCCGTATATACGCCACTACTGTCGTATTGTCGGATAGGATTTGGACATGAGCATTGTGAATAATGTCCATCCAATGACATAACGCAAGCCAAATTGACATCATCTCTTTGATGTTTATGTGCTTGCACAGGAATTGCGGATCCCAAAGACCCTGGCATCTCGAATCCGTTGGGATCAATGATGCACCCCAACCTGTTTGACTGGCATCCGTCATAATGGTAAAACTCGGATCCGGCAACTGCAGCGGAACTCCCTGAGTTAACCACTGAATGTTTGCCCAAGTCTGAATCTCTTGTTTCACTTGATCTGACAAGAGAACGTCTATGTCGAGCGAATGAATTTTCACACTCCAATTCTGAGTCAAGAAAATTTGGAGAGGACGCGTGCGTAACCGCCCCATCGGAATGAGATCCGCAGCGGCTCCGCACAGACCTATCAGTCTCATAAATTCTCTCGCTGTGACTTTGTCTGCGTGCAGACAATAGCGAGCGTAACAACTGACTAATTTCGCTCTGGTTAACGGCAGACAAACGAGATTGTTGTGCGTCTCGAAGCTCATTCCCAGATGAGTGAATGACTTGGACGGCACCAGATCCGACTTCTCCTCGTTTACTATAAACCCGAGACGTCGGAGCAATAGAAGTAGATTCTGAACATCGTTCTGAAGCATTAACTCGTTGCCGTACCTCTGAAGAATGTCGTCCAGGTAGGCCGACGTTACCGCAGACGAATGAGCTCGGAAATAGATCATTACCGAGTTCATTACCCGAGTGAAAGCCCAGGGTGCTAGATTCAGTCCGAAGCATATCGCCCGGAATTGATACACCACTCCTAGGACTGCGAAGCGTAGATACTTTCTGAATGTCGGATGTACCATGACATGAAAGTACGCATCTTTGAGATCTATGCTTGTTGCATAATCGTTAACCCGAATACTCGCTCTGACCGACCGAATCGTCTCCATATAAAATTTTGGAGCGACGATCAGCTTGTTTATCCAGCTCAAATCTATGACTGGACGGAACGAGCCATCTGGTTTCGGAACCAGAAACAGATGGCTGTAGAATCCCGGAGTCTCTTGGTTTTCTACGACCTCTACCGTGTTCTTCATTAAAAGAGACTGCACCTCTGATAACAGAGCGTCTCTTTTCTGCGGATTTGACGAAAGTTGAGTCCACTTTGGACTTCCGAGTTAATGGAGGCTTTCGTTTGAAGGATATCTTTAGGCCTTCCGAAGTCACTCCTCTCACCCAAGGGTCGTCCGTAATCGACGCCCATTCTTGTGAAAAGCTCGACAACCTTCCGCCAACCGGTACGTGATAGAGGTTTAAGCCATCACCTCCTGGACCTGCGAGGCCTGCGGTAGGAGAAACCACGTCTTCCACGACCCGCACCTCGTCCCGTCGACCTCGGGGCGTCCGACCGGTTGTCCCGGTCTGAAGGACGTCCCGAACGAGAGTCGCTACCCTGACGGTCTCTCGAATAAGACCAAGAGGACGCACCGGAACCTCTATAGGAACCTCTCTTGGGCGCATTAGACCCAGAAGTGCCTGTCTTATTCTTGTCTGCTGTATCCGACTTCTTAGAAGCAGATTTGAACAACAGAGAATCCGAAGCTTTCTTTGTAATTTTATCATAAATAGCCGAAAGCTTGCCGTCAAAGAGAAGTTCTCCGGAGACCGAAGCGACTCTAAGAGAGTTCTTCACCTTAGTATCCACGAGTGTGGATGTAGCTAGGGCTGCGTCACGTCTAACCAACTCCAGGTTTGCCACAGAAAGGGCGGAGTTACACGTGGAATAAGCTACCGCCCTTGAAAGAAGTCTTAAAGAGGATTGTATATCCTGAAATTCTTTCCCTTGAAGGCGCAGTGATAACGCCTTAGTAAGGTGATCTGCGTAAGATAAGGCATCTAAATTGGCTCTGTTAGATGAAATGGCAGTTTCCAACACCGCGGTTGGAATAGAAGCCGACGACGGGAATGATAGCTCTAAGTCTTCCGCCTCGTCGTCCATACGCAGAGGAACTCTCGGGATACCCTGACCTGCCGTGTCGAATTATTCCTTGCATTAATGAAAGGCTGGTTGAGAGTATTGGCGGACAAGAAACCTGCTATCCCCGTCTTGGAAGCAAGTTTAAATATAGTGTCGTTCAATAATTCAAATGTTCTTGCAACATTATTGGACTGCGACGGAAACTCGGGAGCGATGTCCCTGAACCGCTCAAAAAATTCAGAGTCCAATGACGCTATAATCCTCTTGTCCGGAACCGCAGCAGCCTGGCCCGACGGAACAACTTGAGGGAGAAAGTGCCGGATGAAGTCCACGGCAGCTTTATGTTGTTCCGAAAGGGATAGCTCCAAATCGTCCGTATCCCTTTCACCATCCGGTCGGACCTCATGATGCTCCCGGTCGTCCGCCCCCGATGCTTCGGCGGAGCGTACCGACCCAGCGCCGTCGGATAATTCTCGATCCGACACCGTTTCTGTCGGCTGCTGGGATGCTGCGATAAGCTGTGCTATCTGCACAAGAATGTCCGGCGTCGAGACCTGCGGAGGCGCAGTCTTTCGCTGCTTCGCCGAGGGCAGCTCCGCATCGGGTGGCTCCCGCATACTTTTTCTATGCGAATGTCCGGAGTCCATCGGCCTCCTGTCCCTGGCTGCCGGATGGTGTGACCTGGACGCTGAAGTATCCTTGATCGGCGAAGCTGGTAATATATCGGCGGTTACGCAGCCAAGGTGCGGTCGTGTGCGCTGACGAGAAGAAGAAGCCTTAGCAGTCTCCGCGGACTGCCTATACAACGGATCGTCCCGAGCGACGGACGTATGCTCTGCTTGCGACACATTTTGTACCACAACATCTGGCCCCAGATGTTGTTGTACAAGAGAGGGGCCTCTCTCGCTCGCGGCCCGGCTGGACCTGGACGAGCTAGAAACCGGACTCAAAGGCTTCCTCCGATCTCGCTTACTATCCGCCGTCACTGGGTGTGCACATTGAATGTTTATAGTGCTCGCATCACCCAACATTTCCTCCTGGACCGCATCGGACGAACCCGGCTGCCGAACCATTCGGTGAATAGATGCTACACCGGGCGAGCTAGCGGACGACATTTGTCTAATCTCCATGAGCACTTTTGCCGCTAGCTCTGAATTCATTTGTGACGACGGAAGCGCACTTGCAGAAGATAACATGGAAACATCACCCTGTTCTTGTTCCTCTGAAATAGAAACTGAGATAGAAGAGTGACCTTGCGGAGAAAGAGCCGGCATAGCCCTTTCTCCAGTAACATACCGTGACACATGTTTCCAATGTTTGTCATCCCAATATTGACATATAGAACAGGGATTAGTGCGAGAACACTGACTACAATTAATACAATGATCATGAAAGTCAGAGGAAGATTTCTTCCCATTACAATTTGAACAATATCCTTTCATTGTGAAAAGTCAACAACAAGTCCTAGTTACTCGCACAAACCCCTGACACAAAGATACATAATAACATGATCCATTAATAAATGAAAAAACAATTGCAAATCAAAATAATTTTGAAAAAATATTTTTTCAGCGAAGCCCAAGTTGCTGAAAAGTAACGTTGAGCCCCGATGGATCCGATGGCAAAGTGTGGTCAAAAATTTTAAATTTATATTAAATAATTAATGAGACACTTACGGATAATATAAATGTATCTTATAGTGAGATAAACTACACCAAAGACAAACAGCCCCCCTCAAAAAAGGCTGTTGCCAATGTAAACAAACAGTGTAAAACACCAGAAAACATGACTCCAGGCACTGAAAAAACTGGCCCGAAATCAGTCATCAAAATTACACTCTATCTGATGCAAGACAGAGACTCCCAGGGGAGAATCTGCAGAACATCAGATGGAAGATGCAGAACACAACGTTTATACACCCATGGGTGAAAACGTAACTATGGGGAAAATAACAGAAAACATTCTGTATCCAAGCAACTCTCCCAGGAGAATTTTAGAAATGAACTTTCTCAAAAATATGCCAAAAGCATGGGAGAATTGCAAGGGGGGACTTTAGAAGGCTAGGGGAGAGGAAACACTGAATAAGCAGTGCAACATTTAGCAAGAATGACAACAAGAGGCCCATGCCTCGAAAATAGGCAACTTAACATAATTTCATCAAAAAATTTTAAGTACAGCCCTGATTATTTTTTGTCACTTCTTTCTCCTCTCCTCCTTCTATATCCTCCTTAGAATCACCATTTCTCCAAAAATTATGTGTCTGGCATCCTTTAAACTGAGATTTACAAGCACAAAGATCAGTGAGATGTTGACTGATGAAGGGCCAAACAGAGAATGATAATTGGCGCCAATTTCGGGACGTCCTTGACACTGCGCATGCGCAGTGGGGGCATAGTATGGAGGTCCTATAGGACATGATTTCTTTTTGTTTTGGATGCAAATTTTGGGGATTGGGGGGCGAAATTTGTGTTTGGCCCTGGTTTTGTTAGAGTTAGTACCAGCTAAGTCTGGGTCATTGGTACAGTATAAAAATATGGGATCACAACTCGCCGGCAAAGCTGGCTCGTTAAAATCCCATTCTAGACACCACCTCGAATCTGATACAAATCACAGGACATGCACATTATCATGATAATCTGTATATACCACACCAGTGTTATCCCTCAAGGGCCGAGAGATTTTTACATATTCTTGCTACACTTTAACAGTCTACATCCTGTAACTTTGCTGCTGTTTTTTGGGAAGTCTTGGCTGCCTAGGCAGCCAAGACTTGCATAAAAACCACTACCAAGGTGCTTAAAATGTAACTTGTGAGTTTACCCAAAGATTGCATGTAGGGGCACCTGTTCTGTTGCAAAAAATGTGATTGATGTCAGAATTTGGTCCTTAAAGGTTGCAGTTGAACCACACAATGTATTAATATATGATTTATCATCTTGTATTTATACTGCTTAAAACAGATTAAGAATCATAATTATCGCAGGAGACCAATTAGCTCTCGTCACTGTATCTCAGAAGAGTGATATTTGGCTTCCTTTCATTTTTCATATTGCCAGCACTTCTTTTCCCTTTATCGGACAATAATCCTTGGTATGAGCTTAACCTGAAAAGTCAGACTAACAGATACACTGTGAAGAGAACAGTGATATTTAGTTATCAGTCTTCCAACAAATCGTTTGACTGCAACAGAACCTAACTCTTCCTTTGCCTCTTCAAAGGTTGTGTGTCTTGGAGGGCTGATTTGCCAATGGAAGACTGTCAAACATTTTGCAGCACAAATTACATTGAGCTGCCTTCTTGTCATTTTAGTTGTCTAGTTTTTAACAAATTGTTTTCAAACCATGATATTCCACGATTGTAAATTTTCCCTGCATGTTTAGAAACGCATTCTGTAATTAAACAGTCAGCAATTTGCAATAGATGTGCCATTGGATTTCAAAGAGTGAATACTCGGAAATTTCAAGCCACTTTCTTGATAGATCCTAACATTTTGCCGAACACCCAGCAACTCAGTCATCGAAAGAAAGAAACTGATTGTTCTGTTTTAACTATTTACAAGCTCTACAGGTACATCATTATTGTTTCAAGGACCCTGCTCAAATTTCAAGCAGTTTTAAGGCCTTGAAAAAGAATTTTCAATTGCAAGAACTTTCAAGTTTGTCAAGGATCACAATGAACCCTGGTTTAGATGTTAACTGGTAGGAAAATAAAACCAGTAAAAAAAACATTTCGGCAGAATTTTGATGAGGAAGGCTGACAAGAGAAGTATTTTTCAGAATTTTAATGACCACAGATCTGCTTCAGAAACAAGATTTTCTAATTATTTAGCTTGTTCCAACAAGGGGTCACATGATATGGTTTTGTTGAAATTTTTTTTAAAAATAATATTTTTTCAACTGCTGAATTTGCATATCACGTGGGCAGATTTGGGCGATTCATTGGGTAAAGGGTTAATGGTCTGAACTAATTATTTATATGTATGCTGGTCACTTTAGAATACATAGGAACCATGTTAACTGAACAGCCACTTTGCCAATGAAAATTATGCAATTAACAGGAGTATTCAATTAACAGGGACTGTGTCACTTTCCGGTTTTCTACAGATAAACTTAGCATTTATTCTATTATATCTTGTTTGACAGAGCTCCATGAGCTCTGTCAAACATGATATAAAAGATTAAATGCCTGTATTGGATGTACTGAGGCCAAATAGGTCTCTAAACAAAGGAAAACTGGGGAGAGTGATTGTAATTTCTTGACAGGTTGCAAAATTTTTTATTCAATTAACAGGAGTTTACTCTATAACCTATATTCAATTATCAAATTTGTACTGGAGGTATGGTAAATGGTTTTGTGTTGAGAAATTATATTCAATTAACAGGGTAATTCAGTTAAGAGATATCCAATTAAGTGGGCTCCACTGTACTTCCATCCCAGGCATTTTATCAGTGAAATGGAATATGTTTACCAAAATCAACAGGCACTGTTCCACTTAACAGGGTTCACACAGAGGTTCTGAAAGTTATGATCATATGATGAAAGAAGAAAAATAAAAAATTAACAATCATGTGACAATGTAATATGTGAATACCAACCTAGCTAATCTTATAAACAGTAAAAACAAGGTACCCAAAACATCTCTATATCGTCTCTTAACCTTCAATAATCTGAAAGAAAACAAATAACCATAATCTTCATTATTTCAATGACACATTTTCAGAGCAATGAGCTGCAACAGTTCAAGAGGATTACCCTTCAACCATTTATCTAACAAAATGAGCCAAATTCCCACAATAATTTTATGTTAAGCCTTTACCTAACTACTGTCTGCGTAATTTACAAATTGAAAAGTTTTATTCATTTAACCCTTAAAGGCCTATTTCCAACTTTTACGACCTCAGAATAGGTGCCCTTACATGCCATTATGATGAGGTTACAGCAGACAAATTACCTAGACAGTGGTTTCTAGGCAAGTTGTGGCTGCCTTAACAGGCAGCCAAGACTTGACTCGAAATCACTGCAAAACAACTGGATGCATAGAGGCTGTGGGCTGGTGCGAATTCAGGCCACTTGTCCAGCCCTTAAGGGTTATTTATTTATTGGTGTTTAATAGCACATATTTCTGCAAAATGGCTAATCATGACTGCAACATGGATATAAAGTCAAGTCCAGCCAATTGTTTATATCCATGTTGCCATTTTGTAGGACTTTCACCACAGGCATTGGTTACTGAGTCCTATTTTAATAAAAGAGATTATGTCCTGGGGTTCCCATGGGGATCAAAATATTTCAATAAAACCATACCATGTGACCCCTTAATGGAACAAGCTCATTCAGCTCATTCCAATGAGGGTCATGTGGTATAGTTTTGTTGTAATTTTGGGAAAAAATGGAAAAAAAAACCTTTCAAATAACAAATTCTGATATCGCATGCATATGGTAAAGGGTTACAAAATTTCAATAATTTTTCATGGTTTTAAAAACTTTTTCCCAAAATTTCTATATAACCATATCATTGAGTTCATTCCAATGTGGGTTCACATGATATAGTTTTGTTCAAAATTTTGGAAAAACTGAAGAAAAAAAAAAAATTTAAATAACAAATTCTGAATTTGCATGCATTGGGTAATGGAAATTATTTTTAAAATTTATCATTTGTTAAAATTCTAAACACATTCATTAACCATTTACCTAATGAATTGACTGCATCCACCTGTGTAAAAACAAATTGAGCCAATGGGAAAAAAATGATTTTTCAAAAAATTTCAAACAAAACCATATCATGTGACCCCCTCAGTGGAAGAAGCTAGTCGAGCTCATTCCAATAAGAGGTCACATGATATGATTCCACTGAAAGGTTTTGAAAAAATTGAAAAAACAGAATTTAAAATAATAAATTTTGATATTGTGTACATTAGATAAAGGATTAACCCTTTACCCAACGCAGACGATTTCAAAATTTATTATTTGAAATATCATTTTTTTAATTTTTTCAAAACCACATCATGTGACCCCTCTTTGGAACGAGCTCATTCCAAAGAGGGGTCACATGATATGGTTTTGTTGAAATTTTTCAAAAAATAATATTTTTTCAGCTGCTGAATTTGCATATTACGCGGGTGGATGAGGGCGATTCGTTGGGTAAAGGGTTAATAAGGCAGAACACGAGGATCGAGTGTGGGGGACTGGAATCAAAAACCCAAGGTAGGGTTTTTCCTGTATTTCATCCATACTGAAGGCTCGCATAAAATACAGGAAAACTGCCAACAAGGGTTGTTGATTCAGGCCCTACATACAGTACAGTTGCCATGGACTGGTCACTTTCCACACGTGGGCAATACTTCCACGGATGCAATAATATTAGATTTCAAACACTAATTACAGGAATAATCATCAAAAATTTAATTAATGAAACACCGGGTACAACCCGGTGCTTCATTAATTAAAATTTTGCTGATGATGATTTTTAGTACCTGGTAAACACATGCGTGGACATAACTGCCCACATGTGGATTTCGACCAATCTACGGCGACTGTACTGTACTAGACTCAAGCTGTGTTCTGTATTTATACCACAATTAAACTTGAATTAAGTGAACAAACCTGATACAGTAGAATCCTGTTAATTGAATAACCACTTTGTCAGTGAAAATTATTCAATTAAAGGGAGTATTCAATTAAGAAGTATTTGTCACTTTGGTGTACTTTAGAGATAAACTGAGCATTTATTCTATTATATCTTGTTTGACAGAGCTCAAGGAGCTCTGTCAAGCAAGATATAATCGATTAAATGCCTGTAATGGATGAAATGAGGCCAAGTATGTCTATAAAGAAGGAGAATTTGGTCATCTTCAGGGTAATTCCATGATATATTGCAACATTTTTTATTCAATTAACAGGAGTTTACTCTATAACCCATATGCACTTAACAAGGCAAATTTGCACTGAAAGTATGGTAAATGGTTTGGTTTTTGGAAATTATATTCAATTAACAGGGTTATTCAATTAAGAGATATACAATTAAGTGGGCTTCTCTGTACTTTTAACAAATAATTCACCTTCCGCTGTGTTTTTAATTTTTTGGCTTGACACTTGTATGTATCGAAGCATTTCATTCACGTCATAATGTCAATCACAGACAAAATGTCCAACCAGATGCATTCTTACATAACATTCTTAAAAGTAATCCAGATTCCATACATGGGGTATCTACAACACTTCTCAATTTATGAACTGTATCGCTTAACTGGTAGAGTACTAAATTATTTTTGATCATTAAAATTTGTTTACATGTCATTATCTGGTTAAAATTGATGGGAAAATGCCTATAGGCATTCTCTCATGAATTTTAAAATAGCAAATCCTAGTAATAGACAAAATTATTCAACTTCAAAGGTAATATGAAGCACATCTACAGAATATGATACCTTCAAGTTGTAGCACCTGCATTTCAGAATACAGTCCAAATATGGGCTTAATCCTTTACCCAACGAATCGCCAGCATCTGCCTGCGTAATATGCAATTTCAGCAGTTGAAAAAATATTATTTTAAAAAAAATTTCAACAAAACCATATCATGTGACCCCTCGTTGGAACGAGCTCGTTGAGCTCATTCCAACGAGGGGTCACATGATATGGTTTTGTTGAAATTTTTTGAAAAATTAAAAAAAATGATATTTAAAATAAGAAATTTTGATATCGCCTGCGTTGGGTAAAGGGTTAAAGCACTCTGCCAGTTAACGTTGAATATGCACAGTAATCGTGGTATAAAATTCAATTTTGGGCAGTGCTTGTCTTTGCAGCTGCCATTGAATCTTAATTAGCCACTCACAGCTGGTGTTACAGAAGTAAGGGGTAGTACAGTGGGGCATACTTAATTGTATATTCTTAATTGAATAACTCTGTTAACCTATTATCTAACAAATCAGATGCATTTCTCATGTAATTTACAAATTGAGCTGTTGAAAAAATATTATTTTCAGAAAATTTCAACAAAATCCTATCATGTGGCCCTTCATTGGACCGAGCTAATCTAGCTTGTTCCAATGTAGGGTCACATGATATGGTTTTGTTAAAGTTTTTGAAAAATCTGAAAAATAATAATTAAAATGATAAATTTTGATATCATGTGTATTAGATGAAAGGATGAAAGGTTAATGGAATATAACTTCCAAAAACAAAACCATTTACAATAATTTCTTTACAAATTTAACCTGTTAACTGTATATGCTATAGAGTAAACTCCTGTTAATTGAATAAAAAATCTTATAATAATATGTCAAGAAATTACTCTGACAATCACTAAATTTCCCATGTTTATAGATCTATTTTGGCATCAGTACAGCCAATATAGGTTTTACTATATTATATCTTGTTTGACACACCTCCATGAGCTCTGTCAAACAGGATACAATAAATGCTAAGTTACCTCTAAAATACAGGAAAGTGGTCATATCCTTATTAATTGAATAGTCCTGTTAAAAGAATGATTTTCACTGGCAAAGTTGCTATTCAATTAACATATTTCAACTGTACATCCCAACTGTAACATGGGTACAGTGCAGTCCAATTAATAGTATATCTTCTGAATAACCATGTCAATTGAATGTAATTTCCATTTATTATTATTATTTATTGGTGTTTAAGGTGACATATTTTTGCACAAGGCTAATGATGACCACAACATGAGTATCAACCATGTTGCCCATTTTAGAGAGGGTTTGCACCTCTCAAGCATTGGTGACTGGGTCCTATTTTACCAGTAAAAATATAATTTCCAAACACCAAACCATTCATCATACGTTCAGTGCAAACTTGACCTGTTACTTGCTTATAGATTATAGAGTAAACTCCTGTTAAATGAATAAAAAATCTTTTAACATATCAAAGAATTACAATGACACCAAATGACTTCCCAATGTTTACAGACTGATTTGGCCTCTGTGCATCCAAAATATGCACTTGTTCTATTATATCTTGTTTTAACCCTTTCCCACCACACAGGATATCAAAACTTATAATTTTAATTATCGTTTTTTTTTTTTAATTTTCCAAATAATTTCAACAAAACCATATGATGTGACACCCTCATTGGAACGAGCTTGATGAGCTCGTTCCAATGAGGGGATTACATGATAAAGTTTTGCTGAAAGGTTTTGAAAAATATATTTTTTTTCAACTGCTTAATTGTAAATTAGGAAGGTGGATGTGGCAGATTCGTTAGGTATAGAGTTAAGGAGCGCTGTGAGCCTTGTCAAATGAAGATTTAATAGAATTAATGCTTAATTTAACACCAGATTATAGGAAAATGACCAAACTACTGTTAATTGAATACTCCTGCTAACTAAATATTTATCACATGCAACGTGTAGCCCGTCATGTATAGTTTTACTGCCCATCTATAAGGACTGTGGACATGCATTAGTGAGTTTTATTATACAGATTAATTTGTATACCACACTAAAGGATCACAGCTCTTCTTCCCTCAGTTTTGACATGGATGCAAGATAATAAGTCAATTGCAAATAAAAAGCTCAAAACAACCAAGTTGACTAAAAAAATTCTGAAAATTACTTACCGAAGTAGTCTAAATGGTCTAAGTACTGTGACGTAATAAAAATTATCTGCAAATATATTGCCTAAAATTCCAATGAGACTGACAATGGTGACAAGGAAATCAAATCTACAAAAAAATTAATGAAAATCTCTCAGATAACTCAGAAAGCAATCCACATGTAGTAAAAAATAAATAGAGAGTAATCGCTTGACTGGACTGGTTACGAGAAATAATTCATGAGAGATGAGGATGAGGGACTTTGTACAAACACGAGTGCACGCATGCACACGAGTGTTTTACAATGAATTATTTCACGTAACCAGTCCAGTCAAGCGATTACTCTGTTTATTACTTTTCATTATTAACGATAATTATATTATTTAACCCTTTACCTAATGTAATGGCCACAAGCGGCCAGCACTATTCTAAAAAATCGCCAATTTCTTTTCATTATTTTTTAATTTTTTGTCTCAAAAACATAGGTTATGACCCCTCATTGGAACGAGCTCGTTTAGCTCGTTCCAATGAGGGGTCATGAGCTCGTTGAGCTCGTTCCAATGAGGGGTCATGACCTATGTTTTTGAGACAAAAAAATGAAAATAATAGTTATCCAAGAATTTTTTTTTGCAAGTGTCGTCAGCTTTTCATGTTCGGTAAAGGGTTAAAAAAAAACAATGAAGTCCCCATTACACCCACGGCAAAGCATCTTCGTTTGCGCATACGGATACATGACCCAATTGTTGATTGCATAATTCACTTGTGAAGTTATCGTTTATAATCAAACCGGGAAATCCCAGGAAATCCCACTTTGGAAAGTAATAAAAGAAGGTTTGAAACATATTTTGTGATAACAAAATAGGAGCATGGTGGCTCAGTGGTTACGGCATTGGACTTCAAACCAAAAGGTCCACTGTTTGAACCCCACCAGGGGTAACTGCATTGTATCCTTGGGCAAGGTACTTAAACCTGATTGCCTATGCAGGGGCACAGTGGAACTGTGTACTAAGGCATACTGTACGTCAATGGTGCACTTGTTTTCAACCAATGCTAACAATGCTTGTGTGGAGTTAGTACGTTGGCATGTCTTGACAGTTCCTTGCCACTGCTCAGTGATTCTCTCCGAGTCCTCCAGCTTCTTCCACCTGTAAAACTGTTTAACACGAGGTGACCCTGACTGTCAAAAGTGTTGTTAACCCCCCCCCCCCCACCCCCCTCCAAAAAAAAATAAATAAATAAAAATAGTCATGTCATTCTTAACTTTTCAAGAACAGTACTTTGCAGGGTCATTTGCAAGTTTCATTTCAAGTTCAGGTTCTCTTTTTCTGCATAATCATAAATGTAACTCAGTTTCCAAATAAGAGTGGATTTCAAAACTCTTAGAACTTGAAAAGTTCTTTTACAATTTTTCAAAACCCACAGCTAGCATAGTTTTCTATCAGTAATGCTTTTTCATCAAGTCCAGGTTGCATTTACAGGCTACCAATATTCGACGAAAAGCCTCTGTTAACAGATTGAGTTCTAGAAGCCACTATCATGGCTTGATTGAAAGGTGATGAAAGGCACTTTTGTGGCTTTACACTGTATACAATAGCTTAAAATTTGCTAGGCAGTATAAAGTAAAACGTTAATATAAAACTAATTTGTTACAATTTATTGGAGGGTGCCAGAGGGCAAATTGTTACAAAACATTCAGAAACAAAATCTTGGTAAACTAAGGCTCCTCTTGATGGTGGCAGAGCAACTTTGAAAGAAAATAAGCGTTTTACAAATTACCTTTGAAAAATAATTTAGCACTTCACTTGTTAAAGCAATTCACTCTGCATTGGGAAAAATACTCAAAACGGAAATAACAAGTGCGACACCATGGGACGGCGAATCCCCTACCACCGAAGGCCAACAAGGGCAACAAACTGTAAACAAATACTTGGACACAGCTGGTTAGCAATCCTTTTCATGATATTATCAACAAAATGCTCTACATTCAATTTGAAAAAAAACTCTTGAACAGATTTCTTTGAATGCAATGACAATAAATGGCAATGTGATTACAAGTAATCCGAACTCTGACAAGGGCAATAATTCTGGAAAAAATACTAGGACTCAGCGAATCACCCCAAAACCATTATATATGTTAAATTTCGAAAACAAATCGTTTATGATTTTCTTTGAAATGTGGTGACCAGAAATTATAATGCGAGGACAAGAAAGATGAAGTCCAACAAGGAAAATAATTCTTGGAGAAACATTTAGACAGAGCTGTTCACAATTCCATTCATAGTTTTATCAACAAAAGGCTATTTCCCAGGGAACCCACAGTGGCAGGAGGGATATAAACTATGTTTTGGAGACAAAAATGCCAAGAGCCAATGACCTCCCCCCCCCCATCCCGCCCCACTACCAAGCATGCATTTCTAGTCATTTATCTTTGTTAATATTGAATAAATATCTTATCTCCATTAAACAATGCGACCAATACAGAAGGCCATCAAATGTGTCCATATGACACTAATGCCCCCGCTTTATGATAAACTATATTTAGAGTTTAACAAAAGTCCAATAGAAATTATTACACCACACTCCAAATCAAACCTGTCTAGTATATTGTTGACAGTTAGCTATATTCCAAGTTTGATTGAAATCGGACACCCATAACTCAAGTTACCATCTGGAAACCAATATCGACATGTCTTCTAAGTTGAAAAAGGGCCATAAAAATATCGGTCCAAGTCCACTATCAATTAGTGCTGAAACGGTTAGCCGGATAACCGGTTTGCAACCGATTATCGGCATAACCTGTTGGAAAAGCTGTGAACTGGATAACCGCAATACCTATAGTTTATGGACTAGCTTCGGGAAAATAAATAGTATTTGACCGCGACACGTTAGAATTCTTTTGCTGACACAAGCATTGTCAAAGCTGCCAAACATTTGTCGATTTACAATGATGTGTACTCGATGTAACATGAAAGGGTTATGGTGTTAGAATGTTCAATGAACAGTTATTTTGGTCGCTTGGGCTGTCAAGTCGCGGATAAATGTTTGTAACAAACTACCGTTTCATATACAGGCAAATTCTGTAGGGTTTTTATTTATTTTTTATATGAAATAATAGACTACTTACTTTTGTAAGGTATTACAATCCAATATAAAAAAAATCGACATTTGAAATATCATGGAACAGAATTTAATACGTCCAACACCACCACAATATGTCGTACATTTGAAAATATTGTTAGGAATAAAATGAACCGCAGCCTGTAAAACCATCTTTCTTCGATGAAAAGTTAAAAAATGTATAGTAATTTATATATTTTTTATACTTACCAATGACCCAGACATAGCTGGCTGGTGCTAATTCTCAAAAATGTAGGGCCAAACACAAATTTTGCCCCCAATTCCCAAAATTTGCATCTAAAACCGAAAAAATCATGTCCTAAATGGTCCTCCATACTTGTCCTCCACTGCGCATGCGCAGTGTCAAGGAGGTCTCAAAATTGGCGCCAATTATCATTCTTACAAGCAGTGCCTGGTCAGCGCTATGTACTCAGCGGGGAGGTATGAGATCCCAACTCCTGGGAGAGCCATCCCCGTCTGGGTCATTGGTAAGTATAAAAAATATATAAATTACTATAAATTTTTTAACATTTTTATACTGTACCAATGACCCAGACATAGCTGAATAGTAAAAAAGGCTGGAGGGCCTAGGACATAGAGGAAAATCCAATAAGCTCAACTATATATAATAGAGTCATCACCTCGAGGAGAAAAGGAGTATTAGGCTTTACATGTTATCTTTCTTATTTATGATAAATTAGAAAGACACAACACCCTCCATAATTGAGCATAATAACATTCATGTTCTCTATTAACATCCAGTAAACCCTTTATACTAATTATTTTTAAAGTAAGCCAATAAATAAAGTCAGTCCAGAGAATTGAGACTCTTTATACTCTTTAAAAGTGTCCGAGGATTGTATATTAACGCCCGTTTGACACGTGACATATACAAATGCTTCACACCGAGCTACACTTTAAAAATATGACATGAATGAATTTACACATTAACTTTACACTTTAAAACCATCCTGGTAACGACTCAGAATTTCTGACTCCGGAGGAGGTATCCCCTTGCTTTTCACTATAAAGCAGGTGACCTAAGGGAACACCCTCCCCCCCTCCCCCCTTCCCTGGGTCAAATAGCCCAGAGCGAAGAGGGCAGCAGGACGGAGTCACTGGCGGAACAGAAAGCCTGCATAACTATAGTTGCAACTGTTTAGTGGACGACATTCTGAGCAACAGATAACGGACCTAAAAATGCAGGTCTCCAGAAATGGACTCAATATTTCTGAGATAAAAATTTGTGAATGTGGATGGCTGAGACCAATATGCAGCCTTCATTAAATCTGTAATAGCAACACTATTTGCGTAAGCCCAAGATGTAGAAAGAGCTCTTACTTCATGAGCCGAAATCTTAAGCAGACTGCTGAGTTGAAGATAGATTATCATAAGCAGTACGGATAGTTAATTGAATCCATCTAGCAATAGAATGGACCGTAATGTCCTTTCTATTAGGCATCAGAGACAGAAAGAAGCGTTTTCGTCCCTTTCTGATAAACTGAGATCTTCGTTTATAAATACGTAAAGCTCTAACCGGACAGAGTAAAGGCCTATGCCCGTCTGAAGATGGAAGGGCCTTAATAACAATAGGTTCCGGATATTTATTAGGAGCCTGATTCTTAGCCAAAAATCCAACATTAGTAGTAAAGGTAATAGTGTTCCTGACACTACGATAGTGAGAATCGTCCACAGATAGTGCATGAAGCTCATTGACTCTTCTAGCAGAAGAGAAAGCTAAGAGAAATGCTGTCTTATAAGACAAGAATTTGAAATCTACTGTCTCAAGAGGCTCAAATGGCTTTTCTTTTAGTTTAAGAAGAACCCAAGCTAAATTCCATTTAGGAATTAATCTAAGGGTTCTAGGTCTATTTATCAAGAAGTTTCTAACTAATTTAGATAAAGAGGCATTAGATCCAATTTGTAACCTATCATGGTGTGCATAGGTATCAGATAACATAGACCTATAACCTTTAATAGTAACAGGCTGCAGTTTGATCTCGTCAAACAAGTATACTAGAAAGTTTGCAATGTCTGGAATGGAGGGATAAAAAATATCAACAGAATGATCCCTACACCAACGACAAAAGACCTTCCACTTAGCCGCATAGTTTAGCGAAGAGGAGGTCCTCCTACAGTTGGAAATTGCGCCCACTGCTCGTCCTGTAAAATGCTTGCCGTGCAAGAAGGACCGCACAATGGAAATACGTGAAGGTTGAGACCTTGCGGGTTGTGATGTAGTTGACGCGATTTCCCCTGCGAAAGAAGATCCTCTCGTGGAGGAAGTTTTCGCGGTAAGTCCCACAGCAGACACCTGAGTAAATTTATCCACGGTCTCTGTGGACACAGAGATGCTACCAACAGAATTTTGCATTGAGATTGTTTTATCTTTAGCAATATCTGCTGGATCAACGGCGCTGGAGGATACGCATATCCTATCATTCCGTCCCACGAGATCGATAGAGCGTCTACTGCATATGCTCGGGGATCCGGACATGGAGACACATATGTCTGCAACTGATTGTTGAGTTGTGTCGCAAATAAGTCTATCATTGGCCGCTCCCATTGGTAGCAAATCTGATTGAATACCTGTTTGTTGAGAGTCCATTCTGACGGCAACAAGCGACCCTTCCATGAAAGGGAGTCTGCTAATACATTCAGACAACCCGGAATATGACGGACCGAAAGTAGAACTTGGTGTTCTAGAACAAACAGAAGGATTCTTTCCGTTAAATTGAATAACGGAACGGAATGAGTGCCTCCCTGGTTCCGAATATACGCTACTACTGTCGTATTGTCGGACAGGATTTGGACATGTGCTTTCTGAATAATGTTCATCCAATGACGTAGTGCAAGCCAAATTGACATCATTTCCTTGATGTTTATGTGCTTGCCTAGAAACTGCGGATCCCAAAGACCCTGGCACTTCGAATCCGTTGGGATCAATGTTGCACCCCAACCTGTTTGACTGGCATCCGTCATAATCGAAAACTCGGATCCGGCAACTGAAGAGGGACTCCCTGAGTCAACCACTGAATGTTTGCCCTGAATCTCTTGTTTCACTTGATTTGACAAGAGAACGTCTATATCGAGCGAATGAATCTTTACACTCCAATTCTGAGTCAAGAAAATTTGGAGAGGACGAGTGCGTAACCGCCCCATCGGAATGAGATCCGCAGCGGCTCCGCACAGACCTATCAGTCTCATGAACTCTCTCGCTGTGACTTTGTCTGAGTGAAGACAATAGCGAGCGTAACAACTGATTAATTTCGCTCTGGTTAACGGCAGATGAACGAGATTGTTGTGCGTCTCGAAGCTCATTCCCAGATGAGTGAATGACTTGGACGGCACCAGATCCGACCTCTCCTCGTTTATTATAAAACCGAGACGTCGGAGTAATAGAAGCAGATTCTGCACATCGTTCTGAAGCGTTAACTCATTCCCGTACCTCTGAAGAATGTCGTCCAGGTAGGCAGGTAGGCCGACGTTACCGCAGACGAATGAGCTCGGAAATGTATCATTACCGAGTTCATTATTCGAGTGAAAGCCCAGGGTGCTAGGTTCAAACCGAAGCACATCGCTCGGAACTGATATACAACTCCTAGGACTGCGAAGCGTAGATACTTTCTGAATGTCGGATGTACCATGACGTGAAAGTACGCATCCTTGAGATCTATGCTTGTAGCATAGTCGTTCACCCGAATACTCGCTCTGACTGATCGAATTGTCTCCATATAGAACTTCGGAGCGACGATCAGCTTGTTTATCCAGCTCAGATCTATGACTGGACGGAACGAGCCGTCTGGTTTCGGAACCAGAAACAGATGGCTGTAGAAACCCCGGTGATTCCTGGTCTTCTACGACCTCTACCGCGTTCTTCTTCAGAAGAGACTGTACTTCTGATAAAAGAGCGTCTCTTTTCTGCGGATTTGACGGAAGCTGAGTCCATTTTGGACTTCGAGTTAATGGAGGCTTTCGTTTGAAGGATATTCTTAGTCCTTCCGAAATTACCCCTCGAACCCAGGGGTCGTCCGTAATTGACGCCCAATCGTTTATAAAACTCGATAATCTTCTGCCTACCGGAACACGATAGAGGTTCAAACCATCACCTCCTGGACCTGTGAGGCTTGCGGAAGGAGAAACTATGTCCTCCGCGACCCGCACCTCACCCCGTCTGACCGGTAATCTCGGCCACAAGAACGTCCCCCACAAGAGTCGCTGCCTTGACGGTCTCTAGAATAAGACCTAGAGGACGCATAGGAACCTCTATAGGAACTTCTCTTGGGCGTACTTGTCCCAGAAGTGCCTGTCTTACTCTTTTCTGCTGTATCCGGCTTTTTGGAAGCGGATTTGAAAAGCAGAGAATCCGAAGCTTTCTTAGTTATCTTATCATAGATTGCTGAAAGCTTGCCGTTGAAGAGAAGCTCTACGGAGACCGAAGCGACTCTGAGAGAGTTCTTCACCTTACCATCCACGCGCGTGGATGTAGCTAGGGCTGCGTCACGTCTAACCAACTCCAGGTTTGCCACTGAAAGGGCAGAGTTATACGTGGAATAAGCTACTGCCCTTCAAAGAAGTCTTAATGAGGATAGTATATCCTGGAATTCTTTCCCTTGAAGACGTAATGATAACGCCTTAGTAAGGTGATCTGCGTATGATAAAGCGTCTAAGTTAACTCTGTTAGACATTATTGTCGTTTCCAACGTCGTGGTTGGAATTGACATAGACGACGGTATAGACAATTCCAAGTCTTCAGCCTCGTCGTCTAGACGGAGAGGAACTCTCGGTATGCCCTGTCCTGCTGTTTCGAATTTATTCCTTGAATTGATGAAAGGCAGATTTAGGGCATTTGCGGATAAGAAACCAGACTTGCCCGTTTTGGTAGCAAGCTTATAAATAGTGTCGTTCAATAATTCGAATGTTCTTGTGACCTTATTGGACTGTGTCGGAAACTCAGGGACGATGTCCCTGAACCGATCAAAAAATTCTGTGTCCAATGACGCTATCAGTCTCTTATCCGGCATCGCAGCATTCTGGTCCGACGGAACAACCTCTGGAAGATAATGCTGGATAAAATCTACGGCAGCTTTATGTTGTTCCGAAAGGGAAAGCTCCAAATCCTCCGAATCCCTTTCGCCATCCTGTCGGACCCTATGAAGTTCTCGGTCGTCCGTACCCGATGC